>VZTN01015264.1:0-66929 GCA_013400515.1 Erpornis zantholeuca | reverse complement strand
CTCCTGTGGCTGACACCAAATCAGAATTCAAGACCCAGCATTTATTAAATAATGTATGACTTTAGGAATATTACCACCATCCTTAACCTACATTTTTCATACAGTTCTCCACTAATGCATTTATGCATGTACTGTAAGAAGAAATAATGAAGAATTAATCCTATAGCTTTATAAGGTATCCCAGGTGCATATGTGTAAAAGTAATTGGGCATAATGTTTTTAGAAAAAAGATTAGGTATTTGGGTTGGTCATTATTTTTTTCCACTTTTTAATATGTCTTTACATGCTATGGCACAAGCAGAAAACTTAATTTGTTCTCTGTATGGTATATGTATGGTATGGTATATGTCTGTATGGTATATCTATACTTTTTCTTACATCTATCTTATGTGTGCAGTGATACATAAGAAAAATTATGTTTCATACATAATAAATACGTAAGACATATAAGAAAAATCTTTCCTTTGACCTATAAGCATTCATAAAACACAATTAATACATAAAAGAACAATCTCTCTTAGATTAGAAGTTTAGTCATTATTTTCAATTACTTTTATTCATTATAATTAATGTTAAGTAAAAGCACACAGATTTTACTTTCAAGAAAACAAAAATGAACAACAATGAGAACAAAAAGTCCAAGCCCAAATAACCAAAAAACCTTTATCTGAGCAAGATGCATCTACATTTCTCAAACAAGATTTGTTCATATGATGTTATAACCAGTGCTCGTACCTTTGTGGTTACATTCTGTGATTAAAGGAGACTGGAATAAGGTCACTGTCTTACCAATTGGATGCTTTATGCACCTTCCCTTTTTCTTATGGTCTGACTACCTCTGCACGGACACTGTCTTTTCACTGGGCCCTTCCCTGTGCCTGTACTGAGGCTTTCACAGGTGTTCACCGTGCAGTATTTTACACAGAAATTATGGGCCACCCATCAGAACAATCCACATGCATTGACTTTGCCAAGGAGTCTTGAGGTTGATCATTTAAATTCTGGAATCTGTTTCAAAATTGTATGATCCTCCATGGAAGAGTGATTGAATTTATTTTTTTTTAATGTTTGCTTATAAAGAGCAGTATCTTCTGAAGCAGCCTCTGAGCTGATTAAACCCAAATGCCCCAATTCCTTGAAGCAAAGCCTGACAACTGCATTTTCCCCATACCTTCTGCAGTAGTCAGCAGAAGACAGAGAGAGTGCTCATCTTCATGAGCAGTTACCATTTAAAATTCAGATGCACGGAGGAGCTATAAAACATTTTACAGCTCATTCAGAAGTTCAGCTGTCAAGTCGGCAGAGACTCTTCCTGTTTATTATAACTTCTTGGTGTTTTTCTCCTTTCACAGGTAGCACACAGTATGTAAAAGCCTCCTCTCTCTCTCTTGCCATCAGTCTATCGTGTCTCTCCCTAGAGTCCTCTCCCCTCAGGAAGATGGCAACAGCTTGCTAAAGCCCTCAGACCACATCAGGGAAGGGGAGATTAAATATACCCAGTGCGTGATAAAGCCAGGGGCAGGAGGAGGGCACCTTCTGTCAGCAGAGCCTGCAGAGTGTTCCAATAAGAGTTCAAACTGGGAAGAACCACAAGAAACAAGCCTTCTCATTTCACTGAGACTCACAGAGATAGTAACAGCTGCAAACACCTCAGAGAAGGAGGCACAGCGGAAGCAGTATTTGCTGTAAAAATTAAATTGAGCTCTTGGGAACAGATGAGAATTGGACCAAAAGGCATTCGTGACCCAAAATCTCAGATAAAAGCAAAAAATCAGGGCAGAATAATTCTTCACAGGACTTCCCCTGCCCCCCACCACACACATGGACACATGCAAAAATGTCTGAGTCATGCAATGAAGAATTAGAGGGGAGTTTCAGAACCAGATTAACAAGATCATATCCCACACTGCTGCTGCAGACAGATATACTAATTGTAACAGGAATGTGGAGGCATGAGAGAAAGTGCTACAAAGGCACAGCTGAAATCACATCAAGTGAATAGGTCAGATTTCCTGTGGGGGTCAGTCAGATATTTTTCTGTGTTGTAATAAAACAGTTTCTGCAGAAAAGTCCTAATCCTAGATTTTACTATTCATCTTGGCCGTCAGCCCCCAGGTCAGCCCCCAGACCTGTCAACAAGATATTAAGCATAGCATCATTTCTACAACAGATGATTACAATGATTCACTAGGTAGAGAGTGCTTTTTGCAGTTGCCTACATCAGCAGGGGACATCCTAGCATCCCTAGCATCTACATCAGCATTGTGCAATCTGTGATTAAATATATAGCTCTTCATTTCAGAGGCATTCTTTTCCTAGAGTTAAGTCTGAAAAGAAGTCCTCAAGTACTGTGTAGGCAGAAGAAATCAGTGTTTAAATAAAAAGCACTTTGCCTATTGATGGGCCAGTATCCAGAGACACAGAGTGTCATAGTCCTGAGCAGTGGACTTCTCCAACCCAACACTTTCTCTCACATTCCCCCGGACCCAGACTTGTATTTGACTTTAACTTTGAAGGATGACAATCTTATTTCAAACTTTAAAGCACCGATCCTGTGCAATTAGAAGTGGTTAAACAGAGTTGATTACTTTGCTGGCCCAGGACCAGACTGTCACTTCTCATCCCAGCTGAGTACAGACTAGCACAGTTTTTCCAGCTCTGTAATTTCAATTAAGATTTATAGATATTAGTGACAATAGGAATAGGGTGAGGGGACAAAAGTACTCAAACTATTTTGGGAGCCTCTTAACCGAGCTCTAAATACACCCAGGCTCATATAAAAGCATGTAATCTACTGATTAAATGAATTTTCATATATGGTGCTAAATTCTGACTCAAAAAAGCTTCCAGAGAGGAAGCACTGGAAATGCTTTATGCTCTCTGCATTCTGCAGAGGTGGAAAACCTGCTGAGGTCTGTCCAAAGCACTTAGCCTTACCAGGAATTAAGCCCCTTTGTTCGGTGATGTTGGCTGTTGTCCAGTTTTAGATGGGAGTGGTATATTTTTCCTCAAAAATTTGCAATTGCAATCAATAGAAAGCATGGGCTTGATCATGACTACAATGCAGTAACATTATAATTTTCCATGAGTAATATAAGAGTGATAGTAATTCTATCACTAGTAATTCTATAGTGAATGAACAAACTTGGAAGAGAAGAAGAAATGTGAAGCAAAAATATTTTTTCTTTGGTTAGAAGTAATAACATTGTGCATCCAAGTGTTCACAATGGGGGAACATAGCAGAATAGACAGCTGCAGTTGAGACAACTGTAATATTTGATTAATACTGCAATTCCAAACGAATGAAACAATAAAAATTATTAAATTAGTTTCAGTGGATCAGGGGCCAGCAAAAATAAAGTACAAACACAGATTTATGAATACTGGCAGAAACCCATAACTTGTATATTTCTAGCCATTCGTGGATGTGATGGCACAAATCAGTGACAAGGCTTACCCCCAATAACTGTTATGAAGCTCATTCTACATTAAAAAAAATAAATCCCTCTAAAAAGAAGGAGCATAAGGAGAGTGATGCACATTCTTGGGAATAACATCTAGCATGCCATGAAAATAGGAAAGCAGACAAGACACTGTGATCCATGTGTTACACAAAGAAAAAGGAGGAGGTGAAGGTGGGAGAAATGTGAGCACCACAGCAACCATGGTCTGCAGCAGCAGGGGAATACAAGAGGAATGATGTTACGTGGCTGACTGCACCTTGGACCCATTCAGGCTGTCTGGAGCACACCCACCACCTAACAGCCAGAGCTTCTGTGCCTCCTTTGCCTGATAACACCATTCCACTGCATTTGTCAAATGTTAAGGTCTGGCCAGCAAGATGATACATACAGCACATTTAAACCTCTTTCTGTGGGAACCTGTAATGTTATGTGAGCAAAACTTCAGCTTCCATTCAAAGACAGAGTTTATTCAATGATCAAAAGGATCCTGAAATTCTGGACACCAGCTGAACACAAAGGACCAAAATTTTCTACAGAAACTCAGTCTAATGATAGTTTGGATAAGATCTCCTGACTTCCATCTTTGTGTTGAGTCAGACAGACACTTTCTGTTCTTGTACTTCTTTATCAGCTTTAATTTGCTCATAACCTACTCTCTTACCTTCTGGCTTTAGTCACCATTTTTAGGCACTAGGATCCCTCCAACCTGGGGATTCATGCAGAAATGAGGCAAAGTCAGAAAAGGCTGTTCTAAATCACTACTTCTCCCGTTGTTTTCTAGAATCTTGCTATGCATTTCTTTGTGGTTTTCTATCATAACTCCTGTCTGCCACGTGGATGGGAATGAGATACACAAACATAGTCCTTTTAAAGTGCACATAACATAATTTCCCTGTAGAGGTCAAAAAGTAAGGAAAGTAACACCCCAAACCTGCAGGAAGTAGGGCAGAGTGTAAGTTTCTGCATACACTGAAGAAAACAAGCACTTAAACTCGCAACTGTTAACTATATCAAAATTCTCTTCTCTACAGTGTTGTTAAAACCCATCCACCTTAGTTGCATTTGCTTGGGGAGCGAGATGTTACTTTGTCAAGCTTAACAAAACTCTGCACTTTCTCAGCTGGGGCTCTTAAATGGAAGCATTAAATGGATTTTGGCATGTAGAGTTTTATGAAGAGTGGCTCTCTTTGCAATCCCATTTAGCACACATCAGTTGTTCTGAATGCCACTGGGATTATACTGACTTCCAGAAGTGTTTCAATAGGAACTCTATGATATTTTGTAGCAGAGTAACTGAAGGAAAAATTCCATTTTTTTGGCGTGAAGAAACCACCCAAAATAAAAACAAAACAACAAAAACAATTTAAGTTATTCACCAAAAAAAGAAAAAAAAAGGCAAAGAAATACAAAAATGTAGAAAATATTCCAAACAAATAAATGCCAGAGAAAATATTTTCACTGTGACATTTTCTGATTTCCAAATCTTGCAGCTTATATGGGCAAAACCAAAATCACTCCTCCTCCGTTTGCAAACTGTGGTCAGCTGTTAGCCCTCTGGAGATACTGCATCTGTAAGCAGATGAAGTATTAAATACCCCAACAAAGAGAAAAAACCTGTGCAAACTTTGCATTTCTAGGTGAAGAAAATTATCTTTTACAATAACTTGCTACAGACAACTGCATTGTGAAGAAGACTACAGGGAGTCTTTTGGAGACACAAAGGAACAGCACAAATACTTCAGTTCTAAAATCTGAAATGGTATAACCCAGAAAAAAGGCTAGTTTTTAAACAGGAGAGGAACAGTGCCACTGGAGTGGCTGCTAGCATCTACTGTCTACATCATGACAGAAACAGAACTAAAATTATTAATCAGAGTGAAAATCTGTGCAACCTGGAAATAGACCTTGTATCAATACTATTTAGGAGAAACATTTAACCAGAAACTTACGGCTGGATTATAGAAAAATAATTTTTAAAGAAGCAAACCACTGAGAATAAGATGAACTCCCTCCTCTGTTTAGACACTTCAAATAGCACAAAATGGATGCTCTTATATAGAGAGCAATATGAAGCAGGGACCAATACTGTTCAAGGAAAAACATTTATCGGTTAGCTGCTATTTTTTGTACACAATTCAAGATTTTGGTTTATCTAGCTCAGTATCCTATAGCTAAGAAACAGCAACACCAAACAAAAAAAACAAAAAAAGAAAAAAAAAGAAAAGAAAATCTTAGTAACATCCCTGATGCAATCTCAGCCTATTGCCCCATAATTAAGAACAGGTTTAGACTGGCTACCTGCTACAGGGTCTCACTGGTTGACAATTAGCAATGAGAGCAGCAGAAACACAAACATGAATCAAAGCCTTCTGTCTTTGCTCTACTTCTCCCAAATCCTCTATTTTCTTTCTAATTACAGCACATAATAGATACAGCAATAAAATGCCCAGCTCAGTAGGCTATACAGGTTTCTTTTTTCCCTTGAACTGATGATTTTAATTTAGGCTCCTGTAAGAAATCCTAATAGTAGGTCACAGATCAGAGAGTCATCAAGCAAACACAAAACTCTGAAGATAAAAATTTACAGCACATCTATTGTTACAGTTGTGTAAGTTCCAGTTCTGCAAGAAACAGAAAATGTCATCAGCATTTTACCCATGAATCAGGTAAGGGCCGTCCCTGCAGACAGTTACCCATTTTAACCACAATCTACATAAAACAAATCATAGTTCCTCTCTTCTTAACCATAAAAATGCCACAAGTAGCATCACAGCTTAGATGTCATTCTGGTTACATGATTAGCTCTGGCAAGCACTTTGTAATGGAATACTTATATACCATTCCCACCATATGAAGATAGGCAGCAGAAGAGTTAAGAGTATTTATGGCATCTACTCCATATTTTGTCAGTCTGACATTCTCTCCAGTTATCTATCCAGTTTCATTTGAATTAATTTTAACTGAAATTCGACCAAAAGACTGAACATCCACCTTTTCTAAGGTGATTTTTAGATTTTGATTCAACAGGTCAAATTTTCCAATGTTCTCATTAAGTGGAGTGGGACAAGGGTGTGAAGGGTGAAGGGTGTGTGTGCTGGGTTTTTTTTTTTTTCTTTTTTGTTAGTTTAGGAGTTTTTTAGGAATACATTGGCTGTGAAAACATAAAAATACTTCTGTATCATTTAGACTTTAATTTTGATGGTAAACCTCTAGTGAGATGTGATTACTATCTGTCCTTCTTTATTGTTCCCTATCAAAATGACAGAGGCCTAACTTTTGTAAATAGAAGGGGTGGATGGTGTGTACTGTTGGGCAATTTTGCTGTAATACAAAATGTGAAGTTTCTTGCTTTCCTTGGTAACTGAAGAGAGAAACTGCAATTTACCGAGGAGTTGAAATTATATTAGAAATTATATTAGTTGCTAACCAGACTTCTATCTGATGTTGCAAAATTGCAAAGCCTCTTTCAAAGGCTTTCAAAGTGGGGAAAGAAGAATAAAATAGTGTGAAGACAGAGGCAGTAATTACCAAAAGGAGAGTAATTAAAATGGATCTGAAACTGCTTGAAGTACAAATACATTGGCTAGAACAGGTCCACTAGGGCAGATTCATCCTAATAAGAGTTAACAAATGGGGCAGAGAGGAGGGAGGGAGCCTTGGAGGAAAGCTCAGCACTGACATGGAAAGTCTGCTGTTGGAGAGAAGGTAATTGAAGGGCTAGGTGTGCAGTGGAGCTCTGATTTATGAGCACAAAGAGTTGTGGATAAACCCCAGCATCTAGTCTAACTATAACCAGGTCCTTAGTGCCAAGGATGCGCAGTATGTCCTCGGACCATTTAGTAAATCATACTCATTTGACTCATAACAAAGAAGAGAAAGAAAAAATTATTTAATTAAACATTTACTATCCACCTCCCAGTTGTTTTAGATGATAGACTCCTCTACAGGATGGGCAGCCAGGGTCTGTCCCAGTACAGACCATCCACCATCTCCGACTATTCCTGTAGTGGTGTACATAGCACCAATTCACCCCTGTAGTCCATGTCAGGCTTTCCAAGTGTGTCCTCTAGATGTATAAGATTCTTGCCTCAAAAGGGAGGGAGAGTTAAAATGAAATAGTGAATGAATGAATGAATAAATCCATAAAGTTCATGGGAGATTAAAGGTTCCACAGGATTTCTGAAAAGTAGCTCTGCTGAAATATTTCCCTTCCTTCTCTGCATATTGCCTGTATGCTGCTCTCAAGACATATTTTACTGGCAGTGTATAGAGATGCACATAGTGATGCATATGCCAAGGCATTTCCCATTTTAGGCATTAGATGCAAGAGATGCTACAGGAAGGTGAAAAGAAAAATTCTAGAAGATTTCATTCAAGTACGACCTGTGCCACAGGCAATGCACTACAACAGAGGTGTCTTGTACTGTTTATGCCTCAGTTTCCCCATCACTCAATTAAAACCAAAACCAAATAACCTCTTACCAACCTTGCAAATCAGGAAAAATATCCACTATTATTTCCAAGCTGAACAGGACTCTGTGAGGACACAGGCTTAGCTTTTAGATGTATTTTCTTTGTGTAGTGACTATTAGGCTTATTGATTTTAGTGCACTGATTTTAGTGATTTTTAGGCTTATTCATTTTAGACTACCACTGGCTTCTATTGAGATACCAATTCAAAGCCAATACAGCTAAGGGAGGTAAATTAAAGTGAGTTCTTTTTCACCCTAAATCAATATGGCTATTTTCTTCCATGCAATGGAGTGACACTAGTGTACCACTGCTGTTGCTTCTCATAGCAAAAAAAGAGCCTTTTCAGAGTATCAGAGTTTTTAAGTTTCTTCTAAATCTCTAGTGCATTGATGGCAATATATATTTTTCACAGAACTATTGAAAATTAACACTAGACAACCTGTGGATTTCTCTCTGCTAGCTAAATGCACCTGGACTTGTAACCACTCTGTCTACTTTGAGCGTTTAACATAACCAAAAATAAATAAAATAAAAATTAGGTGAAACTGTGAGAAAACCTCATAGCTGTTCAACCAATGTACACATCTCTTTAGAGAGTCTAAATCTAGGGCATATGCCTTTGTAACAGGTGGGAGCCAGAGAAAAGGTTCAGCTTGAACATTCAAAGAAACAGCAGGACAATGAACCTTCTTTTACTTCTAAACTGAGCACATTCTTTGAGGAATGAGAGACATGGAAACATTAAAGCCCTTCTAGCTTCTTTTCAGAGCACAGCCAAACTTTAAAGTTTCCTCCAGAGAACCTATACACAGAAACTATCATGTGGCCTGGGGTGGCAAGTCACCCTGCTTTGACACTGGGATTATTCTGTGACTGTCACAACAGGTCTCTCACTGGCACAAGAGACACTCTCTTTTCTGCTGGATGTTTAAGGCAGCCCCACAACAGCTCTCGGGACTGCTGCATCTCATTTGTTGCCCCATCCTGGGCACCAGCAGGAGTAAAAAACCTGATTGATTCTCCAAGACCCTCCTGTGGAACTTCATCATACAATCCCTCTTTGCAGGGGAAGCAAAAGCTGTGGGGAAAAGAAGAGAGAACCCCCACACTGCAAGCCTCACAGACCCTCCTGCTCACTCCTCCTTATCAAATTCCATTCTGGCAATTATTAACATTTTGACTTATCAATGAAATCATAGAATATTTTGGGTTGGAAGGAACCTTAGAGATCTTGTCATTCCAATACTTTTGCCATGGGCTTTTCTCATTCCTAGCTGTAATTACAGCATCCTGCTGTAATCTCCTAATTCTGACTCCTGAGAACAACTCCTGTGGTCTTTCCAGCTGTCCTTCCCTGTGTCCGGATCCTGCATCCACCTTGAGCACTGCTGAGCCTTCCCTGCCTCTCCTCCACCCAGCCTCATTGCCCCACTCCCCAGCTGCCCTTGGGATGGCAAACCTGAGTGGTGCTGACCCTACTGCAAAACTTTGCACCGACTGTGGCCTCACCCTCTCCACATTTCTTCTTTAAAAATTAAATAACTTTATGTATTTCTTTAATTTAGTCTCTTTAGGTCGAAGGACAGCTGCAGAGGGCAATACATTTTTAATGAAGGGTAGAAAATTGACAAACAATCTGAAAATACAGCTACAACAAATATTTTACTTTTTGCCTCACAGCAACACTAATGCAGTTAATTTTGCATCTATGTACTCATTGATAAAGCAAGAAGAAAGAATTATCTCAGAGAAAACAATATTAAAAATTAGAGTAATTAAATTAGCACAGGTTTACAAATCTTTTTCTCCACACTATTCATATGAAAGGAAGAGAAGACAAAGATACAGAGAAACCTGCATTTTATGGAAGAGCAAATGGAATATGGAAGAGCAGAGGTCCCTAGACTGTAGCTGTCTTCAAGGCAGTTCTTTTTTTGCTGATTAGTGTAGCCTCCTGAACTTCAGCAAAGACCACATCTACTTGCATCAGCTGCAGGTCTGGTCCCTGACTTCTGTGCTGACTCAGACTCCCTTCACAATTGTATCAACATAATTCCTAACTTTATTGGAAACATATTTGTGTAGCTGAGCATGCTAGTGGTCCTACTGAATTTGTTTTTCTACCATGAGAAACATATTTCTATTTATTCCCTCCAGTTTTTTTCCAAAGCTATTTTGTTTTCACTGTTCTTTTTTTCCCAGTTATCTAGCTGGAACATGAGGTTCCAAACGTAACTTGGCTCCACTTCTTAGGAGCATGGTGAGTCTGGCTGTTTCCAAGGGTTTTGGAACGGAACTAAAGTGCTTTGTCCAGCTGTCACCTTTACCTGTCAGCAATCACCTCCTTACCTTTGACTATATTGAAACAGCCATGTTCAAATATAAAGTTGTGTCTTATTTTAAATACAGAAGGAAACAATACACAGAAACACAAGTTACGAGGCTGCTGCCTGTCCTCCTGGGCCAAGTAGAGTGCACTCCCATTTGATTAGATACACAAATGCAACTAACAGGGAGTTGATGTTTGAACCTAAAAGCTGATCATAATTAGATCTGCCCCACAATGCAGCTCCACAGTTATCCTCCTGCTGCATGGGAGCACAGCCTAGTTACAAGACAGTGCAGGACTTTGATGGAGACACATATGGGGACCGCTGATACTAATTTCTTGCCTTCCTTATGGACTAATTCAGGCTTGGCAATTCACTTGTGTAGAAGACAGATTTGCTATTCATTATAAATAAATATTTAAGAGAGCAAAACATTCCATTTTAACTGATCCCACCTCCTCCCTGTGGGGCCCAGGCACTGATAGGTTTGCCCTGCAGAGCGTGTGCCCCGGCCGCGAGTGGTTATGTTCTCACTGATTAACTGGATTTGCCATAGAGGAGGAGCTCGGAGGAACGGCTGCTTTCCTGCCACCGTCACTCAATCATCTGGAAATCTAATTTGTATCTTATTTGGCAGGCAAGCAGCCATCTGCTCCAAGGATATGCTCCAAGGGCAGTTGCCAAATACAGAACAGGCTTTCTGCCACGGGGAAAACTAATTGCCCTTATTGGACTAATACAGGTTGAAAGCTAATGATACAGGATGGTTCTCCACAAAATAAATATAAGTATGGTGTTTTTTAGATATCGTTTCCATTAACTTCCATGAAAGCTGAGTCTTCTAAATGAGCAACATCCATTCACATGGGTTTGTGACTCAGAGTTATATGGGCCAGAGCAGCAAATGAGAAGATCCTCAGTCTCACAGGACTATTTCTGCCCTATAAAAGGTAATGCATATGTGCAGATGCACCCTGCTTAATCTGCAGCCACAATGCCAG
Organism: Erpornis zantholeuca; assembly: GCA_013400515.1. NCBI lineage: Eukaryota > Metazoa > Chordata > Aves > Passeriformes > Timaliidae > Erpornis > Erpornis zantholeuca. The sequence goes on along the minus strand of VZTN01015264.1, from coordinate 55,661 downwards.
TGGAAATGGATTAGCTGAACATAGAACAAACAGCTTGAAAACATCACATCCCATAAGAGCATTATGTAGTCTATGTCATACATCACCTTCTTGCAGAATTTCCAGTCTCAACCAGACTACAGAGGGAAATTTTCTTGGCATTGCAAGGCCATTTTTTGAGATTTTTAAAGTGGACGATACTAGACCTTTAAAAAGGAGAGGAAACTTTCAAAATATATAGGCAACTCATAGACAGAGAAAGAGACACAAAGATGAAAAGAATATCATACATTTCACATGTCCATTGAGATTTAGCCCAACTTTTAGAAGAGACCAGGGATGTCACTTGTGACAAATCTAATCCCAGCCATTTCTGTCCAGAAAGAGCAAGACAGGGTATCATCTTTTTCCTGTGCAAGCCCTAAAACCAGCAGGTTTTCTGCATTACTGACCTGGAGTAAATTTGAAGCTTGAAAATAAAGGAATCTTCCTGTATATCTTTCCCCTAATTCTATCAAAGATTCAGATGCACCACATGATAAAAGGGCTACTAAACCTCAGACTTCTATTTACAAATTTTAGAAATATAAGAACACATTCTCTTGGTATGATTCCATCCTAAGGCAGCCTACCACTTTTGGTTCTTCACTGACAGAGGATAAGTAAATGTTATCTGACAATACAATGTATCTCCACACAATATTTTACTTTAGTGAAGTAATGAAAGGAAAGGTGTGGGAAGGAAGGGAAAAGGGTAAGGGGGGAAAGAAGGCAAAGTCCTGAAGTAGTTAAATTCATTTTCTGGGTATAAAGCAGATGATATAGGATATATCATACACCATAAAAATCACTCCAAGACAACACCTTAACATGTGAAGCAAAGACGAACATGCAAGTGAAGCAAAAACTGCAAGTTATTCACTATTTCCCACTTGTGGGCAGATATCTAGGTATCTTCCCAGAAAGCAAACCCTGGGCATATGTAACAACTTGAGGGGGAAAATCCACCATTCGTCCTCCTTTCCCTGATTTTTTTTGCTAAGCACGATGTCACATGGTCTGTAATACCCCTCTGGCCAGCTCGAGTCCGCTGGTCATGGCAGTGAACTCTCTCTGTGCACTCCCAGCCTACTCACTGGCAGAGCATCATGAGAAACAGAGAAGGGCTTGATGCTGCTAGCAATAGCTGAGTGTGCATCCTGCTCATGCCCATATCAAGCACACAAAGATGCATGGAAGGGTTTGCTTTGCTGTTATGATGACATCAAATTGTCATCATTGTGACTTGGCACTAATTTGAATATCAGCCTTTTGCAGAAGGAGAATTTCTGCTCAGAGGAGACTGAAGTAGCATAGGAAGGTCACACATAGTCTAGCAGCAGCACAAAGTAGATGATATTAATGGGAAACATGAAACCAGAGAAGATGGAAAGGCTATAAAGGTCTAAGAAATCTTAAGGATGTCAGATGGCTGTTTACACCAATAAGTCTTGGAAATGTGCACTGAGGATGATGACCTTGTGCTGAAGGTTTTTTCAACGGCAATGACACCAGAACCTCATGGACAATAGTTTTGTTTTAACAACAAGGCACTGACAGGTAAGGGCATGCACTACAGCAAACACAGAACAGAAAAGCTAGGAAAAGAGCAGACTAGAAGTTGTGAAGGAAGGAATAAAAACGTAGTTCCAAAGCTGATAAGAAAATAGGGAATAGCATTCTGCAGGTGACTTTTTTCTGTACCCATATTTGAGAGGAAACTTATATCCACACCTGCTAATATTTTTTTCAACTGGTTTCTTCCACTACAATGATCATTGCCTTGTACATATTTATTATTGTTAGATTAATTTCATCTCAAGGTCTTTTAGTGGAGGAGGACATTGCAACTACAACATGAAGCAATTGCTTTCTTAAATAACTTCCCAATGCTGCAAGTCACATGGCAAAAAATAATGAGCAAATGATCCCTTATTTGATCACTACATTTAAATTAGGGTTCTTATTTGTGGCATACTTTTTTTTTCAAGATGCCATATTTTCAACTTTTATGTCAAAGTTTGTTTACATGAAATAAAAAAAAACAAAATTGTACAAGATTATTATACATTTCCATGACTCAATTCAAATGTCAAGATCACTGCCAATATATTATGAAAAAGCAACACTAGAATTTATGTGAATTTCTATTGCTCATGATACATAGATAAAATTCAAACCTCAAAACTTTCGATTCTCATTCCTCTATTTTATTCTTGGAAATTTGCTTTCTATTGTTAATGTCTTTATCCCACTCTTTTCAGATTTTATCCTACAAATGAATTAATTTGAGTTACGTATGTGCTCTGTTAAATGAGGGAGTAAAAGACACCAAGGTAACAATGAGCATTTCATACACATTAATGCTGTTTTCCTTATCTGCTCAGGTCCTTTGGTGGGAGTTAAAGTGTGGGATGTATTTTCTAGTCTTGTTTTCCCTTGTTGTACTACATGTACTTAAACCCTAAAACCTCAGGGCACTTCAGTCTCTTTACCATGGCTCTGCAAGACTCAATGGATGGTTCTTGAAAAACTCAGTGTAGGATCAGGGATCAAATTATAAATCCCTTTGAGTAATGATCTGGAAGTGTCTGTGAAATGCCATATGTCTTCTGTAGCACTCGTGATAAAAATAAAACCACTGCTCAGAGGAGGATAGGCAAGTATCAGCTATCTCTCTGAAGCAGCTGATATCTCAGTCTCAAAAAAGGTTAAGTAAGGATACAGGTTAAAAAAAACCAACAAACAACAGTAAATGTCACAGCGGTATTTCCTGGAAGAATCATGTAAATGTTATTTATTTTGCCAGATACATTTCCAAAGCAGATGTCTTTCACAATCTATTTTACTCAGCTATATCTGATCAAAACATTTGCAGTTTCAGCCTTCTAGGCAGTATTACCATTCACAGGTAAGGCCAGTTCATTCCAGCATAAGAGCAATTTAGCTTGTTCCTCTGTGCTGCCCTTCAGCCTTCACTGGGCTATGCTACCTAGATTGTTGCAGAGTCTGGCTGTTTGGAGTGCTTAAGTGGGACATCCTGACCTACACCTGACCTAGGCACAGACTTCTCTAAAATGTTTTTCACCCTAGACTCTCCAGTCAGAGGTACCTGCGCTTGCTCTGCCTTTTCCTTCAGTGTTTCCATCTCTGCTTTGCTTGCAGGCAAGCTTTGGAGAGTTTGGGGTTTGGGTTCAGGCCCAAAAGCTTTGGCATTGTATTTGGGTTTACACAGCAAGGTTCTGCTTGTAGGGTGGCTACAAGGGTGGCTTCTGTGAGAAGCTGCCACATGTCAAATAGAGGCAACACCAGCCAGCTCCAAGGGGAGCCTACTTCTGCCCAGGGCTGAGCCCATCAGTGACAGCACTAGCACCTCTGGGATAAAACAGTTAAGGGAAAAAACATTATTGTGCAGAGTCAAATTGCAGCCGGAGAGGAGAGAAGTGAGAATATGTGAGATGAGCAGCCCTGCAGACACCAAGGATCGTGAAAAATGTGGAAGGAGCAGGGACTCCCCTGCAGCCCATGGTGCAGCCCATGGTGAAGCAGCTGTGCCCCTGCAGCCCATGAAGGTCCACAGTGGAGCAGAGATCCACCTGCAGCTCATGGAGGAGCCCCACACTGAAGCACACTGATGCCCAGAGGAGCCCATGGGAAGCCTGAGCTGGAGCAGGCTCCTGGCAGGACCTCTGAACTCCTGGGGAAAGGATCCCATGAGGGGGCAGGTTTGCAGGCAGGACTGGTGACCCCCCCGGAGGACTTTCACCAGAGCACTTAATGAAGAGCTGCATCCCTTGGGAGGGACCCCTGAGGAGGAAGGAGTGGCAGAGACAATGTGTGATGGACTGACCATAATGCCCATTCCCCACGCTGCTGGGCTGATGGGGGGGCAAAGGTAACAAATCAGAAATAAGATTAAGAATGGGAAGAGGGGTGGGGTGGGGAAAAGGCATGTTTAAGATTTGGGTTTGCTTCTCATTATCCAATTCTGATTTGACTCTCATTATCCAATTGATTTGGTAATCAATTCAATTAATTCCCCCAAGTCGAATCTGTTTTGCCAGTGATGGTGACTGCTCAATCATCTCTCCCTGCCCTTGTCTCAACCCACAGGCTTTTTGTTGTATTTTCTCTCCCCTGCCCAGCTGGGCATGGGTGTGAAAGAAGGGCTTTGGTGGGCACCTGGCATCCAGCCATGGTCAACCCACCACAGGCATCAAGTGTAGGAATGTGTCAAAACAACATGAAATTTCAAATAAGAGTGTTTTGTTTGTCACATCTGACAAAGATGTGACAGACAACTATCAGATTAATTTCTTTGCAAGTGGTTCCTTTCAGCCCCTACCACTTATCTAATTATATATTTAGGCTTTGTCTATCTTAGAAATTGACCACTTTTACAGGACCCTGAGGTTGCTAGATTGAGTGACAGAGCAGGCTGAAGAATTTTTCAGTAAAAAAAAATATTTCTTCAGGGAAATTTTCTGCAGGAACATTTTGAAAGGTACACAGATCTACAGCTTTCCTCCAGTAAGCCCTAAACAAAAAAATTTGAGCCAAGCTGATACAAAGCATAAAGACTTTGATTTTTTATAAATAAAATCAGCTATTCTGTTTTGGGTGAGTTCAACATTAATTTACATTTGTTTGAACATGCTGCCTCAGTGACAGGTGACCTTAGCCATCTAAGGGTCCTGTTTCTTCTCTGCTGCCCAGAAATCTCACACAACATCTCCTATCCCCCTTCCCTCCTGAGAAAGTACAAGATAAAAGGGAGATGCCACAGTTACAGGGCACCCCTTTGGAGGTGGTGTCTAACTACTGAGACTAAACCTTAGAGCTGAGAGAGCTCAATCAGCTGAAAACCAAACCCTTGATATTTTACAGTTACATTTCGAGTTGGTCCAAGAATTAAAAAGTAAAAACAAACCCCTGAAACTAGTCTGTGACCAAGAGTGCAATTTAATTTACAAATAGCTCTGTTATAGTAATGATGAAGCTGCAGGTTCTCACCTGGCAGAACATGTTACTGCATTGTATATCGTTAATATATTAATACATTACAGCTGCTAGATTTCTAATGTTTGCCTTTTTGTCTGAAATCCAGTTGGTACATACATCTAAAACCCATTAAGCTTTGAAATTGAATTCAGACAGCACCACCAATAATAATAAGAAGTTCGTTTGTCCAGAGCTAAGAAGCTTCAGGATTTGTTGCGTTTGCAAGAACCTGAGCTGAACTGTGCACCACTCCATAATCTCTTAATCTGAATAAAGGTCCTCATGGCCAGTGTCAGCATGCAGGCAGGCACTGTTACTGCACCAGAGAGCACCACTGCACAGGGATCTGTGGGGTTTTCTTTACCACATCAACAGAGCTGCTTTGATCTACAAAGAAAGTGGAGAAAGAGCGGAGTAGGTCTGGTGTCCTCCCTGGGGGTGGCCTCTATCACATGTTCTCAAAGATTACATTCTTGTTGCCTCTCCCCACACCTCCCCTATTTTTTAAATACAGTAGCAACCTGCACACAGTGCAATGAAGTCCCAGTACAGCAAGGCATACAGTTATCTTATTAACTGTAGGCAGCACTGGATACAAAGTCTCCTTCAATCTGATTACACTCCTTTTCAATCCTTGCCTTGCAAGTGCATCCTCTCTATTTTTATATTTTTCTCTTCAGCTTTGCTGGAGCCTGACAATTTATACTACAATTTCCAAAACATAAAATATATCATGAATTTTGCTCCAGGGAAAGATTAATGGCTTCAGAGACTCAGCTCCTCTGTTTAGAGTGAACTGCACAACTACATAACACCCACACGTAGGGCTTCTCACATGCACATTGGTGCTCCTGTTGGAGAGGGCAAAATGTGAGGAGAAGAGAACAAAAGTTGTTTCTACAGTCAGTTCAGTCCTTTAGCACTGGAATTGAAATTTCTGGGTTTTAAGGAGGTTTGTGTAACGCAGACTCCACTGCAGCCCTAGCTGGACTCAGGTTATCCAATCATTGCAGACACCACTGAGCTGCCATCACAAGGCAGTATAGATTATGCTTAAGAGTGTAGGCATGCATCATACTAATAGAGCACATTCATTGATTCAAAATGTTGTCAGGAACATCTCATTTCAGTTCAGCCAGAAGGGCACAGACTGCAGCACATCATTGGTCATGTCACAATATCAGAGAAAATTTCCCCTCCCAAAATCTCATTGATTCCCTTTAATTCTCTCTTTTGTATTATTAATTAAATTAATTTCTATTTCTCAAGTGTTAAAAGGCCTTATTTAATTTCACAATTCTGCACATAACATGCATGTTTAGAAGCTGAATATGTGATTTTTAGATGGAGAAGGGGCAACAGAATCCCTCTGAACATCCTTTCTTGCTTGACCTCCAAGTTAGCTGCATGTTTCACATCAAGAGCTATGCTAGTACCAGGAAAGATGTGTCTCCAGATGTCTCAAAGCATACTGCTCACAATCATTGATCTGGCATGCTGTTAGGGAGGACTTAGGGATGTCCTTGCATTGTCAGTCAGGTGGTTTGTCACCATATGCAGGCTAACTTAGAAGAGGTCTTCCAATACTTGAGCATTCTGGAATTTCCATCTCCATGCTGTGCCTAGCCTGTGCAAAGTGAACACAGTCAAAGGTTTAAATCAGTGATCTATACTGAGCATTGTACTCCCTCCTTCATGCTAAAGAAAACTTTGCAAATGTCTTTCAAGAAACCCTTGTTTTCCAGGAACACCAAGGTATTTAATCACCAATTAAGAGAGAGAAAAATACCAATAATGGTGTACTTTTGAGTCTGTAACTGCAACAAAGGGAGGGCTTCAAAGATAGCTTTGGAAAGACAAAATATGGCCTTGTTTTTGGATCCTCCTTGCAAGATGAAAGTGTTGGATGATCTAATAAAGCAGTAAAATTCTATAGATCTGCTGCTGACTGGTTTCAAAAAACTCAGATAAATTTGCTCAGGCTGAACAAATTACCCTCATTATATCACATGCTAAAGTCAAGATCCACAGTACTGAAACAAGAAGTTGGGTAGATACGGATCTACAGCCTCACTCAACTCCATCTTTTGTAAGAAGTTCCACAGAAGATTAAACTACACCAAAGAAGGATTTTCTATTGCACAGGTTCTGTCCTGTCATTAATAATGACAGGAGAGGACCTGCCATTAAAAAGAATAATCAGAAGAATCCAGCTCACTCCAACTAAAAGAATATCAGAACAATCCAGGTCACACGAACTCTCAGAAAGATCAAGAGAAAGCACTACATGCTTTTGTCAAATCAGTACAGACACCCTTGAGATGTTTATGCTCCTCACTACAGTGTTTCCTGAATTGGACCATGCATACTGCAAGGGTGTCCCCAGCTAAGATATTATCCTCAGGAGTTTCCAGGCAGAACTGTGGCTAGGGCATACAGGCAACTGAGTATGATCTGAGTTAGCAGTTTCCCAGGAAGTGGTGAGAGAGGAATGTCAATGTCTGTCACAAAGTAAAATCCTCTTTTGTCAACAAAGTGCATGCTTGCAGTCCCCTTAAAACCACAGGGACTCCCATTGCTCCAAGGATGAGACAGAATACAAAAAAATAATAGGTGACAGCAACTCACTTACAAAAGTAAGAGTTAGCATGGCTTCCCTCTCTGTTGGGGTTATACTGAAGCTATTTTAGAACTTCACAGTCTTAATTAGTTAATAAAGGATTACTAAGAATGACCATAAACGGCTTCATGTCAGTCGCATCAATGACAGCAACTAAACATGGATAACAGATAATAAAATGAAAAAGGGAAATGTTCCATTTACCTAGCAAGACTCAGGCTACATTCTGTAAGATGTGTTCTACCCGAGATTTGCAAAAGTCCCTAGAAGTGGACACAGATCTGATCTCCCAAAGAAGCATTTAGGAGGGTTTGCACATGTAGGGGATGAACTCAGCCTTCCACTTGATTTGCATCTGGTTCTACGATGTTCATATTTCTGGATGTCAGAAGCATCACTGGGAAGCCTAACATATTTATCAGAAAAAAAATGTTAATCTTTATATTATTTCTCTCCAGTCTGTGTTGGCATCTGGGTCTGAGAAAAGTAATTGCTGCTCTGAATGAGGCAGTAAGACACCTTTAAGACTATGTCCTTCATTTTTCCTTGCCACTGTTTTCAAAGCTCAGACCTTATTCCTCTTGACATTGATGATGACAATTAATGCAACAGTTTCTGTAGCAGCTTAGAGCAATCTTGTTAATGAGTCTGACCGTGCCAAGGCTTGACAGTGCCTGACCACCACAACAAACAATCCAGAACCCTGAACTAATGCACTGCTTTACTTGATGGGGTTTAATACAGATTGGACAGCAGAACTGGTGGATAACATTTTACATAAGTCCATTTCTTATGCCAGCTTTGAGTAAATAATCACTTGGAAGCAGACACCAAGAATTAAACAGCAAAAGGTTTTAACCACAGAATGAAGTATTACAAGGATTCGTGTAAATTCTTGATGAGGGGCTAAGACACAGTTCACCCCCTGCACACCCTGTCAACACAACCCCAAAAACCTGTTGGAAAGAGCTGACAGTAGTCATTGCTTTTTATTTTAAATATTCATTAAAATTACTGAGACTCTGGGCCAGGGGTTTACTAGAAGTTAAAAGGTTTTCAGAATATGGGAAGCAGACATTGGATATGCTATTTGATGTGTTCATACCTACCAACCAATACTAAAAATACAGTTTTCAGTAAAGAATACTACTGTGTGAAAGAGGTACCCATTATAATTTCACTATGTTTCAAGCAGCTGTTACATGCTAAATTACATCTTCATCAGCAATCTCCTTCATCCAATCTGAGGAGAATTTTGATTTAGTCAGCTTACATAGGAAACCTCTCAGAACCAAAACACATCCACACCCTATGGTGCGAGAAATGAGGATGGCAATTCCCTGGGCAAACTATTTTTCTTTGAACACTCAATCTGTTTCCCATGGAAGTCACTGGCTGATGAATTCATGCCATTGTACCTACTTTCTGAGCACAGTCATTCAATAAAGATAGTTAAGGTTTCCCTGGGATGGTAAGGAAAATCTGCCTGAAGGTCTGCACAGACACCTAGGTTACTTACAGCTTCATTACAGGTAAAGTTGATGCCAACTTATTTCAAGATTACCTGAGACTTCATTTTTCCTACAATCACCAGAATCCAACTGCTAGGCTTGAAGAATCTTTTCCCCTTGAGATGAATTATTTTGGAAGTTTTCAGTCACACTGTTCCATCCATTTCTGAAAACTCCACCAGTGGAACAGCTGTTTGGTTCCTATTAAAATCCAAGATGAGACATGAATGCAAATTGCTGCTTTCCTATATCACTGAAAAGAGCCTGCAAGACACAAGTTATCTTTCTATTGCACTGAGCATTGATAAGACCTCGTTGGAAATATTTCATTTGGGGGAAGACACTTCTAGAGTAATAAAATTCAGTCAAAGAACATGTAGGTGAGAGAAGTGAAAATGATAGAAAGTTAAAGCTCATCACCTACAAAAAGCAGATTAGAAAGATAAGTACCACACAGCCTTAAAAGGCTGAGGGAAGCCAAAAGTCTTCAAATATGTAAAAGACTGCTGCTAACAGATAAACCAAACCCCACAAAAACCCCCACAATAGTGTAATATCAATATCCTCTTAAGCCTGTTTGTCTTGTCCTATCCATTATTGCAAGATAAATATTCAAGATTAAACACTTGGATTTTTGTTTTTAATAAACACTGTAATAGCATGCTTAAGCTGTTTGCTTGGAGAATTTGTAACCCCAGGTTTTAAGAACAAGTTAGACAAACATCTCTAAAACTCATAAAATTATAGTGGAGTCCACCATGTGATGCAAGACAACTCTTTCATTTTCTTACAATTTATCTGTCTATAGAACTAGATTCCAGCTACATTTCTATGTAGTCGGTGCTTCTGTGAGTCAAGTTATAGGTGACAAACATACAAAAATACTGATCGCCCCTGATAAAGCAAAATTGAATGGAAAACTTTGTATAACACAGAAACTGTAGTTGAATTTTGTTGCCCAGGACAGTTTTTAAACCATGGAATCATAGAATTTTTGGGGGTGGAAGGGACACTTAGAGGTCTTTTATTTCTTAGTTTCTTTTAGTTTAAAATCTTTACCCCTTGTTCTGTTGCAACAGGCCCTGCTAAATTGTTTGTCCCTATTTATTTTTGTAGGCTCCCTTTAGGTACTGAAAGGTTTCCCTGCAGCCTCCTCTTCTCCAGACTGAACAATCTTATAGGTCTCTTTCAACCTAGTCATTCTGTGATTCTGTCCAGGCCCCTCTGGCTGGCATCCCATCCCTCAGGTGTGTCAAACCCACCACTCAGCTTGGTGTCATCTGCCAATCTGCTGAGGTGCACTCCATCCCACTGTCTGTGTCATTGCTGACAACATGTCACTGTTCTGGAGACACACCCTTATATCTGCCATTCTGCTTGCCTGCAGGTGCTGCTTTGCTCTGCTCCTGTCCCATCCTGGTGCCAGCTGCTGTGCACAGGCTGAGGCAACGCTGTACTGGGGAACCACGCACGAGAAATGCCATTAGGGATTACCCTCTGAAGGATACATGCTCACAGCTGAATTAAGGCTGCACGGCCATGCTTCATGCTGGAAACACTCGAGACAGGCTTGGCCATGCAACCTTAACGATATTAATTAACTAGACTGCATGTTTGAGCTACTTAGCATTAATTAACTAGCTGCACGTTTCAACTATTCTTACCATGCTGCCCGTTTACTGTCCCTGCCCTTCTCTGACTGACTCAAAAAATTCTAATTCTGGTGGAAGAGAGAGAAATTGATCTGCTCCCCAACTCCAGGATTATTTGCTTGAAGGGTAACCTGGTCTCTCCTGTGGCCTCCTCTTTACTGAGGAGCACAGACAATACCCAGAGAATTGTCTTGGCAATACTCAGTTGTTTATAGGATTTTGCAAGATTTTACACAGTGATTTCCTGTCCTCCCTCCCAGTAAAGTTATTGATTTCTCCTCCCTCTCCTTCTCCACAGAAGGATTTGAGAGAAGAATTTCTGAAAGGGCTAAGGCTAGGCTTCTCCATTTTTGAAAACACAGTTTACTTAAGACAGAGAGATGAAAAGTTTGCCTCAGAAACCAGATGCAAATGAAAACAAATGTTTACACCTCTGATACACAAAAAAGAAAAGCTGGAGCTACAGATTTTTCTGATGAGGAATAGCTCCAACTTTGCATTCTTTTATGGAAGAATCTCTGCAAAGCCCAGGAAACAAAAGGGACAAGTGAAAATGGGGCAGGGGTGGGGTAAGAGAGAGACAAAATGAGAGAAGGATCAAGGAGAGAGAAGTTGTGTAGGACAGGATGACATCAACAAGGGAGGTAGCTACCTAGCAGGAGCTGGCCAGAGCTGAAAATAGGCTGAGAGTTAAACAGTGAAGCCAGTTGTCAGCAATACTGTGACAGAAGCCAAGCCAACTGCAGCAATAACAGGATCAAGGCATGTTGCCCCAGAGGCAGCATTACAGAGGCACCCCAACACCACTGCCATTGCCAGAAATGGGCTACATTACACATGTCCATAGTGTTGTCTTAGATGGGCATCCTATAGATGTTAAAAAACCAGGAATGATACATTTAGTTCTCTCTTGGACTGCTCCCTCCAGGCAAAGTAAGACTGAACTGCATATGCTAAAGACCCTATGACTGTAGGATTTGGGGTGAGGTGGGGGTTACAGGTAATAACAACAAAAACAGACAGGGGCACAATTATTTCTCTAATCAATAATTTGAGTTGTTATTTGCAATTCATTAAGAGCAAGAATCAATAACTTCTAAAGGCTGGAGCAACCACTATGCCCATCTCCCATTTCATGGTTTGCACACCTTGTCAGCACACACAGAACAGTGGTTCCCTCTGGTTCTAAAAAAAAAAGAGAGGAGATGCTACTAGCTAAGAAGCCTCACACAGTTTCAAAAGTGAACTACAGAGCTTAGAGATGACCATCATCACCCAAGGGTGTTCATACAGGACTTCTTGTTCCAAGTATTCCACAGGCTCCAACCACCACAAAAATGTAAAGTTTTCCAACACAGGGCACAAGTGTTAAGGCTGTAACCAAACAGCAAACAACCTCCAGCCAGCAGAGAGCAGAGTTATCACATCATGCATGTTTTGTGCTTTCTAGATAAAAATGAACACAAACTTTATTGAAACTTATTTCACCCATTAAGGAAGAGCAAAACCAAGCACACCTTTTCCAAATCCTGCTGTGGTGACACATGGGTTTGCATTTCCTTTATTCCAGCAGAGGGCAAGAGCTACACAAGGAAGAGTGTTTGAGAAGGCAATTAGGTCTGAGTAAAGGGAAAAGTAAAAGAAAAGATTATCCAGATGCTTGTCGACTAAATGACATTTTTAATAGCATTAAATAGAATTTTTTGCAGGTTTCTTTCAGCTCCTACAATAACATGCAATACAACAACTAAAGCTTCTGTTCATGCCTTTAAAAAAATCTAATAACATCAGAGCAGTTCACGCATCACTTTGATGATACATAATTCCCATCCCCTCAGACTGCATGCACTCATTTGTTCCACCAAGTTTGCAGTGAACTGTTTGGAAAGATGATCTGAACTGACAGCAATTCCATTGCACAAACTGACAGTGCTGTACTTCAATGAGTGACACACACACCTCTGAAAAGCTTATACAGAAGATGCACAGATTCCTTCAGTTTAATATTGATAAATAGCAACATAAAGTGGCAATTTGGTTCTGTTTACTGGACAAATACACAGAAACAATAGGAATGCACAATTATCAGGGGATGTAGCCCAGTTTAGCCATGAAGGAGGTAGTGAAGTGTTGATTGAGCTCTTGAGCATTGCTAGATTATCCATATGTTACTTTGGTAGAAATATCTGTGTGGCCAGAGGAATAGCAATAATAGTCATACTACTCTTTGGCAGAGCTCTTTTCAATACACAGTGTTACATGAAATACTTTGTCACTTTGTCACATTGTCTTTGCTTTTGTCTGGGAGAGTCAAGTATTTAGATCCTGTTAAAAAACAACAACAAAACCCAGAGTCTTTTAGGGGTAACATTAGGTTCCAATTCAGCAGTTTATATTTGATAGCATATGTCAGAATTTAAAAAACCAAAAAAAGGACCAGAATCTACAGAGCGCACCAGTTAAGTTTTAAATTTACATGGTATTTAAGCACGGGACTTGTTCTACACTTATATTTTTATATCAATGTGAGAGAAATTAAGGAAAATAGAATGTGATATGAATATCAGAAGGAAGCACTGGAAGAGTAGAAAGAGACAGTGAAATCTTCCCTCACCTGATTCCTTAAGCTGGACAAGCCCTGAGAAGTCATTGAGTGAAGGGCAGAGGAATCCTGTAATAAACTGTGGAAATGGGCTGACATGATCTGTCTAGACCAATCCTTTTTGTCTTTAATTGAGGTAATTCTGTGGATGTAAGCATATTGTTGGTCCAGTAATTAACATATGAATATTTGGCTCTGACATTTCTTATCAGCTAAGTATAAATTTCTGCCAGGTTGCCTCCTTGCAACATTTGGCAAATGAACCCATTTTGATTAGAAGGTAATTTATTGCACCCTGGAGTTCAGTGGGTGTGATCATTGAAAATGACAGATTAACAATCCACAGTTTGAGGAAATAGTAGGAACAGCAACATATTTACACACAGAGATGAAGATGACATCTCTAATGTAAACGCTTGCAAGTAGTTTTTCATAACTACACAAATCACAAGGACTGATAAACCCAGGGGCCAACACTCTTAGTAGCAGGATTGCAGAGATAGGCAGCCTCCTAATCCCACAGGCAGCTTGTTACTCCAGTAAACTGAGTTCCCAAAATACCAAGTAAGCATTCTTCTGATGAGAGAGGTTTAGGCTGCCTATAATGCAACCCAATGCAGAGTTAAACTAGCTCATTTGGGCAGTGGCAGCTATGCAGTCATAAGAGAAAGAACTGCAAAAGCGACATAAGCTGAATAAATCCTTAGGGAACTGGTCCAGAATGGCTGCAGCTGATTTAACACCAAGTATAAAATTTTGCATAAACCTAGCTTTTTAAACGCACTTACAAGCCGAGAACCTCAGTCTAGGCTGATTTTCAGAGTGCCACATCAACCTGAGGAAGCTTCCAGTGGGCAAGGGATACCTCATAACTTCGAAAAACAAATGCCAACAAATAAAAATCCTGGTTATGGCAGCAATTTTTTATGCTTCCTTTGAGTAATTTTGAGTTTCTGTATACTTGGGGTTCTTCTGTTTAAAACATATTCCTACCTTTAATAGAGTTGCTTTTAGGGGCTTGTTTTGCCTAGTGAGCAGTCTGTAAGTGAAAAGCATTTTGCTGCCATTTAAGCACAACTTTTGAAATTTGCTGGGAGGAAAAAATAAACTTGCATAAATGTTGCTACAGAGCCTTTACAGTTCACAAATGCACAGAAGCTTTGAGAGTAGAATCGCTTATAAAACCACCCAGAAGACAGCAGTGTGCTCAAGCAATGGTTGTCAGATAATGCAACTAACTGATGCTCTTCTGCTGAATTTATGACTCATCATAAATTCAGCAGGAGACAAATGCACTTCCTATTGACCCTTGCTAAAGCTTTAAACAAATGCCCTTGCAATCTCTTCCAAGCCCCTTCAGAGAAACTCATTCCTTTCACTATTGCACCAACTAAGATGAGTATGACCAAAGGCAAAATGTGTTCAACAGGACCAATGAAATAACAGTTCACAAGACAGACAAGCCTGGAGCATGGCCCAGAAGCTATTAGCAAGCCTACAGGTTAGGCATGAAAAATTTAAGTTTATATGAAAAACCTAGAATTTAATAAAAAGCAAGTAACGCCATTTTTATTTATATTTCAGCTTTCTAAATATTTAAGCAAAAATCAGGCTCCAAAGACCACTTAGAATTTTCTCCCCATTCCCCCCTATTAAGCTAAGAAAGAAACCAAAAAGCAAAACAGTTGAGATGCATTGAGACACTCAGATACAAAGTCACCAAAAATGTCTTTAGACATTGGAGAATCCTGTGGAGAGGGCACCTATGGCTGTATTTTACTTGATGGGAGCCTAAATTAAGACATAGGTGTCTAACAAGATGTAACCAGATCCAACATGCATTCAAGTTAGAAGAGTCAGGCTTTTCTTTAATTCCAGTAAAACTAGCCTTGACTGTCACTGGAGAAAAGCATATAAGCAGAGTCGATTTGAGTATTCTTAGCAAAGTAAACACCACTAGAGGAGAAGACATGGCTGGGTTATTATTGCTACCAGGTGGGATGAAAAGCAGAGTTAAACATTTGAAAAGAGAAATTTTTCTTCCATTGATTTTTCATTACCTTCTTTTCCTCAGCCAACAGTCGCTATCAGCCTCCATATCCCAACACCTCTCCTGGCAGCAGGAAGAGGCTGCCAGGTCTAACTCCGGCATGAAGCCAAGTAGGCAGCCACACTCCATCCTGCCTATACCTAAAATTAGGAGTAGGTATACGCAGAAGAAGAATACAGATAGAATGGTTTTATTAAAGAAATAAATTGGAAAAAAAAAAGGAGGTGGCAGGAGGAATAAAGATGAAAATCAAGGAAATAAATAGACTTGAAATAATAAGCTTGCCTTTTGGAGTAATTAAGCAGTGAGTCAGGTTCACTCTCAGGCCTGCTGAAGGCAGTACTTAATTTCCAGCTGAGCCTAAACAGAGCCAGGATTTCTGATTCTCTCATAATTTCTCATATGCATTGTTTCCATACTGAATCCAAACTTCCCCTTGACCAAGGTAGAAGAAGTCATCTTCAAAGACAAGCCTTTGAATTCCAGGTCTGACGAATGCAGCATGACGCAGGAAACGCCTGTTCGCCAGGACTGACATATCAGGTCTGCCCAAAGAGAAATTCAATGGCTTAGTGCCTTCCTGTAATGCAAAGCAGCCACAAGATAGTCACTTAAAACAGGATTATGCATCACGGCAGCTGTGCAAAACAGACACACCACATTAGCAAATTCTTAGCTTCTAAAAGAGAGAAAAAGTTCCGAGCTAGCACTCCTACTTCAGCAACAGCACCATACAAGTACCTGTCCCAGGAGACTGAGCACCTCAAGGCACTCATAGGATCAAGGGAAAAGAAACTTTTATTAGAATATGCTGACAGATACAGTATCTATCTGCAAAACATATAAACAGTAAACAAACACCATACTTCAAACACTGCCCAGCATTTCCTTAAGTTACAGCTTAAGTTATTACCTGATCAGATCAGGTGCTTAATTTCATCATGCTAACAGAGCTCAGGATCACCCATGAGTGAACTGAAGGAGCAGAGAAATGGACATAAGGTGCATGAGAAGCAGGTGTAGGCAATGTGAGGTCCCCATCAGACATGGCTAGAAAAGGCAGGTTCTCATTTTCACTTGGTTTATGGGTACCTGGTCACTTGCTGGGAGAGGGGGCTTTATTCTTTGCACCTGAAGGTTGACTATAACCCTCCTCACCCACTGCTCCAGGTGCACTGTGCACCTTGGATCTGTCTTCTCCCTGGCTCCATGTGAGATGTGCTATGTATTTGCCTTCCTGATATTGATCTGAGAGTATTTGTGCATTTGTGTTTCCAGGCTCCCTAGAGGAGAGTTTCTTGAAATTTAAATATATATTGCTTTTGCTTTTAATGATTTTTGTGGGATGTTTTCATCTTCAGCCTCTTCCTGTGTTATATTCTTCTGCTTTCTAACCAATATTTCCAAACAGAGCACGCAATGGTTTTTACCTGTCTTACGCAAATTGCATATTCCAGCTTGAGATGAAGATGGGAAGGCAGTGCCATGAGGTCACTGTTCTTACAGAGTACTATAAAGATGACAGATAAAAAAAAATTCAAAGAAAAATCAAGGAGCTGATGGTTATTCTCAGCAGGAAAATTTAAAAAGCTGACCAAACACAGCAGTGTAAAACTCAGAACTGACTGGAATAGTCAGGAGTTGTTTTAGATCCTCAAGTACAAATAAGAATGGTACAAAGGTTTCTGAGGACTCGTTAAGTGTTGGCCACTTAAATAAAAGTGGAAATGGAGAGGAGGCACAGTTTTTAGGGCCCAGCTCTCCATTATTTTTCATGGCTGTCAAAGGGAAAGTCCCCACACTTGCAGGCAGTTTCATCCCATGTGAATATAGGCAAGGTCAGTGGGTTTGAAGGATGGTACACAGCATCTCTGCATGGTGACTGAGCTGCTCATTTTCCTGAGATTGCAACATACATTCAGATTCCCCAGTCTGGAAAAACCTTGCCATTTTGGCAGAGGCCATCAAAATCTCCTGGAGCAGGGTAATTGTTTTACACAAACTGTGCAGGGGCTGATTATCTGGAGAATCTGGGAATAGGAAATCGGACTTGTGTACCTCAGCCTAGCATTTGTTGCTGCCCTGTGGGTAGAAACCCTGTGATCCAGGGTTTTTTGAACCACAGAGGGCATGAGCAGCATGCAGTATCCTCTCCTTGGTTTTGAAAGTGTCCTGCTCCCTATTCGGAGCAGAAAATGTCCATTTTCAAAGCCTGCAGGAACTCAGCAGGAGCTGCACTGTGTTGGAGAGCACAGTGAGCCACACTGGCTCCCCAGCAGAGAAACAGAGAAATCACTGAGCCTCTGGGATGGCTCCTGCTGCTGGTTCAAGCCACATGATTCCTCCCCCACTGCATGTCAGGCTCTGCGAGACCCGACTGAGTCCTGAACTCACCATCAGATGGAAGCCCTGGCCTCTTATCACACTTTGATTCTGTGAGCAACAACTGCTCTTTTTCCTAACTTTTGCTGAGTCCAGACTGACTAGGTTACCCGTTTCTTGCCTGTTTGAAGGGAAGGCTGTGGTCTCCCCATCACCACTGGCCTCTGCAGCTCTGCAGGTGAGGTTCTGCTGACCTGGGACCCATTTTGCATCTTCTCAGTACAACTCTCGGGTTTCTAGAAAGTGTAGCCCATTGATCTTCTTTCCTCCTGTATGTCTAAAAGCACAATTCACTTCTGTATCTCTCAGCTAAGAGTTATGAATAGAACACTGTTATGAACCAACAACTTGGTTACATCTATGACTCATTTCAAAAGCCTCTCAAGTGGAGTGGCCCAATTAGCAGGTACCTGTGCAGTTTCCTATGGCTCACATCTGCTAGACACTTTTGAAAAGTAAAGTCTGGCTGCAATATCATCAAAGCAGCCTCTTACCGTAAGGCTGAAACACATTTTTCTGTCCTTTGAACACAGTATCTTCTGCCTCCTCTATGCAGTGTCACACATTTCTCCCTAGCATGGATTTTGTCCTACTGGTGAGTCAAGCAGCTGTGAGAGCCTCATGCAACTTCACAAAACATAAAGAACAGCCATTTGTGTTGAAATACCTGGAGTTTAATATGTGTTCTTGAGCAGTGCCCTCAGAGTCAGTGGGCAGAGCAGACAGGCTAATCCTGGTGCACAATTTACAAACACCCTTGCCACATTACTGCTGTCCCCAGAGGAGAAGACCCTCAAGGACACTGTGGGGTGTACACAATACCCATGACATGACACAAAGCAAAAAATCCTTTCACAGGTCATGAAAACTCCCAGAATTCTGGCATTTTTTCTTCACATGTAGTACATTTAGTAATTTCAAGAGATTTCACATATTTAAGTCTTTCAGGATTTGATTATTCTCTTCTTGAAAAGAAAGCTGAAAAATCCAACTTTGATTAGGTCCAGTGGGCAGCACTGGAGGAGAAAATTTTACTTCCAAAACAGCAAGTAGGCTTGCATGCCTGAAGCTCTTGTTCTTCCCCTTTCACATGAGCTGCACTGGAAATGCCATTCACTATTCAGGTGAATTAACTGCTAAAACACAACAATGAGCTGTTTCCAAAAAGAGTCCTCTCTCAGGAACTGCAGTGGATACAGTCTCACTTGCTGCTCTTCCTATTCAGACAAATCCAGAAATCTCTGTCCAGTCTTTAATAATTAACAGCACATCTAGAGCTGAGCTGAACACCTTTGGGCTGACAAAAATCCCCAAAAGCCCTGGCAAAAAGCCTATGGTAAAACATCACTTCTCATGGGATTTCAAATCCCACATCACCTCGTGATGGCAGAACCATATGCACATTTTTAGTGCCATGATACATCATTAAGACCTCCTTTACTATCAGATAGTCCTCTTTATTAGGAATAGTTTCTGAATGCCTCATTTTACTTTGAAGAGGCAGGGATGTGCCCATAAACTATGCTAAAGCCACTATCTAACAAATATTCAGATTTTTCAGCCATCATACCCTTCATCCATCTCAACCTCTTTGCTTTGTGAATCAGGATATGACCACAATGCCCTGGAGAATATAAGATGAAGTTTTATGTTAGGTGGTTTAGGTGCTCAAGAGTGAAATGCTCCTGAAAACAAAGCAATCCCAGGTAGAATTCTCTGCGGCCACAGTCAGCTTTCTTGGTTATTTCTGTGGGCCAGTATTTTGCAATGCAGCTGTACTGGCAGTTCCAAGCAAAAATGCTTTGTGTACTGGGCCCAGGCTTTGTCTATGTTCTTTTAGCTGTTGAATCCTCTGTGCACACTCTTATTCTCCATAAAATCCAGCACTGCCCCTGGCTGGATTCTCCTCAGCTCTTGTGTCAACTCCCCGCCTCTTCATCTGCTCCTTCTCTGCCCACTGCAGAGAGCTCTGATTACTGCAAGCCTCTCTCTTTGCAGGTGGCACAGCTCTGGTAAGCTGGCTACATGTAGAAAGCCATGCCCCACATGTTAATATCTCCATCCTTAGCACGGTTACTCAGAGAAGAGTTTTGTTTACCCACACAAATGGGTGAATGGGGAGAGGCATAAGCTGAAACCTGTAAGACAGCAAATACTGACCTAGTTTCACAAGTGCTACTGCGTGTCCTTTGCCACACAGACGAGAGAATTCCTTGGTAATCTGTCCACACTTACCTGGTTACCACAACTCAATTCCTCCTAATTTTGAACCACTATGCAAAGATCTGGGACATTTAGAGACATGCAGTTATAAATAGAATCACCCCATCTCGACCTGAGGCAAACTCCCTTGAAGGGCAGCCACGGAGCAGAACTGATGGCTCTCATCAGTCACACACGCCCATTACAGCAGAGCTCTGCAGAGCAGGATGCTTCACTCCAGCCTCCTGCACCCCTGCTGAACACTATCCTCACTAACAGACGTATTTGCAGGGAATATCTTTTCAACAGTTAAAGTCACAGCTGTAAAAGCTCCTGACCACGGAAATACATATCTTTCATGGTCTTTAATAGCCTTGTTTTTACTGCCTGCTCTGAGCTTTGAATTTCTTATGTACAACCCAAAATAATTTAAGTAATGTACAGTTAAAAATAAACTATTTTAATCAGTCTGGGAGAGTAACCAAAAAAATATAAATATTTCTCTTTCATGCATCAACACCCAGCAGAGTTAAAATATTAAAGCCAGGTATGAAGGTTTTAATAAACTCTATTCTTAAAGGATTAAATTCTGTGTTTGTATTTATCACTTTAGCAAAATAAGACATCAATATAAGGTCATTTTCTGTCTACCCAAAAAAAAAATCTCATGTAGAAAAATTGTCAATTCATCTTTCTTCAAGACATTGCTCCCTCCTTTCAGTTATCCCCAGAACTCCCCTGGAGGAAAATAACACTTAGGTTCTGTCTTTTTAACTAGCCTGATTTACATAACTCTAATGATATTTAAGTGCCTTTGGCTGCACTTTCCTTTCTTTTCCTCGTTCCTCTACTCCCAGACTCTCAAGGCAGATGAAGTAACAGTTGGCAGCATCTTGCTCGTTACAGCATTGCCTATGCTGTTCTAAGTCACGCCACCGTGGCTGCAGCTGGCTGAGCAGCTCTACAGTCCTCCCAGTAATTCCAGTTCCCCTTTGGGAAGACACTTCCTAAGTGTCCTTTGCAAATGGGGGAATAGAGCTCCTCTTTGGAGTCATGTTGTTCTCCCAGGAGCAAGGGCTGGAGGAAAGAGGTGCAGCAGATCAGGGCAGCTCTGCCTCAAGCCTGACCTCTCCCCTTGGATGAGTGACGGGGACACATCCTGTGAGCCTTTCATCTGCACAGGCTATGCCAGGTACAGAAAACACAGACATCACGCTGCACAACAAGGCCAGGGAAGAGAAAAATTACAACCAACACTGACAAAAAAATAACTGGACTGAAGAAATGCAGAAGAGGACAGATTTAGATTTGGGAGTTGAATTTACAGTTTAGGGATGGGCAGAAATGGAGTTGAAGAGCTCCTGCAGACAGGATGAAAGGAATCTTGGTAAATACAAGCAATCTCCTGCACTTGCTAAGGGTAAAGTATGGGGTAGCCACCACAAATTGTGTCTTTTAGGGCTGGAAATACATTTCAATATTCACGGTCATCAACTGATAATTGATCTTCCTTGTTATTCCTTGTTTGCTTTCTTTTCCTATTCAGCACACTCTCTTTTGATTTTCTTTCTGTTTTATTTTTCCTCTGTAGACAAAGAAAAATGAAGCATGGGAAACAGAAATAACTGTTTTTCTTCACTGGTCCCCTGATAGTCCATATGGGGAAGGAAAAATAGAAACCATTCCTGTCAGTCCCAAAGTTGTGCCGGCAGCCAGACATATACACAGTTTCTGCTCTCTGTCTTTCTAAAAAGGGACTGGAGTCCTCACTGCACACACAGGCAGAAGATGTGGGTGACAATCCCTGCCTCACCAGCCCTTGTGATCATCTCTGAAGTGATGGTTTCCAGATTAGTATGTGAACCACAACTGATTTTTAAACTTTTTGAAGGGCCATGCAAAACATCCTCAAAAGTGCCTAGAAATCCATATTTTAATCCATACTGTCTTCCTTTACTTTTGTCTATGACAGCCACATGCCACCTTCTGCACTGATGCCTGGCACAGTGTTTTTGAGAGCTTCTGCTGTCACCATGATCAAGCACAGCTCTCTCTCCATGATGGAAATCCAAGCAAAATGCATTCAGGTATAACTGAACTGTTGAACTTTTTGCTTCACACAGAATAGGCAGGTGCAAGAAGTGCAAGCTTGCAGCAGTTTTTATCCAGGGCTTCCTCAAACAAGAATACCATTAAAACAGAAAAGCTGTCAGAATCACTTAGGTCCCATGTGATCTCCTATCACCAGTCCCCACACTCTCTTTTTTTTTTCAAATGTGAATTTCCCAAGAAATATTTTGCCAAAAGTATACAATGTCATTTTTGTTAAGCCAAAAGTAAAAATTCACTGTTCCGTTGCTTTCAGACAACAAATAAAAGTACTTTTTTCTAACAGAAAATGACAGTCTTTCATGTAAAAGCTAATAAAGGTAAAGATTAATACATTCCTTTTATGGATCACAATATCATCTTCTAAAAATTTGTGAGGACTGGACTATTTTGTGTGATTACATTAACCAATAAAATCTTTTGAAAGGCAAATCCATCTCTCTCAGAAATTTGATGGGAACAAGACCCTTCAGGGTATTCATGTTATTACCTTTTTGGCCATTGTGAGTTACTATTTGGTTTAGAATAGGTCACTGTGGACACACAGGAGATTGTTTGAAGAAATCTGTACCATACCAATGTACAGTTGCTACAATAATGGCAGAATAATCCTGCAATCAACCCCATATATTAGGGTGTGACCTTAAAACCGTGACTAAACCATTAGTCACACTGTGTCCTAGAGGAGGGAGTGCTCCTTGGCACACAGACAAAAGGTACCAAAGGACTTAGATACATCTCCCAACTTTCTTATGCACACTCTAAATCTCCCTACCTGCCCATCATGATCTGCTGATCTTGTTTTCCAAAAATTAACAGATGCAACCCTTTAATGACCTTTACAGTGCCATATGTTCCTGGGTTAAGATGAAACCCCCACATTATGAAAAATATTGCTTTGGTTTGGTCTGGTTTCTTTTTTTAAATACGGTGCTCTTAACAGACAGCAATTACATCCTGGCACATCTTTGGTTATCCCTGGATCACCCACCCTGTAATCTCCACAGCTATTATTTTAAAATAGAAGCATTTTCTCCATTCCTGTCTCCCAAAGGAACACCCTTTTTGTAATAGCAAATGCAAGATGCTGCCTGCATACAGGTGCCACCAATCCCTGCAAATACATGAGCAATTTTAAAGTCCTGAATTATAACTAGTCTAGGCAAAATTTCCAGTGGTACCCTCAAAAAAAAAATCAACTCATCTCCCACGTCAGACTTCTTCTCCTCCCACCTCGTGCCTTCTATTGGGAATGAATAAAAGCCATCTTCAGACCTTTCCAGTAATCCTTAGGCCTCCAGCACCCACTTGGCTTTCCCACTGTGCAGCTTCCTCAGTGGAGCACACTGCTTGCACCAAACTCTCTGACCCCACACCTGTCTCATCCTCTGTCACAGCCAAAGCAGTCCAGAGAGAATGGTTTCTGGACCAAGAGAACATTATAACAATAGAAAGATGGCACAGGAGACCCAGTCTCTGCTGAGCATAGAGTTTTGACTCAAAAGGACTTCCACCTCCACAAAAAAAAAGAAAAATAGTCTGACACTGTACAGACCTAGCAGCATATGCCTTCAAGAATAGTCTTATTACTTCTCAAAAAAAAAAATCAATCTAGTTATGATTTCAGGAATTGGCTAAATTCCATCCTGTCCTGCTACAATACCTTTGCATTTTTATTTAAAGTCTTGTTTCTCCTTCATTTCCAATCTCCATTTTTTAAGCAGATGCAGTGGAACATGGCAGAAATGGATGCCCGTTCTTAAGGATGGAAAAGAAAATCCCTGTGGGATGAATGTTACTGTGACAATGGAAGACACAGAGATATTTTTAACAACTTCTGTTTTGTAATTAGGGAGCAGGATTTTTTTACTTTCTTTTATTTGGTTTTCAGAGCAGTATTGTAATAAATATCTGCTCCTGTCGCTTTTGTTCCTGGAACTGCAGCATCACACAAGCCCAGCAGGACAAAGTGTTCTTGTGAAAAACTGATTTATTCTCTCATCTCTGACAATCTAAGATGGAAGGATTAAGTGATGATCCCCTGATCTTCCTTTTCCCTTGTCTCCATGCATACACTTTGCTCTTGCTAGCTTGCTGACCAGTCTTCAAATATATTGCTTGAATGGCCCCATTCCATTAGGGAGCTGACATCTCTCCCTTTATAGTGTTATTAATATCAGTCCTTGAAAGCATTTAACCAATGACAATCTAACATTAGCTCACAATGGGATTTAAAGACATTACAGTTCATTAATTTATGGTTTAATGCTGCCTTCTTCCAATCTGTTGCCCTTTCTCATTACAAATGGCAAAAAAAACAAGCTATAAAGTCCACAGTATCCTGCATAAAATGCAGCATAAGGGCTTCATTTATTTGTTTACTGGTATGATTGAAACACACAAATCCTGTTCCTGTTTTGCAAGTCAATTGCAAAATAACTGCTGGTTGTCTGGCAGATAGTATTTTTGCTTCACTTTTCCTCTTCTGACCATTTTTCTTCCTGCACAGTCAATTTACATATTATATTTTCCACTCCTATAAAATATCTGTAAAATATGAGAGTCATAACACATTCCAATCAAGCTGAATTCAATAAATAGAATAATATTGTTTAAAACTTTTGCTAGGATCTTCCTGAGGAAAAGGATAGATTAACAGTTATGACTGATTTAAGAAATGCAGACAGATTGATGTACAGTTCTCTCATAACCCTCATTCTTTGCAAAATTAGATCAATGTAATTGAGCTTTAATTGTTCAGAGAAAACACAAAGAACAAAAATAAGTCAAAATATATTTCTTGGGAATCAGAATAAAGTATTCCATGTCTTCATTTCATGATCTGTACTTTGAAGTGTGCTTCCTGGCAAGCAGGAGAGCGGCTGTGCTGCCAAGGTCCTGGGAGCCTTGGTGGACACTCTGTTCGACAGTGTGTGCTGCCAGCAAGGGAAGCCAACAATTTCCTGGGCTGTGTCAGCAGCAGCAGCAGCACAGATCAAGGGAAGTGATGAACTGCCTCTGCTATGCACATGCTGGACCACATCTACAGAGCTGTGTCCAGGTTTGGTCTGCCAGGAAAGATGATGAGCGAGTTCAGCAGAGGGTCATCAGGATGGCTGGGGGCTGCTTGTCCTGGGAGGAGAGGCTGAGGAAGCTGTGCTTGTTCAGCTGGAGAAGCAGGGACTTCAGGAGACCTACAGTCTGGCTACACCCTCGGGAGGTTATGGGGAAAGAGCCTGGCTCTTCACAGTGCTGCGTGCAGGGCTGACAATGGGCATAAGCTGGAACAAGGGAAGCTCAGACTGGATACAAGGAGAAACCTTTTTCTCCATGAGGGCAGTCAAACAGCAGAAGAGGCTTCCCAGAGAGGCTGCACTGCCTCCATCCTCTGAGGTTTGCAAGGCTCAGCTGAGTGTCCCAGTCCAACCCCATAGCTGACCCTGACTGGAGAAGGAGGTCAGACTGGACATCTCCTGTGCTCCTTTCCAGCCCAAATTCACCTGTCATACTATAAACTTAACTGACTTCTGTTCCCAAATCCTTCTACATACATTCTACTGATAAGACTCCAGGGAAGCAAGGCTTGCCACTAAGACTAAATTTATCTGATAAAGCAGTAAAATTACACAGTGTGTCAAGATCAGAAAAAGGATGAATCTATCCTTGAATACAAAGTGCCCTTTTTCACCTAATTTCTTCATTAAATCTTGTGTATAATTCTTCTACTAAAGCATCAGGTATCAAAAGTCTCTCCTATTTCCAATTCTGCAGTATTTGAATTCTGGAGCTAATAACCTTGTATTATGTAACTTAACAAGGAAAGACAGTGATTATTGTATGATCTGACTATAACCTCATGATATATGAATATGTTAATATAAGCATTAGCAATGACAGGCATAGGATCAGAGACAGAACATGATCCCTGAATAAAGATGCTTACTTGAACACAGCCAAGTTTTTTTTAGCCTGGTATTAAAGCATAAAAATTCCTAATAAATCAATGTTACTAATATATATATATTTAAAATATATTTTGTATTTAAGTAAGCCCCTAATTGATACAAATCACTCCTGCCAAAACTAAATAAAGATAATATTTTGGCTGGAGGAACGGGTTTATTCAGGAAGATTTAGAAGTGAAAAAATATGAGTGGTGACATGGAACATCTGTCCCATTTATAAAGTGTCAACTCTGCTCAATCCTCAAGTTGGTCCACAAGGGATCAATGGCATGCACTGCTTAATGGGAAGGGTTTTTTTCCTAATAAAAATAAGAAGAGTATGTGTGTGGGCAACTTGGAACAATCTCTTATGTCTTCCAGTACCTTAACAAGAATGGACTCTAACAAGAATTTCATTGCCCTTATTACTGTTTTTCTTGCTGTTTATTGTCTCCTCTTCTGATTGAAACACACAGGTGGAATGAATAATTTATAATATTACACATCTACTCTTACAGAAAATGCAGACCATTGACATGTCTACATCAGTGATAAAAATGCATAAGTGGACACACTAAAAAGAGATAAATAGTAAATGCTTACAGAGCTTCACCAAAACCATCAGTCATCCATCCTTCATAACTGTCCTGTGCTGCTCATCACAGACCACTAATGCCTTAAGAGCCAGAGCTTCTCAGATCCATCACTGCGGATGCTGTGACCAGGCCAATCTCCTTTGAAGTCTATGAATACAGCAAACATGAGACAGCAAAAGGGGAACAACTTCCTTTTATTTTGTTTTTAGTAAAGGTCTGTCTATCCAGAGAAGCCTGGGAAGACACTACAACTAGGGTGCTAAGTATATCAGGTTATCTCTTCTTCCCCCCTAACCACTGTATAATACATGGACTTCTTTCTTTGTGAATGACTCTGAAGGATGTTTTCTATGAAAAAGGGATGGCTGCAGCAGAAGAGGAATTAAAGAATTAGGTTTCTATGTGTATGCAACCTCAGTATTCATCTCCCATCAGACACTAGAAGACTAATGTGGTTTTTTAGACAGAAGCATTTTTTTTTAACTTGAAGCCAATTACTGATTAAACAGTAGATAAGAAAATGGTCCAGTAAATTGATCATTTTTAATCAGATGCAGCCTAGAGAAGTATGGATTATTCAAGCTAAATTGATGCTTCTATTGAAAATAAAATGCAAAATTGGTTACATATCCAGAGTAGAAAAGGTTCATCACTGAAAAAAGGAGAGGTTTTTCTTTGCAGTATTGTTCAATAAATACTCAATCAATTTCTACCCATAAAAGTGAATACAGAGTACTGGAAATAAGAAATTAAATATTATTTTAAGCTGCTGACTCAGATCTGATGAGTTTGGTACTGATTCAGCCATTGCTACCCATCTAATTTTGCACACATAATGCTACCACAAAAAAGAAATATTATCTTCATCACTAGTTTTTTTAATGTCAAAGAATTAATACTTTGCATTGCTACAATACCTCCTTTCCAAGAAGAACTTAGTGTTGGCAAATACAAATATAATAAAGCTCACATTTTCTTTCTGGATTAGGTATCCCACAAGAAAAAATACTAAAGAATACTCATGGGCTTGTTGAAGGTTATTTAAGGTGTCTGTAGAAGAGTAAGGAATAGCACTCACACATTCTGATTTTCCCACCCTGTGCTTTTCCTACCAGGTCATCCTGACTGAAATTTTGTTATCTCTGCTTCTGTGCAATCTGGAAAACATTCAACGCAGAAATTGTCTGCTTCACAGAAAGAAGGAGAAATTCTCTGCTTCAGAGAGAAACAGACGCTGGGATGTTCCAGTAAAAAGTCAACACAGTGTAGCCATCTGCCTCCATCCTCCCACCCCTGCAAAAGCAGCAAGGTCTACAACCCTCCTGCTGCCTCCCCAGCTCAGAAGTTCAGATTGCCCCTGCTCTTGTTGCAGTGAATTACTGACCATGTGCTCCCTAACATGCCATACCTTACAAGAATGAATAATTAAACAAAATAAATGTACTCACTCATTTATTTGACTAGAGAATCACAAGTAAAATATACATATATATATATATATGAAGAGGAGAAAGTCAACAGTGAATAAAGTGAATATGAAGAGGATTTAGGACTTCAAGTTTCTTTTCATCTGGGATTCCTCCACAAGCAAAAGTGACTTAAATGCTCTCATATGCATTAACAAATCTACATGCAAGATGCAACAGAGTTAAATGTGATAATTATTTTCCCACCTTGGCATCGTGCTAATATCATGCTATCAACAGAGCACTGCATGACTTCTTCATCTCCCCTGAGATGGAACATTGAAATGCCCAGTACCACTTTCAGGACTGTTACTCTTCTGAAGAATTTTTACAAGAGGAAATGTGAACAATTTGCCAGGAAAACCAAGTACCACTGCAAAACCAGAGCTTCATGGTCAGGTGCAGATGAAAATCTTGAAGCATATGCCTAAAGGAATACATGCCAGAAGGTTCATTTTAAATACAACATTTACTAATTTTTATGCTGCATTTATGCATCTGGAGAAATGCATAATGGGATAGCAAATTATATTTACTAGTATTAAAATTCTTCCTTAAAGGAAACTGCAAGATTTTAACCACTTTTTGAGTCCCAAATAGAATATGTCAAAACTTTCTGCTAGAATGAAGTACTAATCTGTAGTGCTCCCTAGACTTTTTGATTTAAAATTAAGGTACAGCAATTATCATTCCATTTTCCTTTCATGAGTTAGAATAACAATTATGAATCATCAGGTTTATTCAACTGTTATTATCAATGAGGATATCATTTTCATAACCACATAGGAAAAATAACACTACTTTCAAGAACAAATTACCAATTTATAAGAGTAATTAAAATATGAAAACATTAACCGTTTAAAAATACAAAAAACTATCTAATATTTCTAGAACGTTTGATGATTGTTTGACTTTTTGTTGTGATCTGGAAATATTCTAATTGTCAGACTGTCCCTTCTGATTGGTCATTTTTGTTCTAATGTTTTTTGCATAAATTGTAAGTATGAAATTCCCATGTGGGGTCTATGTACATGAACTCAGAGGTGTTGTTTTCTCACCAGCATGGACATCAGGTCCCTGATGCAGGGTCCACAGAGAGGCAGAGCCTCTCCAACAGGAGGGGTGAGTGTGTAGGGGAACCCCCCAGCCCAGAGGGAGATTTTGCTGCTACCCTGTGGTGGTACAACTATCTCCCACCCCCTTGGGCTACTCTGTGTCCCTTTGAACCTCATTTTTTCCTGAAGCAGCTTTTTTACTAAATGTTCTGTTTCACTAGAAAGTTTCTAATACTTTTTTTTACAATGTATGAAAAAAAAAATCAGTGGAAAAGCTGAACCATGAACACAGAACTTTATGACATAATGACTCGATTCAAAGGTAAATTAAAACAAAGACTTGATGACAATACTTTTGCATAAGTGTAATTCTTATCTAGAAAACTCACCAAAGGGAAAAACACTTCAAAATTATTCCCTTCACTAGCATGCATTTGGCTTGAAATAGTTCTTACTTTGCCTTCATTGAATAAAATTGCAGTAACTTCATTTGTCTACTGGCAGTTTTATGATTTAACTGAGGAACTCAAATTTAGCATTACCACTAAGAGGAACTGGGTCTCCTCCACCCTCACTCATTTTCTCTCCCACTTGCCAGCACTGATCACTCAATCCTCTGTTTGTAAAATAGTTATATTCCAAAGAGGAAATCTGAACTCTTTGATTTTTTTCCTAATGAGTTTGAGTCCCTGAAGCAGCTCATTGTAGAACACTGAGAGACTCAGTAACAAGCTGAATGAGGCTTGTAGGAACTAATGAGGCTTGCAGGAACTAATCTAGTTCTACCTCCAATTCTTAATTCTCTTTATTTCCTAAAGTTTGGGAAACTTGCTCAGTCCATTCCTACCTCAAATGTAGCAGCTGAAATAATATTTTCCTCATTTCTACAGATGTGGGCAGACTGCAGAAACTTGCTAAGTGATGATTTTGCAGATTTTTGCAGGTTCAGATTAAACTTAATTGCAGCTGTACATATAAAGACTTTACTACAATTTAAATGCTAAATTCCAAATTACAACAATTGGATTGAAATATGGGAATATTTAAGAGAAAACTTAAATACTTGTTTCAATTAATGCTGCTTCCAATGATAATTTCTAAATTAAACCTTTGCCCCTGAGATCTCATTTTGTTGCCCCTTCTTTCCATTTCAGATGACATTGTTATCCCACCAATGCGTCTGACCCACTCTCTTTCCTAGTTCCACCCTGGACCATATTCCAACTCTCTGTCCCTGCCTGGGGGTGCTATGGGACAGTGCTAACAGTACCAGAGAAAATCCAGGGCAAACAGACCACACACACAAGAAGAGCTCACTTCATTTCACCAGTGCAGAAGTCACAGGGGTTTTAGCAATCATCACAGGACAGTGAAACCACTGCCCAAAAAATAGGAAACCTGCTTATCACAGAACTACCATTTTCTGCTCAGACTGCCAGGCACAGATCTGCAGCCTTCTTTCCCTCAGGAAAACATGTTGAAGGATGTACATTTAAAGAAACAGGCCAGATTTCCCTGTACATGCCCTGTGAGAACAGAAACAAATCACAGGCAGGATTTCTACTTCCTCCAGAAAGGATTAAGAGAGGAGCATTTGTTCTGTTTCCCAGATTAGCATGAAGGAATATCAGCTCTACTGGGGTGCTAACATCGTGCCCAGAGCAGAACAGGTTACCAACCCTGTGACTCTCAGCTCTGGCCAAGGAAACATGCAGGGAATGATTCACCACCCTTTCAGGAAGTCACTGTGCTGCAAAAAATTAAATCTCAACAGAATTAACTCAGTATGCAAGTTTCACACTACCTGGGCATATAGGGCTCAGTTTCACCCTCATTAACAGTTTTCACTCATTTGATTAAAGGAATATCTGGTGTTAGCTGCACTTAAGCCACAATTAAAAAGCATTTTAGGTTTAGTCAGTTTTTTGATAAAATAGAGAATTTTTCTCTGTTAAGGGACCTATTCATAAAAATCTGATGCATAACAAAGCCTGACTTAATTTGTCTTTATGGAAGAATACACCTTTAAATTCAACCTTTAATCAGAGGATATAAAAAGTCTTACAAGAGAAGATGAGAATTATTATGCACTACCAGCATTTGGAGGAGCTCAGATGTGGGGTCTGTAATGATTTTTTCAGTGTCATGTTTCAAGTCAGTGGAAAAGCAAAGACTAAATGAAGGTCTCCTGACACTCAGGATCTTTACATCAGCTATTGTATTAAACCACTTCTCTGTTCCTTGTGTGGTATGCAACCTGGAACAGAAAAAAAGTAAGGCAAACAGGCACCTTGCTGGGGTCTGACAGATTACCACAGCTCATCTGACTCACACTGGGTACTTACCCTTATTCTGTTCTCAATATGAGGAAATCTGATTCAGTCCAAGATTCCTTCATTGCTGACTAAACTAAATCAAATTTACTTTATGATTGCCATGGGCTAAGAGCAAACTCATAAATAGTACTGAAATCCAGGCTCTATGTGGTAGCTTGGGAAACTACAGTAACTAGGTTACCTGATAAACTCTTTCTTTTGATGAGGTAAATCTCACTCCACTCAAGGCCTAAAAATCCTTACCAAACTACTGACATTATTTTTATTGACTGATTACAGACTTATCTTTCAGTGGTCACATTTTAATCACTGATATGATGTCTTTCCAATATATAATATGCATTTATAATGTACATATTATATGTGTACAGTGTACTTACAAATATAACATGTCCTGTACCCGTCATCACATCACTAAAATGGGCAGCCCCAGATTTTTCATGCCCCTTCATCTTGAAGCCTCGCAGAGGGTAAAAACTAAGGAGGATACACAGCAAAAATATTTGAATCTTCAAAATTTTTACATGGCAAACAAGGCAATTAAGCAGATTTCCCCTCCTGCCTCCCTAATTCATTCAATTTTGCTTTCTGGAACCTGTTTAATTTCTGTACTAAAGAATAGCAAGAGCTTGATATGAAGATATTGAAATATCCATTTCAATGTGTAATAAAAAATCCCTATTACCCATGGTGTCAGACTGTAGGGGACTCTCCAGGGAAAATCCTGTTTCTTGAGCTACAGACTGGGTAAGGAACTAGAGCACACATTACAGTGGATAAAGCAGAAAGACTGAACAGGATAAAGGTCTCTCTGTCCTCATATTTGTGACAGGACGAGCTGGACTATTTCAGCTACATGATACTCTCTATGAGCAAACACAAACACAAACAGATGCCAAAAGAAAACACATTTCTGTTTGTGCAATAACAGCAGATGGAGGATTGTCATGGAGCCTGCAAGGTAGGGCATTCATTTAATATAGATTCATACTTGCTGATTATGCTCATGCTTACTTCACATCACCTCATCTGGTGTTTCTCTTACCCTAGTTTTTTGCTTGGAATCAAAAGAGTGAATATTTTAGTGTGCTAATCTTCTAGAGACAAGCACAGACAGAACAGTTTCCCATCACTTTAATTACTGGATAGCACATTGCCTGGAGTTCTCAACAGCCACAGTTTCTATTTATTGGAAAACCTTTAACTCTCTGTGAGGAGGATCATTATCTGATACTCTACAAGTGAAGTGTTTGATGAGAACATGATTAATCAGAAAGTATTCTGAGCAGCTCAGCTCTTGGTGACAGGACCATAATCAAAGAGGCAATAAGAATGTGCACTAAAGCAATTCTGTGATTAACATATACACGATTCCAGCCACTGCTGTATGCAAAGCATTGAGGACCAGTGGACAGAAAATGAACAAAATTTCTTATTTCCATAATTTTTCAAATGAAACCTGAACCGAGCAGAAATAAAGCTACAGTAACCTTCTACCTATGAGAACAGTAAATGCAAAATCTAGTAAGTAACACATTTCCTCTTCTTAATTCCAAAACTACTGGCATTCTTTATTCATTTTCTCATAGCCTAGAATATGTCATGCAGTCAGATTTCAAAAGAAGCTTTATATTTAGCTGCAAGAAAAGCTGGGCCAAGCATGGCAAACAGGCATTGATTAGTATCAGCCTGCCAGAAAAGATTCTGCAAAGTTCTTGCCAAACAACAACACCCCCCTACACCCCCATCTTCTCACTGTGCTAGCCTGATAGTTTTTCTGTTACCTGTTTTCTTTGTTCATTTTCTTCAATTAATTAAGGTGACAGTTTGTCTTGCAGTCTTCCAGACAGCCTAACCAGGGACTGAGACAGAGCAGTGATTCTATTAATCTGTTGAGGACAACTGAAAGATCTCCAGAAGGAAATACTAATGGGCACACTCACATCCAAAGCCTTCTTTCATATATAAAGGAAGCAAGAAAAGGACCAAGCTCCAAAAGTTTAAAGTTGTTTTGTTTCATTGAACTCCTGTGTTCCTTATCATACTTAAGACACTTGCTACAATATTGCAGCAAAAGAAAAAATATGTGATCACTAAGCTTATCAAAATACCTGATGTTAAGAAAGAGTTAGTGCAAGGTTCAGCTAGGGTATTAATTTTTACACTGTCACAGTAAATCACATACTTTAATCCTTCTTCACTGGCAGATAAGCTACCTTAGGATCTAAGAATATGCACAGAAGTAGCAAGCTGTGAAGCAGTGTTCTGCAAGTTTGCACCACAACTAACATCACAGTAACTTTGCTCTGTGCCATATGCTAAAGAGGGGAACTGTGGATGTATGTGTTAGGGGTGCTTCACTCTTCAATTAGTAGGTCTATGCCTATGGGCAAAAGTATCTTGAAAATTACTTGAGACAGATCCTCCATTGCTGCAGTCCTGGTACTACCCTTCACACTGGCAGGGAATAAAATACAGCAGCACTTTTCAGCTACTCTGTCTTCATTTTGCACAGCTGTAAATGACTGCAAAGGTGCAGAGTTATGGAGGATCTGGCACTTTATAAATATTAATTAGCAAAGAATTACACTGCCCCGTTGTGGTGTTAAGCATTATCATTCCCACTTTATAAACGGTGTTGCAGTCACAGAACAAGGTTAATTTACTAGCTCACAACAGCACCAATGACAGAGCCAGGAATAGAGTACAAGTGCCTCACAGCTACTTCTTAGTCCTGTTAGCCCCACAGCTGCACTTTTTTATTCATGTTTCCCTTTCTTACTGTGTCCATTCCCCAAAACAGCTAAAATTACATCATATTGCTATCTCTTTACCTGGGGAAAATAAGTCAAGATTCCCTGCAGCAAAAAGCTGACAATGTCACAGCTCAACACAATGAGCCAGAGACATTTCCCCTGGGACAAGGTGCCTGACAGCCAACAAGCTAAATGAGCAGCTCAAAGGGATTCTTTGTTGACAAAAGGTTAGTTTAAAAATAAGTACTGTCATGTTAATTGTGATATTTCCGTTGACTGTCCAACATTAAAAGTGTTTAAGAACACACCCTGTACAGTCTAATGATTGAGATATATTATAAATTGTAGACAAAATTCAAAGGATTGGAAGGGTTGATGGTGCACTGAAAAACTTTGATATTTTGATGAATCTTGAATTTATGTGACTTGCAATGCCAAGCAAGGTCTTCTGTGCTCTGGCCAGAAGCACTGAGGGTAAGGGAAACAAATAAAAATAAAAGCAACTTCTCAGGAAAGAAGGTGTCAAATACTCTCAGTATTTGACAATATCTGTCACATAAGGACATAGATAAAAGGGACACTAAAAATGAAAGGTTTAGGAGCAGAATAAAACTACACAACTCTTCTTTAATCTCCTCCAAAGACCAAATCACATTACTCTTTTAGAGATGTGTTATGTCAATTAAAAAAATCCATTTTAGCAGACTGAAAATTACCTGACTAGAATTCCATCATAAGTCTCTGTCAATTTGAAAAGCACAAGTACAGGGTATTGGTGTTTTCAGATTTTGTTTGACAAAGTTCATAGTCACACTGCTGTGTTACAAGATAGCTGATGCAGAAACTTGAAAGTTCAGATGAAGGACACCACAATCCACCAACAAGTATAGGAGTTAGTCCAATAATTCTGGAAAAAGCAACAGGAGACTATTCTGGATGCAACTTATCACTGAAGGCAACTGTTTACTGATAACTGTTAAATGGTCAAAATCCAGTGATTTGGGGACATCTCAAAGTATCCAGCTGTCCATACCAAGCATGAACTTCTAGGGAAGCCAAGAAGAGAATAAGTACTGAAGCTTTCTCATCTCTACATGTGGTAATGCAAATATCAACTTGGTGATCTACAAGTATTTTCTCTATTCCTGCAGCAAACAGGAAAGGTAATTAAATTTAACAATATGCAGTAGTTAAACAGTCGTAGGAAGGCAGAAAATCAAATATGAAGCAACAGTATTTTATATCCTACCAGCAGTTATCTAAAAGAAAACTCTGCCAGGATTTTGGACAAAATGATAGTGACAGAGCTGATCATTCATTTGCCTTACCAAACCACTGCAATCTAAAATTAAATATATTAAGACCAAGCTGTTTCTATTGATATATGATTTCTTCAGCTCAACTTTGATTGGAGTGATAAACTGTCCTCGGTATGAAGAAATTCTGAAGCAAACTGAGGTGAAGCAGAACTTGACACAGGTTGAAAGCTGGCTGGCTGGCAGGGCTCAGAGAGTGGTGATCAGTGGCACCAAGATGAGTTTGAGGCCAGTAACCAGTGGCTTATCCCAGTGGTCAGTGGTGGGGCAAAACTACTTGGCATCTTCAAGCATCTTGACAGCACAGGAGGTGATGGGCACAAAGAGACACACGAGATTCTGAACCTATGGAAACAGTTTTTTCCGTGGAGGGTGACTGTGCACTTGGACATGTTACTAAGAGAGGCTATGGTGTCACCATCCTCAGAGACATTCAAAAGTCTCCTGAAATTGTCTCTGAACTGCTGCCTCTAGACAAATCTGCTTGAGTAGGGGATTGGATTTCAGCAGTCCCTTCTGACACCACCATTCTGTGCTTCTATG
Organism: Erpornis zantholeuca; assembly: GCA_013400515.1. Classification (NCBI taxonomy): domain Eukaryota; kingdom Metazoa; phylum Chordata; class Aves; order Passeriformes; family Timaliidae; genus Erpornis; species Erpornis zantholeuca. The sequence continues at coordinate 19,502 of VZTN01015264.1, read as the reverse complement.
AAACGTAAAAGTGTAAGTGCCAATATTACTACTACTGCTCTCAGAATTGGCATAAAAATAGCAATGAATGAAAATCTATCACTTGACTCCTCAAAGACATCAAGTAAGAATATGCAACAGATGCTGAATTTTTCCATCATCTGCATGTTAGTTTCTATATTTGAAAGGAATATAGTACAATATAGAGATGTTTCAAGTATTGGTGACTTGTAAGAGTCTCTAATGGTCCCCACTTCCTGGGGATAGCTGGGACTTGGCAGACAGACAAGAACCCAACTTTTATACAAGGATAAACCCCCACTGCTCTATCTTCAGTTTGGAACAGCCCTGCTTTCCGGTCAGCCACAAAACTGGGACATACTGAGCTTTAGTATTCTGTGCTGCACTCATCTTACACTGAATTTCTGTTGTAACAAAAGGCATACTGCAGCTTTGCCTGATACCACTGAAAAACCATTCTCTTGGCCTCAGCCTGCAACAAACAGGTACTAAATTTATGAAAGAGACATCTGAAAGACAATAAAAATAGTCATATTTGGGGGGCCCTTGGCATGTTTTTTAAACTGCTCTGTTTTATCTCTCTAAACAAATAAGCAAACAGGCTACATGGAAGAATGTATTTTATCCCTGGCTTTACTTATCTGGGATTCCCAGAAAAGTCATTAGAAGAAATATTTTGTTCTTTTGTGACAGTATTCAATAGCTGAATGTCAGCTGAAGCATCGAAATTTCATTGTTGATCACTTAGGCAGTTTTAGAACATGATGGAAAAAAAGCAAATAATCCCCAACATTGCTTTTACTTGTAAAATTCCTGTAATGAGTCAAAAAACATTCATCTGAAAAGGAGTAGGGGACACATTAAAACTTCAACTAGACAGTTCTTTAAACAAGCAAAACTGCAGTAGGAAAGGTTAGGTTAACACTGGGGGTGCAACTCACAGCACTCAAACAGAAACAGACTTCCGCAGCTTTTGTCCCAGGCACTGAGTGTTCTTTTCATTCAAATGACTGAATACTGGATCTGCCATCTACCTTATTCAGCTCTCACCTCAAACAACTGCTGGGATATATCTCCTGTGTGTCCATTTCCTTCTTGTACCTGACAGTATAAAAATACAGCAATGTTATTCTGTGAAAGATCTTTCATGCAAAATGTATCTCAAAGCAGTGCTCAAAGTTAAATTAAACATTGCATTACAATATAGCAGAAAGACGTTATGCTGCCAATTTAGTCTGAAAAGTGGTGGAGAAAAACAGTATGAGGAACCTGCATGTTTACTGTGTCTCATCACCTATACTAAAAGTCCTCTGTTTACCAATAAAAGTGCCTGCTATTCTCTGACAACATTAGTTCTGCTAAATGCCCTGAAAAAATAGCTTGATCAATGCACTGGGTTGGTTCTTTACTCATCTTTCCAGCATTTCACTCTGCAAAGTCCCAGTTAATATCCATTTTGAGAGCTTTTGGTCCTGGATTCAACCAAAGGTTAATGATGCTTTAATGGAGCCTGCACATCTCTCCAAGCTGATGCCTGTCGCTGACATTTTGACTCAGACAAGAGCATTCTCCACTGCTCTGTATGCTCTATATCTTTTGTATGCACAAATAAGATGCAGCATTAGAAAATAAAAATGGTTGTGTTTTAAACTCTGCAAGAAGAGTGCAAAGGACCACATAGAGAAATATATTTTTGTATCAGAAAGCAGCATTATGTCTTGTGTTGTAGAAGATACTGCATGGGTTCCAGGACTAAAATTTTGAGAGCAATACTTTGGTGTGTAAACCACATCAGCACATTCACAGAGTCATAACACAGAAAAAGAGTCTGGGCTGCCACTTTTTCAAATATTATAAACTCCCACTATTGGTTTCAGGATTGCAGTCTGACAGCTTTTCCTGTGTAACTAATGTACACAAAGCCTCTAGGATAATTATTCATTTGATGCAGCTCTTTCTCTTCCTTTACTAAAGATATTAAAACCCAAACATTGGCTGCAGATCCACTGCATGTGAAAAAAAACCAAAACCACAGTCCTTGTCTGCACCCAGAAGCAGAAAGAAGCAGATGGTGACCTCAGTATTAATGGCTCATAGCAGGCAGAATTCCCATTGGCACAGAAGGGTCCGTGACATTGTAAAGAGCACATGGCACTTCATAAAGCCAGTGCTGGGCAACACAGCAGTGTCCTTCCCACCGTGCTCAGGGGAAATGCACCAGCATCAGCATTTCCCCCAAGCACATTTCCCCAAAGGAAATGCATCCAGACAGTGGTTTAGATAGAAAACCCTTGCGTTTCCCAGTTCATGATCCCATTTCTCATTTGTTGCTTTAATGTCTGAATGCAGGGATGTTTCCTTCTCTTCCCACAAATAACTCCAACTTAGAGCCCCAACAAATGCCAAGCAGTGCTCTATGGCTCTGGCTGAACGATGTACTTTACACCAGTATTTGACCCAAAAGCAAACTGAGAACTGTGGATTCAACAGTACATGATCACCTAGAGAAACATGGCAAACAATGGGAATAAATGCTACACAAACAAAGTGTGTAACAATGCACTTTTGGAAATGTTGAGGAATACATTCAGTGCCAGTAGCAGCATTGCTTCCCCTGAAAAATGAACTTGGCAATTCTACCTACTGTTAATAAAAGCAGACACTTCTCAACAGAATATACATTTTTAATATTGAATTAGAAGTGACAGGGCCTTCTTACCTACCTACTCAAATGTCAAGGAAAGGAACAACAAAGCTGTCCTCCTGCATCTTCATTCTTAAGTTTTGAATTACATACTCAATATCAAAATATTGTGAGCCTCTTCCCCTATCTCCTCTAAATGTTATAATATCACTAACACAATATAAAATTGGTTATGTGTTTCTGAATTTAACTGATGGCACCACTATACACAAGCATTGTGACTAAACTTGATGAGACACCATAAAGGAAAGAAAGGGAATTTTATTTCAGTCAAAATTAATTTCACTTAGTCACTGTCCTTCTCATATGGTTTTAACTTATTCATTCTTTTACATTCTTTACTATCTATATAGTCCCAAGCACTAAGCAGCTCAGTCATGATGGACAAGGACAGTGGTTCTCAAGACCTCATAAAGTCTTCCAGGACCTTCTTGCACTGGAGATTATGATATAATGTTTGGATGTGCCTTTTATACCTTTGGCTTAAGGACTCTCAACATTAAGATTGATAATGACTGTGAAGCACTCTCTCTTCATATTGTCCTACCTGTCTGATGATTTACTTGCTATCATTTTTTCTCCTTATCTGGGTGTTATATAGTTCTAATTCTTTATCTTCCTGCCATATTTTCTTTAGATGAGAATAGTCTAGCAAGAACATTTAAAGATGAGACAGAGATGTTTGTGAAAGGTCATATGAAAGGACCCTTGCAGAGAACAACAAACACACACCGGCTAATTAGACATTGCTACAGCTAAGGACTAGCACATGACTCGGAAGAAGTCAGGACTAAAAGGATCCTCCCACTGCACTTTCTGATTTGGCAGTAATTAGAAATGGCAGTGTTTATGCTGATGCAGTACACATGCACTAGGGCCAGATGCACTGAACACTTGTAGCTCTGAGACCACCTGCCAGGGAAAACGTAGAAGTATCGTTTGCTGAACATGGCAAGGGCACCTGCTTGATAAGATGCTCTTCCTGCATAACAAGTTCACTATACCACGTGCCCTAAAGCGCTGAATAACATAATGATCTAAAAATCTACTGTTAATCTTTCATGCAGATTGTCAGATTTGTGTGTGATTGTGCAAGTCTGTGAACATTATGAGTAAGTGTGAAAAAACCCGGAGCTGAGCCACAAGAACTGGAATGAACTGGGAACAAACCCATCCTAGTCCTGAGTGACAATATAAATACTTCTCCAGTCCCATATATGGTGAGAAGGCACTAGACGCCATTTCCTCTCACAATCCACACATCCTAGCAGATTTTATCAAGCACAGGAAGAGCCCTGCTGCCTACAATCTGTCAAAGTCAACTATTTTACTTAGGTCTTTTCCTACTTGCACCACAAAGAAGTGCACAGTTCAAACAAGCTGAGTCATCAAATGCTTTACAGAACTAAGCACATAATCAGAAGAGTTGCTAAGAAAAATACGGAGGCCAGAAAAGAACTTCTGTCAGAATCAGACATTGAACCAGGCACAGTGTTGGTGCAGAAGGCAGCACTCAAATAGCAGAAGCTACAATGCAAAGATTTTGCCTGCAGGAAGTTATTGTCAGTTCTATTATCACAGCAAAACCAACAGAAAGCCACACCAAAGATCAGCTGAGAGTGTTCTTTACAGACAGGAAATATAAAATACTAAATGCCCAGAAATGACAGATTTGTAGAAAGGCAGTAATGGTTTGATCTGGATCTACCTTGATCTCACTCTATGGGAAGATAATATATGACAAAAGGCTTTCAAACTGAAGAAGGGATAGGTTATATGAAAAAAAATGTAAATAAACCAGCTTCTAAATTGCAAAAAATTCCAAGTGACCATATCAGATAGAATGAAAATGAAACTGTTTTCTAAACAAGTCTCCATTCTCCTCATTGTGACCTTGGAGACAGAGCCTTGCTAGTAGGAATCGCTTTGGAGAGCTCAGTGGCTTTCTGGGTTGCACCAAACTTTGCCAGTCTCCTCTGATCCCAAGGAAGTTCACTTAGTTATCTCTGGGTCCTGCTTGTGCTCCTCAGGGTGGCCTCTGTCACAATGAGCTGCAGCCTCCCAGGCTGCACTGACTGTCCTCCTGCCAGACATGGAACCTTCTCTCCAAAACAGCACCCATCCCCTGCTGTCCTTTCCGAGGGCTCTCCTTTTCCAGCCACCTCGTGTAGGGACACAGCACACAACTGAGAACATGCACACCAAACAAATACCATCTATCACATTTGGGGATTTAATTTGTGTAGGCATTGACCTGAGACAAGCTCTGTAGGCAAGAACTGAACTACATGCAATCTCTCTGGCAGAGCTGAGAGGAACAGACGTAAATTTCCTTCCTCTAAGCCACTTCCTTCAGATCTCACAGTAAACACAAGAACACCTTCTGCAGACCTTCTGTTCTACAATGGGTTGAATTATTTTTGGCACAAGCAAGTCCCATAGGCTTTGATGGAAGCAGCTGGGGCCAGATCTCCCCATCCCCTCTTACATAGGTGAAGTTATGCCACAATTACACTAAAAATATCAGTGTGTCCCATATTGATCACATGATGGAGGCTATGGCGTGTTGAACATGCAACAGGCACACATCTACTGGTGCTCTGAGAAGGTCCCTGAGGCACAGCTTGGCAACCAGTCTTCTCACCCAGCCAAATCTGCACCCATCACCTCATCTGCAGCTTGTAGGAAGGCTGTGACATCATCCGTCACTTGTGGGATGGGGTTGGGAGGAGGAGAGAGAGCAAGGTTGACTCTTGTCTTCTGAGGGGCCCCGGAGGAGAGTGGTGAGAGGAAGGCAGATTGATTGTACTGGTATGAGAAATCTGGTCTGCATCAGGGAAGCTTCTCACAGTGCCCTGGAGTGAGAATGAATGTGCTCTAGTTCAGTTTGAATCACCTATATCTTTTTCAGTTACAACTGCTCCCCATCAAGTGATTAATTCAGTAGAGGTAGCAAAATGAGGAAAAACAGCCCAGCTGTACCAAATCACAGAAAATCCTGAAAAGAAAGTAAAAAAATCCTCCAGATTCAGGAGTCAAACTCATAGCCCTGGGCAAAAAACCTGTTATGAATCTCCTGTGCCTAAGGAGTGAAAGATGCTAACCTTTCTGTAGAGCTTGGATAAGGAAGCCAGTTCTTTTTTGGAAAATTGTAGCTGGGATACACATATATAGTTCTTAAATCAGAAGACCAAACCTTTGGCACACTGTATTCCAGCCTGTGGGCCTACTTGAGTTTAACCATTTTCAAATTCTAGTTGGCCAAATGTTCTAATTCCATTCTATTCTATTCTCTGTATCTAAGTTTATGCAAATTCAAATCTGTTTGTAGACTGAGTGTCCCCCTTTTGAAGAGGGGCATACAAGATTTCATAGCATAGAACTGAGTTACAAAGGCACGGCAACTTCTGTTATCTGCCTGATTTCTGCACCGGACCTGTCTTTGCAAACAGTCTGGGTATTTTCATGTGAATGAAAGCTCTTTCAACAATTATGGCCATCAGGATCTCCTCCCTCTTTTTATAAAAAAAAAAAGTTAGCACAATAAAAGGGCAGTTGACAAGTACCGTGCAGGAAAACTCCACAGAGAGGACCACACCAATATGTAACCCCAGTAGAGAAGCAAGGCCATTCAAAAATTCTGCTTAAGTAGTGGTTCCAGCAAATGATCTGCAAGTCCAGGGAACTGAGGAAATTGCTGACGGTGTTGATTTCATGCATTAAGATAAAGATATGGAAATATGCCAATCATGTAGATGAAAAGAGGAACTGCAGCTTGAACTGAGAAGGAATCTTTGTTTTCTCTTCCTCCCAGAGACTCTGCAGAGACAGCTGTCTATGACACCACTGTGTTCCAATTACAAATGCTTTGATGACTTGTGTAGAAAAGCACAGGTTATAACTCCCCTCAGATCATTCCGTATAGAATACTCAACAAGTCATCACATCTGTAAGAAAAAAAAAATGAGGTTCAGACCTCTAACCAGTGGATTTTGAGTAAAATTTCTCATTTTTGTCATTTGCAGTGTTTTAAACTGTCCTAAGATTCTCTGACAAGTCTCATTAACTCTGCAGCAGAGAGGTTTCATCAGATTTCTCTACTCAGATGTTTCTATTCAAAGGCCTGTTTATCACCTGACAATCACCACACAAATTAGACTGAGACCTGGAGAGCTACAGCCATTCCTGTTATGATACCAACTCTATCAACACTCAGGAGACAGACATGAGCTGCTAGTTTGCCAAAACATTTCAAAACCAGCTACCAGAGATAAAGCTGCTTCCTCGAGAAAACCTTTTACCATGGCAGCCAGATGATGATCCAGAGACAGTCTGCACCTTGCAGCAGGACTGAAGATAGCTGATTTTGGTAGTCAGACAAACAGCTCAAGAGGTATCATTCTATGGATTGTGACCAGTTAGGATTAGTCAATAATGTGGAGAGACATAAAAAGACTCTTCCATGAATAACAGAGCTTGGAAGAGCTAAGTTAATTCAAGAAGGGAACACATGCTTCTCTGGTAGAGAAATCAACATTTTTGTAGCATTTTACCAGAGACAACTCTGAAAAGCTGAGAAATAAGCTTCAAGAATTATAGGATTTTTCTTCTTCCTTTGAAACAGAAACTGTGATAAGACCAATCACAGCAGAGGAGGTGTTTTAGGGTTCTTCTTCCAAACAGCATCACTTTATTAACGGTTTAAGTACTCAGAAAATTAGTAATAGATGTATCCGTTTTGATCGTGATGTTCTATGTGTCAATTTCATAAATAATTGCAATTTTCTATAATAATCCTTCTGGCTGACTAAACAGCTGTGAATATGGAGCCACAATACTCCAGAGCAAACCAAGTGCCTCCTCTTTGAGAAACACATAATTGCCACGTCAGGTGACAAATGTGACAGCTATATTGACATTACAGCCAGAAATGGTACGAATGCTCCTGCAGCCAAGACTGCTTTTCTCTTTTTATCCTTTATATTGACCAGGAACCCAAGGACAGTCTAAGACACTCTACTTCTGGCAATGAAAAATTACAAACTCATTTAGCAATTTCTTAAAACTCCAGTGAATTGTCAGCAGAGAAATCAGGCAGGTGGCTTGGCTATCCAGTTCTCATTAATCTGCCCTCTGGCACGTGTCAGTGCTCGGAGAGAATTTTACTTTAATACGCTTTATATGCTTTATTAAAGCCATTCAAGAAATATTGAATGTGTAATTTTTCACTGAAGGACATTCATGTGGCAGCCCCTAGACAGAGGCTAATTATTTTTTTTCCTTGAATATTTTTAAAATAATATCTGGCTTCAGTAGGGGAAAAATAGTATTTTGTCATCACTCAGACTCGTGTTATTGGATCTGCTGGACCTTTAGAGGACACATACAACATAAACAACACATACAATCTCACTTATTAATTTAAGTGAACCAACATTCCTAAGTTATTATGTCTGTGTTCATTCATCTGCAATTTCCAAAGTATTAATGAACAAGAAACAGAGTGAAATTAGATACAAAAAGGTAGATCCCTCAATCAAAAGTCCAAAGAATATATTCAAGGCAATGTTATTTTTTAAATTTCTATCACTGCTTTATTAACAGCTACATCACTATCTCAAACCAGTAAAATATCAGAGGAGATAAGAGATAGGGAGATAGGGAGAGCACTATGTCCCAGTACATCTATGTGGGTGTGTTTGTTATTTCTAGCCCAGCTTTGGACTTTCACAAGTCTAACATAACAATCTATTCTTGGAGGTTTTTTTCCATATCATTAACTGGGAACTGTTAGAAGAATTCTAATGGTATTGTTTAGAAATGTTCCACTCCCATGATTTTCCTTATTAGAACCATTTCCCTCTGCAGAATTATTGGTGTGATTCTAATTAGCTTCTGATGCNAGAAAGAAAGAAAGAAAGAAAGAAAGAAAGAAAGAAAGAAAGAAAGAAAGAAAGAAAGAAAGAAAGAAAGAAAGAAAGAAAGAAAGAAAGAAAGAAAGAAAGAAAGAAAGAAAGAAAGAAAGAAAGAAAGAAAGAAAGAAAGAAAGAAAGAAAGAAAGAAAGAAAGAAAGAAAGAAAGACTGGATTTTATAACTTTAAAGATTAATAAAGCCTCAGTATAAAATGTCACTGCTCATTTTCAAAAAGAATTATATTTGATGTAGAGAAAGGAGTAATGTGAAGTCAAAGAAAGTGTGCCAATTCAAGTGACTACAGCACACACAAATGAAATGCCAGTTAAAAAGCCCTGACAAATTTCAGTGTTTCAGAAAGGTCATTTATTTTTTTTCTGCTAGTGCATGGGCAGTTTGCCTGACTTATGTAGTAGAGAAAAAGCAAGCCATATTTTACAGTGTGAGAACCATATGATGAAAGGAATAACCATTTAGCACATCTGCCAAGAAGAAACACCAGAAGGAAACATTTCCACGACCTATTTCATATACTTCTCTGCAATTGTATTTTTTTTTAACAGGTGAGCTGTAGGACAGAAGTGTTCTGTCAATTCATTGTAGATTAAAATCAATAAATCAAGCACACCAGAAATTCTCTTCTGCTTGCTTTGTAGATTCTAAGGAACTGTATAGATACATCTAAGTCTTTGCTGCCTATCTCTCAAATATGTTTTGTTATTCTTCATAAACGAAACTGTGAACATATTTTATGCTTACTCAACAGAAGCATGTCAGGGTAGATCAAGACTGTCAGAAATTTTATTGTGCAGAACTGTGTAATTTTAACTTCACAATAGCTAAACAAAACATACCCTGCCGATTCTGATGGCCCTTCAGGACCTTGGGCAGAGATATTGTGGAAACCATCANCTGAAAACTGAGGCTGGTAAACATTTGTTTGTCTGACTTCCATTCCTCTATACAATAAAAAGAAGTTCCATAAGATATTTATTTCCCAGTGTCTGTTTTCCCCTTACTGGTACTAATCTCTCAATCCTATCCAATCTTGTAAAGCAGGCACTGCTGGTTGATAGATCTAAGCAAGAAGCACATAAAAAACCAACAGAACTGGAAAACTTCCGAAACCCAGAAGGATTTGTTGGTCAAAGAGACATTTGACCTAAGTAATATTCTATCAGCCACTCAAGAGAAATTTGGTTTGGAAATAAGAATAATTTTAAATCTCCTGCAGAAACAACAGTTATTCAGACAGTGCTCACCCTTGTAGCTTCACAAAGCACACACAGTTTGACACAGATGGACCTCCTTGAAGTTCATCTTGCATTGTCTTGCTTTCCAGTACTCAAATTGCATTATCAGGTACAGCTTTCTCTCCACTCACATCTCCACTCATGTCCAGCATGTCTGTCTCAGCTCCATCACGTTAGCTTTTCTCCTTGATACAGGGAATATTTACCTTATCCGAACTTTCTTGAGAACCATGGCCAAGTGTTCTTTTATGTACAACCTGATAAGGTGCCCTGAAAACTCCTCAGAAAAAAAGCTCTGAAAAATTTACAGATTCCCCTGCATTTAGATGTCTCAAAAATTTTTTGTCTAGAAATACTGTAATTAGCTGATGTGACATAAAATTTAACTTTAGGTGTATATGTAACTTGTAAATATTAATGTCCTCCTGCTCTCACATAGGCAGCACTAAAAGCCCCAGAGAATACCTCCTTTCAGTATGACTCTGGCAAGAGAAGCCAGAAGATCTACTTGATCTCTGTCTGGTCAACTGATGTCCTATTGGACATGTATTTATTATGCACCCGTGTGAACTAAACAGGCATCTCAAAATTGCAGCTTGGTGGGGTTGATAGAGGCATTGTTTGCAAACAAGGAGCTCTGCTGGACCTTTTTACAAATAAGGTGAAGGCTGAGGCACAAGGGTGTGTGAAGGGTGAAGGCTGCCTTGCCTGCAGAGACCACAAGATGGTGGAGCTGAGGATCCTGAGAGACTGGAAAGAAGCAAGATCACAGCCCTGGACTAAGAGGAAGTACACAGAAGGTGAAAACAGGGACAGGTAACCTGGAAGGAATAGAGAGACACTGGCACAATCATGCAGAGACAGAAAAGCCAAAGTCCACTGGGTGCTGAATCCAGTGAAGCCTTTTACAAATGGCAATAAATGTAGCAAATAAGATTGGGGTCCAAAACTGTTTGATGTCTTCATTATTGATCTGGATGATGGGGTAAAGTGCACTCTCAGCAAATTTGCTGATGACACAAACTGGGAGAAGTGGTTGATAAGCCAGAGGATTGATTTTGCTGCTCTTCAGAGGGACCTCAACAGGCCAGGGAATGGAAAGGCTCACAGGAATCTGATGGAGCCTGACAGGGGAAAGTGTCCAGTCCTGCACTGGAGGAGCAACAACCCCATGCACCAGTACAGGTTATGCAGCTGGAAAAGAGCTTTGCAGAAAAGGAGCTGTGTTTCCTTGTGGACAGACAGTTAGCCATGAGACAGGAATGCCCCCTTCCAGCTAAGAATGGCAGTATCTAGATCTGCATTAGATTTGCTTTTTCCTACATTTTAAGATACATCTGATAATTGCTTAACAAATCACAGCCCTGGTAGAACAGTCCATTACATACATTTTTAAGAGGAGAGGTAATAGAAAAAAAATCAGAAAACAGAATAGTCAGAAGAAAAGAAAGGTAAGATGACATTACCTAATCCTTCCTTTGTTTCATATCAAGGTTCTTTTTATTTTATTACATTGGGCAATTTCTAGCTTTGTAAACTGCTTTACTCAGAAAACATTTAAATTATGAACACTGCAAGGGAAAAGCTTTAGTAATAAAAAGATAATATCAGTGACTTTCAAAACAATTAACTTGAAAAGGTCAGAAATATTTTGGCACTACCCCAGTATTGTAGGCACTTAACAGAACCTTTGTCTACAATCCAGGCTGTTGAAATCAACATTGCTGCTTTCTGACTTTTCTTCAATTCTCTCACTAAAAATTTCTCGTCTATTTCAGAAAAAAACAGTTTTGTAACAAGAATAGAGAAGATGCATCAGGTATATGTAGGTAATGACATTTATAGTACTGCTGGTCTTTCTACACTTCATTAAATTTTCACATTTCTGTTGTCTCAGATGGAAGAAGAGCAATTCAGACACGGACAAAACAAACTGGCCTCTGTTTTGCAGTTATTACAGATGCATTACACCCTCCAAAATCTGAAAACAAAGCTGTTGTGGTATAAATAACATAGATGAAAGTGACATTTGCTCAGAGGACAGCTATTTATTATGTTATGAGTGCAAAAATCAGGGGGATTAAAAGACAAAAGGTTAATACGATAATGCCCAGTCTCAAAAATGGAACGTTAAAAGGCATCCAAGAAAAACTAAAATCAGAAGACTACCAAACCTTTCTTATCATATTACTCAGATACATGAAGAATTCCCATCCTCAAGCTTAGGGTTGGAAAAGGGTCTCTCCACATAACTGAAAAAAAATTCTGGGGCTGTCCTATATAGAGAGACTGAAAGAAAAACTGTATTTAATTATCATTTTAGCTCCCATCCAGGCATAAGGTACCTAATCTTATGTATTATCTTTGATTACAAGACTCCTAGCATAGAAGAAGCAAAACATATTTATTTTTATTTAGAGGTATTTATCTGGAAAGGTTTATCTTCATTTCACATCAGAAGCAACATTGCAAGCATCTTTGACACTTTAAGTGGAATATGTAGCAAAAAAAAATCCCTATTAGTATCCCAAACAAAGCAGTTGAAAAGATATCCAGAAAAAAACTTAAATGAAAACCTGGCTTCACCCAAGATATTCCTGTTGAACGAATGAAGCCAGGTTTTCACCCATTGATACAACAGAACATACACTATCTGCATATGACAATGCCCAGGAATATCTTGTTTGCTATACGAGAAGATGTGAAATCTTGTGGGCAGAACACAGGATTTTCATGTATAATTTGCAGGTTCTGCAGAATGTAACTAGGCTGCTTTCCTCTGACAGCTATGGGAGTCTCTGATATGCTCAAGTGGAAGATACCATGAAACACAGAGCAGAATTCTGCTAACACAAGGTATATATATTTGTTGATTATGTATGCATTGTGCACAATATAGTTATAATATATCCTAATTTAAAAAAATGATTATATTTTAAACCAGTGAGGATGACCAACAAGCAGAATGGAAAAAAATTAAATGGATTCTATTAAAAGAATTCTTTCTTCAATTTCTATTTATAATTTATTTCTTCCAGAGAAAGTAAATCTGGGCATTGTAACCATATAACTAGTATAACTGCTGTTACAATTACACTGACTTGATGCATTTGGACTGTGAAAAAAAATCTGTCTTAAACTGGGTTTAATTTGAAATATACAAATCACTGCTGTATCAGCAGCAGTTTATAAAACTGACATCAGGGATGCTACCTAACAGTTGTTTATTTTTAAACAATCTCACATATTCAATTATTATACTCTCTAAGGCCAGAACTCATGCCAAGCATTTTTACATAGAAATATAACCCATACCTTTGATTTAATTTAGAAAGTAAATATAATCTGTTTAAAATTAGCGGGATTGGTTTTCAAGGGATTTTTTTGGTTGATTGGTGGTTGGTTGGTTTTGTTTGGGTTTGTTTTTTGACATGAACAATGCAAATAGATTACTTTTCTGAAAAGAACAGACTTAGAAAATTTAATTATATGACAGTGCTAGCTCGAATCAAGCACAGGCAGAACCTGTGGAACCTTTACAGCACAGTAAAACATTTTGAGCTACAAAGCTACTATAGTTCATGTGTTTATTCCTCTTGAGCTTCAAATCACAGATCTGTGCAGCCCTAGTAATGCATATTCTTGTGTTCTGACTCAAATTTATGGATCATTTTCCCAGAGACTCTGAAAATGGACCTGGAGAATGACACACATACCCTACTTTCTTCATCTGAAAGCTATACACCCAGCTTTGCTCCATGGCACACTAATAGCCAAGCAAGAGGATTATTACAGAACCTGTAAGTCAGCTGTAACAAATGACTTGGTGATTCTCAGAGGCAGAGAATCACCAACAGCTCTGTATTAATGTCAGTGCATTAATAAACAACAAATAAAACTCGGAAACAATTGGCCCTTGCTACCGCTGAGAATAAAATCAAATTCTGATATAAATTTTATCAGAATTTTAAAATCCCACTGAAGGATCTGTGCAAATCATTAGGTCATTAGTGCATCCTGCATTCCTTGCATCTGCAGCCCCCCTGGTTCCTTTCCCATACAGCTCAGGGTTGGGTCAGTTGCACCTGACCAAGCTGTCGAGAGCAGAACAACCCCAGCTGAGGTAAGTGCAGCTGTGTTCAGCATGTGCAGTGCCTAATTGCACATCTCCTTGGCTAACCAGACAACTTTCATACTTTAAATTACTAACTGCATCAGGAAGAGGGTTTATTCCATTTACCTACTTGCAAATGTAATCATGTCATACCTTCCATACGTTTCAGAATAAACGCAGGAAACACACAGTCCCCAGGAAAGGAGGAAAATGTGCATCATTGGCATTTCTGCAGCTCGTGGTTTTGCTTCTCACCAAAGTGCATTCCACATGATTACCCAATCAGTGTCAGCACAGAATGCATTTTCTCATAATTTGCTGTTATTTACATGATGCATTATGCATTCTTAACAAAACTTAAAATACCCTCATATTTGTCCCCTCAAACATTGTCTATTTTTAGGGCCATATTTCCTCCAAAATTCACAATAGACACTGAAGGCTGAATAAGACAATGTGGTAATATATTTTCAGGTCATTGCCATAAATTCTTTATTATTCACATTCTCAGCTGCATAACAGAAAGAATTTATGCATCAATTATTCAGCTTTCACAGCATCTGTGTCAAAATTAGAGGTAAATGTAAATTTGCCTTAATTAGTGCAGACAGTGTATTACACCAAGCCTCTCCATATGTATGTTTGCTCTGCTTAGACTTTATCAGGCATTTCACCAGTATCTTTCACTACTAGGGTGCCAAATGTCATCCAGTAAGTAAATATGGGAACCCTGACTGGTTTTGCCCACTGCTTTGCTCTATTTCATAAACACTAATATCAACCACTGAATTGAAGGTTAGAGTGTCAGACATCATCACACACTGCTCCCTCCCAGTGACAACACCTGCCTTCTGAGAATCCTCCACCCCTAGCAGTCAAGGTCTCTGTCTTCTATGTTTTGCAGCTGTGGGTTAACAGAAAAAAAAAAAAAAAGCCTATTTTCATGCAAGTATCTCATTGAACACATTTCAAAATAACAAGCATAAAATTATTACCATATATATAGCTGTTTACTTCTTAAAAATTTCCAAATACTGCACTTATTATTTACATTGATTAAATTTAAGATCCTGATATTTTTTTATCTAATTACTTGCAGAAGCTTGTAATAGTAGTTTATTATCACATCACAGCAGCAGCATGGACTTGTAGCCTTTATATTCAGTCATTTTGGCAACCTACAAAATTCTCTTTCTGAAATGCAAATGAAGTAAGGGAAGTAGTAATTTGTAACATTTTATAATTCAATGAGAATTTTGAAGTATTTACAAAAGACCTGTCTCCTGCTGCAGGTCTTTGAGCCCAGAAAACTTTAAAGGTTGGTGAAAATAATAAGGTATTAAGTTTTGAGGAAAAAACTTAACATACTACAAAAATCTAACATAATGAAAAATGCTAGGCAATTTAAAGAGATGGTTCATTATCAGTGCTCCTAATAATTATTCCACATTTCTTATTTTGTTTCTTTCATAACTAAATTAGTAGTTCACTGTTCATTTTTCCTTTCTGCCTAATGAGGTCTATTCTTCCCTTGCAGCCAAAAAAAATTGAAAGTCCTTTAGAGGTCTTATCAAAATATGTACCTTTTCAACTTCTAACATACAACACAGGTAAAAAGAACTAAGCTTTTCTGTGTAGTGCAATAAATAAGCTTTTGGTCATTGTAACTGTCCAACAAAATTATCTCTATTCTGAAACTTTCTTTATACTTATTGATGAAATTTATTTGAGATTTCTTTGAATGAGCTAAAATCTTTTAAAGCGTTGATATATTTTTGTCGGATGTGCATACAGAACCCTAAGCCAAATTTCTAGGAGTCCTTACAAGGGCAAAATAAACTTTTAAGAACCCATGCTCGATGAGCTCTTTGAGCAAACATGGGTATCACACAAAGTCTTCACTTTTCCCTTCAGTAATCTCACAAAAAAACATTATCACTATTCATTAATATGTTGATCCTTTAGCTTTCCATTGAAAATAGCAATTGCTCTGACTCCTGTAACAGGAAAAAACAAGTACACTGGAAGTCTTTCGCATTAAATTCTGAATGGTAGTGCAAATGAAAATTCCTTAAACTCGGAAATGCACACTAAAGAGTTCTGTTTCCTTCTACATGATCAGTTTAAGTTCTAGCTGAGAGCAGACAGGAAGAAGATAGTTAGTGCTGGAACACTGACTGATTCAAACAGCGAGATGAGCGCGTATGTTAATACCGTCGAAGACGAAACATTTGTGAAGTGGAAGGAAAAAAGCAGCTCCATGAATCTATGTAGACTGTAGATACATAGTAGCTGTAGATAATGATCCAGGAATTTAGCATTTCTGGCTCAGGGAAGCAAAAAATATGCAACAAGGAATGTCAGAACTGTTTAAATCTCTCCTCTCAGATGCATTATGTTCAGTACACGAGGAAATTTAGGGCAATACCCCTGTGCTCAGGAGTATCAGTAAGCATAAAAAACCCTGCACACCCCCAGCATACTCGCCAGCTACATCATTCAGCTAAAGTCAGAAACAAACTAATGTGGAAGTATCTACAGTTAATGTGTGATCAAGCTAATGATCTGGCTATAAAAAATTTCTTTAGTTGGATGATGCTTTTCCAAGACCGTGGATACAGATCATAATTCTTACTTTCTGATGGCTTTTCAGGACTATATTGGGGACTGTGTTATGCAAGTCTTCATCAGTAGCAATTCTTCCAGGCTGGCTGCCATCAAAAAGAGCTTTAAAGGCAAGGTAGGTCTCCGAAATGACCTTTTATCTGAAGCACAAGGGCTTACAACAAGCAGCTGTGCTTACAGAGCAGGAGAAGCCACCACTAACATTGTTCTCATCAAATGTGCTATGATGATTCAGCAACTTTTCCAGCCTATTTTTGACAGACCTTTCAGATTGTTAAGGTCTTGCTTATACCTGCACAGGCAGGCCTCAGTGTGTGTCCTTGGTTAAGGGGGATACTCTTTTTCCTTTAAAATATCTGATAAACTTCCTCCCCTCCAAGTCTCCCCCAGGATGAACAATCCCAGCTCATTGGACATGGCTGTTTTTTCAACCCCCTAATCTTCTTTGTTCCCCTTCCCTTCACTCATTTCAAATCCACATTTTTCTTGTACTGTTGAGCCCAGAACTGAATACAGCACTTCAGATGTGGTCTCATCAGTGCTGAGTAGAGGAGAATAATTACTTTTCCTGACTTGCTGGGAATGCTTTGCTGATGCAGCCTAAGAAAAATGTTAACATTTGTTGCTGATTCATCCAGTTTATCATCCAGCAGGACCCCTTGGTCTTTTTTTGCAAAACTCTTTTTCAGCCACTTGGTCTCCAGTCCTGCTCTAGTGCATGGGGTTGTTCCTCCCCAGAACTTGGCACTCCTTCTGTTGAACTCTACCAGATACCAGCCCATTCTCTGGCCTGTCAGGGTCCCTTTGAATATCAGGGTGTAAAATTGAGGTGCACTCTGCCCCCATCATCCAAGTCTTCCAAGAAGATGCTAAACAGCATCAGTCCTATCAGTACTAGGGTACATCACCTGTGACTGGACTCCAGCTGGACTTCATGCTGCTGCTGAAAAACCTTTGAGTCAGCAGTACAGCTCAGTGTCCCTCCACCCCACTCTCCACTTCTCTAGTCATAACTTGAGGATGCATTTCAGACTCTGTCAAAAGCCTTACTAAGATAAGGATAAGCAATGTTCACATCTCTCATCCACTGAGCCTGTCAAATTTGCAGGCTGTCAGTTTGAGCAAGAAATTCCTTTTGTAAGTGCATGCCAACTCCAAATCACCTTCTGTCTTTAACATGTTTAGAAACTGTTTCCCTGGTTATCAGCTCCATGGATTCCCAGAGACTGAGGCAAGACTGGCCAGTGTGTAGCTCTCAAGATCCTTTCTTGAGGATAAGAATGACATTTGCCTCCTTCTAGCTCTTAGGAATCTCCCCCAAACACGACTGCTCAAAACCAATTAAGAATGACCTTGCAATGACATCAGCCAATTCAATCAGTGCTTGCCATCAGGTCTGCTCATGGACTTATGTATGCCCAGTTTGTATAAATCTTCCCTAAACTAACTCTCCTCCACCAAGGGTAAGTCTTCCTTGCCCCAAACTTTCCCACTGGTCTGAGAGACCAGTGAGAGATATCAGACTCAATCAACACATTTCCATTTTACATGCAAGAAGTTGTGGCTTTGTTGATCCTGTCAAAGATGACTGAAGATACCAGTACTCACAGTAGGTGCCTGAATTAACCTTGGATGAGGACTTTGCTAATCCTGCTTTATGCCAGCTCAATCTGAATGACGAATACAAAGATCAGAAACTGCAACACAGCCTCAGCAATGAATGTGTTCCTCCTGGAACACATTCACTGCAATACCATTTCAGTGGATTGGACTAAGGGAGGAAAATTGATTAGCACTTTCATTTCTTCTGGACTGAGGTTATGATCAGGAATTAAACCCTCAGTGTTTAATAGTGCAGAAAGAATTATCATGCCCAAATTATGTTACCTCAGTGAGCTCCCCACTTACGCTATTCAGAGGAGTATCACTAAAAGAAGACTTAGTCTTTTTCAGGAATGTAACATAGCAGTTCTTTGTAGAAGAGCCATATGACTTAAATAAAAGTTAAATGAGTAATTAAAAACTTGGGAAAAATAAAGATAATTCAGGACCCTTGTGTGGCAAAGTGGAAAACAGATTTTGCCTGGGAAAAAAACCCACCACAAAATTACTCCTTCTATAGGGTTTTCTGTCTTGCAGCAGAAACTGTTTTCTTGGAATGATCTCAGAATAACCATATTATTCAAGTAGTGAGCATCCAGACAATTAGAAACAGGGATAATTGAGAGCATGCTGAAAAGTTTTATCTGACAAGGATCCACCATCAAGGCATAACAGGTCATAAATGACAGGTAGCAAACAAAAAGGAAACTTTTTATCTATACCACCTTACCCTTGAAAGAGTAACAGAAGAAAGAAGCACAAACATAGAGAAAGAGTCTATTCAATTAAAATAAAACATTCATTAAATATCCTTGAGTCCTCCCTTAGAATTTATTTTCTAGAGAGAGAGTTGGCACAAGTAAACAGACTTGAGAAACTTCCCATTTCTCAAAGAGCACATTGACTTTAGATCTCTTCACGAGACACAATGCTGCTTGTTAAATTCATCTGCTAAGATGTCATTTTTCTTTCAAGGACAAACAAAGCAAATAGTACCTCCCCCATGGCTATGATATGTTAATTAACCTATCATTTCTAGAATATAATAGCTTGTCAGCAGAAATCGTGAACTGACTTCAATAAGATTCTCCATTCCAGATGATAAGTATCTTTAATTAGTATTTAAGCACTACTAGGTAGCCATATTTGGATGGTTCAAACTGCTTTTATTAGGCCTGATAGCCATTAGGAGTTTAAAAATAAAAAGTTGCATTAAACTTTGTCTCCAAGACACATTCTCAAAAGAGCGACTAGCAAGTTCCTGCTGGCCATCTTAACTGTAATTTTTTT
>VZTN01015227.1:981-14692 GCA_013400515.1 Erpornis zantholeuca | reverse complement strand
CATGCAAACCAAAGAGTAAAATAAGGCAATTTTCTGCCTTTGTGTGAAAGTTTTGGTATGTATGAGATTATGGTACTCCTGAATGCCTGTGACCCTGCCGAAACCACTCCAACAAAATTACTGAGCAAAAATGGTATTCATAAAATGAGTACAAAAATGGTACTCATAAAATGGTACACATAAAAATGTGTTTTTTATTACACATTCAAAATCCTTAATTGTGAGGCAGAACTTTGAATTTAAAAGGGAGATGGAGTTATATATGGAATAACATAGCACCTAAAAACCAGTTTCAGAGCGTGCTCTCCTCCTGCATTTGATCCTGCTCTGATGTGTCCCCAGCATCCAGAGTCATCCTAACCTGTGAACAGAGTAATCACTGCTGTAGCAAAACCCAGAGGAAATATATTTCTTCAAGACTGTTCACTTAAACAGTATTAAATTTGTTACTGCCCTTTTGGATGATGTGTTAATGATATTGGACACGGTAGATTTTCCTGCTGTATTTTTGCCTATGAAATCCACCTTTCCTTGCTTGGAGCTTTAGTTCAGAAAGTCATGCTCTGCAGCTTGTCCTGATGTACATTTTTAGGGAGTGAAAGAGTTGGCCTGAAAAGTGTAATTAATTTTTTTTTATTCAGCTTGACTTCAGTCCCAGAGAAAGTGAGAAAAGTCTGTGTATTAGGCAGCGTGTAAGCCTTTAATAAGTTACATTGCCCCAAGTTGGCAGTAATTGAGTGACAGCAGTGAAAGGAAATTTTTGGAATATGTTCAGAGCAGAAAAACATAATAGTGAGACCAACAGCTTTCATCAGCCTGAAACAGAGATAAAATGTGGTTGATGGTAACTAGCAGAAGGCACCCTTGGCATAGATACCGCATCCCTCTATTTTCTATCCTATCCAAATACTTCCTGTACTCTTAAAATTTTTGGACATGTGTGCTTTGATAATTTAGGGGTTTGTTTGTGTTTGGCTGTTACTGGTAATTTTAATGGCTCCTAGTTTTGATGAGAATTTTATTTAGATGCTCAATTTATTTATTTTAAAGAGATTTTCTTTATAAGAAGATAATTAGCAGGAACTATTACATTAAAATAGGCTTCTTTAATTTTCCAGTGATTTTTACATTTCATGTGTTCTGTAATCAAAAAGAATATTTTAATGTTTAGATTTAATTCTTGCATGCTGTGGAGCCATTGTTTTCAACAGTGTTTGTGGTGGTCTTTTGATTATAATATATTTTAAAACCCAAATCAGTTAGTAGATGCAACAAAAATTGTCTTGATTGTGAAGGCACATCTTTGAATTCAAGGAAAGAAATTAACTTCAGAAAAGTGCTGATACTATCATTTGAATAAGGTTATATTGACACTGCTATTGTGCTAGACTACTATTTAGCATTGAAGTAGTCAGTTTGGTTCAAAGTGGAAAGAAAAAGGAATTGTTTTGGAATGAAGATGAAGTTATTTTCTCTAATCATAAAATGTTGCAAAAAACCTGTTCCAATCCGTAAGAATGTAATAAAGGAGCATCCCACCTTGATAATAGGGAAATATTTTGGTGTTGGTTATGACTGTTTGAAGATCAACAAGGTTGTTAGGGATGTGCCAGAAGAAGCATAAACACTAAATCTTTTGTGAGTCATAGACCTTGAGATGGGGTGTGAATTTTGCAAGCCAAGCTGAAGGCTTGTAAGTTTTGCTGCACAGCTTTTCTTGTTGGACCTAACTGGGAAGTGATAAACCACATTGGGAAATTACAATTTCTACCATTATGCCACAGAAGTGCTCTTCTGAGCAGGCTACAACTTGTTAAGCCCTTGCAGTTGTCTTTCAAACCTTTTTGTTTGTTTTTTTCTCCAGAACAAGTAATTTCTAACTTGTGCTTCATGCTTCACAGACATTTGCTCACATATCGTTGAAGAAGTTCAGTTATGGCTTTGTATGATTATGGGGTTGTGTTTTTAAATCTGTTCCTATATTGTTTGATATGATACTTGGAAGTCTAAAGAAGTCGTTCACTATAAATCATAATAGAATCATCATTGAGGCCATGGTTGCAAAAGCAAAATAATTTAGGGATAAAAGCTCTTTTCTGAGTATTGTTCTTTTCAAGTTAAACTGCTTTTTTTAAAAAATTGAAAAACAGTGTTACCTTCTTATAGATTATCATGGCTCATCACAGGTAGAAATGGATGGCATGGCCAGTTCTGTAAATTGGTGGCACAGCCATTAATGATGCACAAATACCAGTTAACAAATATCACTGGTGTGACTCACCCCATCACTGTGAATCCTCTACTGAGTAATGTTTTAGGAGCCAAACTCTTAAGTATTGGATTATTCAAATGAAAATTGCTTAGAACTATGCTAAAACCTTATTAAAAGGTGCATTAAAAAGGAGGTGTAAAGGGTATGAGTCTGTTCATTATTATACATAGAAATGTTGCAAAAAGTTAATAACATGGGGAGGAGGTAGCACCCACATTATAATACCATAATAAGTAATTCAAAGGAGTTTAGATTACTCACTGATACCTATGTTTAAAATCAGTGTTTGAAAAACAGTGATTTCAGAAACAGACTATGAGCAAAACGTATGTGGAATAATAGTTCCTAAAAGTACTAAGTATCAAAAATTGCAATGGCTGAGCTCTCTAAAAATGCCCAGTTATTTCCTCACTGCTTTGGTGAGTAAAGCTTAGTGAAAGGAGGGCCCAGCACCAAAATACTTTACCTGGGGCATGAGACAATGTCCTGTGATTTCCAGATGTCTAGTATACAAACATGGAATAAATAATTGTTTCCTGCTCCTATCAATAACTTGCTCTGAGCAGCAGGAATGACTTTTTTTGTCACATCTCGTCAAGACATAGACTGGTATAATTTTTATTTTGTTTGCATTTTTGCCCTCAAAACAGCAATTCAGATAAGTTTTGAAGTCTAGTTTCCCCCACCATGAAAGAACACAAACATTTTCAGTGTATGTTAAGAAGCAGTATGTGACTGCAATGTTTGTTCAAAGTAGTAGTCCTGCCGAAAAGATGAGAAGAAAATGTGTGTGCTGGTAACCTTAATATCAATCAATAGCCTTACAGAGTGAGGCAGGATACCATGCTGGGATCATATAAAGTGGAAGATGCTGTGCAAGGCATGTAAAACAGTCCCTCCATTGCATTTAGCAGTAGTGAAGCCTCAGCAGGATGAGTGGGTAATTTGGAGCTTGAACTCAAAGAAATGGGTGGCTCAAGGCAGAACAGCTAGAGGGAATCAGCGAGAATGATCATAGATCCAGAAAGAAAGAAATGGCCTAGTAGGAAACACAGAGCAGGAGGGAGTTTTTGGGGTTTTTTTAAATCTAGGTAATGGGACTGAAGAGAGATTTTTCTCCCAGGAAGTGTAAGAGGTTCTTGCAGTGAAGGAGTGGTTGTCTGTGCCTTCTGCTGATGAAGAACAGAAGAGGCGATGGGACTAACCTTGTCTGTTGTGTTAGAAGGAAAGACACTGCAGTGGAGAAGAATGAAAGAGAGAAGATTGCATGGAAACTGTGCAGCCTTGATCACCAGAGACTTCAGGATGAGAGTGAACATGAGCAGTATTCTGTGAAATCAGGCAGATGGGTGAAGGTGACTGTCTCAAGTTCTTCACAGAGCGCGAAGCTCTCTGGGTTTTTACCTCCCTTGTTTGTAATTAGCCTGCTTTTTAGGATTTCTTTTTGCACTTTACAAATAATTGTTAAATTAGAAGTGCCTGAAAATAATTCAGTGAGGACCTTTATTCTCTTTTCAACAGTAATAGTGATTAAATGCACAAGAACAGGCTTTGTCCAGGAATCATAAGGAGTCCTACAAAGCCAAATATAGGACAAGATAAGATTTAGTGCTGGGCCATGGTCACAAGGTCATACTTTCATGAGAATGAATTCTTCCCCTGCTGCTGAGGTGGGTTTGAGAGAAGGGTGATTTTTCTTGAATTTAGTTCTACATAATTGCCTGACACTTTTGTTAGTCTCTGGAATACTTAGGTGTACATCACTGCATGGCTCTTCACATTTGGTTTAGGAACATAATGGGTTTCTCATTTGCATTTGTCTGGTATGTGCAAATTATTTTAGTGAATGGCAAATGTAATTATGCCTTTATTAGCACAAAAATTAGGGACTTTAAGTTGATAATTTATATTTATAAAAAAATTTAGCTGCCTTAACATAGATTGTTTTCAGAACATAGTATAAAAATTGCTGAAAGATTTTGCTTCACTTGCTCAGCCCAAGTGATTTGAATAAGCAGTTTCTACTTCAATTTTCTCTGGATAATTGAAATTAAACTGAAAATTAACAAATTATACTAATGCTTATCCAGATTTCTCCCTTCTGTTTCTAATGACTGCATATTTTTCTTTGCAAATATATTTCTAATGTGCAATGAGTTGCCCAAAGAGACAGATCTGGGGAGTTGTTTGGGTTGGGTTTTTTTTTCCAAATAGTGGACTTGATTTAAAAATACCAATCAATAATTTCTGACCCATGTACTGACTTTTGTTAGTGGACTTCAGTGTTTTTCAGGGATTCTTCAAAATACATATGCTTTAGGTATACCAGTACTACCCCATCCTGATTTCTGGTAGATATCTGTCTATTGAATTTAAATTGAATGGTCTTGTTTGGAAAGTTCTTTGAAGTAAAAATGTTGTTCCAGTCTATGCATACAATGATTTTAGAAATGGAAGCCTCCAGAATAAGACATCTAATTTAAATTTATTACTTTTTAAACTGGGATGTTGTATTTTTACAGGGATGTTGTATTTTTACAGTGATGTGACTATATAAATATTTTTTTCTAGAGGAAGAATCTTCTGTTCCAAACAGAGCTTTTTTCAGTGAAGGGCTCTTGACTTTAGAAAAAGGTGAACTGAGTATTCCACACCAACTGAGGGTTTTTTTTTTATTTTGCGGCTTTAGAAGACTCCTACACAGATGTCTAAGTTGTCTCTATTGTTAAATAGGTGTTCTGCACCTTCTGAAATCTGAGTGTGAATCAAGCTGTTGATACTTATTTTGCTAACTAGTACTGTCCTATTGTGCTCATCTCATCTCTACCTGCCTTGAACTTAGGGTAGTAGATCTTTGGTGCAGGAATTGTTACCCAGTGCTGTGCTGATTAGTCATCTGGTATAATGCAGTCTTTTTGTCAATAGGGCTTCTTGTCCTTACCAAAATCCAAACAGTAAAATATTTTAAGGTGAAAATATCATGAGGATGTTAAAAGCATTTTTGTAGCGTATTACCAATCTGTGAATTTCCAGGGGGGGATATGGTACTTTATGTCCATGTATTACATATCTGAAGAATTTTAGTGCCTGTGTAATGTATTGTTAACTCTACTGAAAACATAATAATTAGCTATGTAGCTTATTAACACCCCATATATATTGAAGCAGGTGTTGTAAAAGATGTGGATTTTTTCTTTGGGTCACAGTGTAGCAATAGAAAGATTTCTGTGGTGAAATGATGTGTTTTCATGCCTAGCAGATTGAATTGCCATAAAGTTCAGCACTAACTCTGAATTTAAAGATGTATGCTGCTTGTTTATTTCTAGGATTTCTGTAGAAGTAATCTAAATGGAATGCTTTGAGAGCTGTCTGCCCACATACTAACTGCATTTCTTGATGTTGAAGCAGTACTTACCTGGAGTCTATGCCTTTATTAAAAAACAAAACAAAGCAAAAAGGGGTGGTGGTGGTGTGGGGGACAATTTCTTCTGGAAATCACGGAGCTAATACAGCACAAGTTGGATCTGTTATTGTTGCCGTTGGATAGACAACGGAATATATATTATCTTCTTTCATGACATTTTTGATGACATCTTCCATCCTTAACCTGTTCTCAGAAATGCAACACCTCAGATTCTTTTTACATATTTTGTCCATGGATTGTAGAGTTTCAGAAATCCATTTTGGAGCCTTTCGTAAACAACAGTAATTTAATTTCTCAGGGAATTTTTTTGCTGGATTACTAATTTTTTGTACCTTCTTTTACACAATAAGAATGATTTCTAAACTGATATCGAATTGTGGTTTTTTACCTCTTTGTGTGTTTTTACATAAGAGCCTGATAGATTCAGTAAGGCTTGGGAGTATCCTAGAATGTGTTGAGGAAACCACACTAAGATACTAGGATTTTATTGTTAACTTTTAGTTAGTATAAACTGTTTTGCTGGGGTTCTTGTATCTTCAGGTCAATTTAAACTGGAAAAGCAAAGCAAGAGCTGTAAGTCAGCCTCATTAGATTCTTATAGGTCATAAGTGAATAGGAGTCCGTGTTTTGTCCAGGATGTACCGAATGAATGGGTATCTAAATCACTCCATTTGAGAACAAGTCTGGCATACATTATCAGCTTTAGTTGTGAGGTTTTTTACTTTTTTCTCCTCAAAATAAGTGCTTCAGGTTTCATTTTATAAACTCTGTTAGGAATTAAGGAATCCTCTGACTACAGATGCTGAGAATGGATTGTGGGGACAGCAGAAAATAGAGGATTGTGAAGTGAATTATTATGTTTCTAACCAGCCAAACTATAGCTCAGTTCTTTAACTTGCCTCCATAGTAAAACAAAGGGAAGACAGAAAAATAACATAAATGCAATGCTTTCCAGTTCTGCAGATGTGTGAATTGGTAAACACTTGTAAATAGGAAGACTTTAGGTGAGTTTTCTCCCCAATATCAAGTGATATGGTAATGTTTCACCTGTATCTCACTTCTGCATTTTTGATGTACAATGTGTCTGCAAATGTGCCTAATGACCCTGGACAAAACGTGCTGTAGAGCTGGCTTCCCATCCCTGTGTTGGGGGTGGTAGGCAGCAGTGGGGCTGCCTCCCACTCCCACTGAAAGGATCTAGGGCAATTTGGGTAGAAAACCCAGTGGCTTGGTGGCTGCCAGCTCACACGTGTTGAGGACAGACACCAAGGTGTCAGTAGGGAACGTGATGCTGGAGCACAGCAACGGAGAGAAGAAATGTGAGGAAGATGCAGTCAGGGAGAGCCTGTGTCTGGGTCCTTGCACAGCTTTACTGTGACAGAGAAACTTGTGATTTTTTTCAAAATGGAGTTGGTTTAAAACTGGCAAAACAAAGCTTAACTAACTTTTCAGAGACTAATGTTTAGGTTTATCGTGGTATATGTATTGTATATTTATTTTTTTTTCCACAGAAACCTGCTAATATTTTAGTTATGGGTGAAGGTCCTGAGCGAGGAAGAGTAAAAATTGGTATGTTTATATCTTTGATAAGTCCCAGTGTAGCATTTAAGTTAGAATGTTCTGAAGGTGCAGTTGTACCACCTAAAGTAGTCACTGTAATATCAGTATGTGCCTGGGCACATTGCCTGAATGCTGTTTTCTGAGTGACTGGCTTCAT
The DNA here is from genome assembly GCA_013400515.1 of Erpornis zantholeuca. Lineage (NCBI taxonomy): Eukaryota > Metazoa > Chordata > Aves > Passeriformes > Timaliidae > Erpornis > Erpornis zantholeuca. The sequence goes on along the minus strand of VZTN01015227.1, from coordinate 7,279 downwards.
CATATTAGCCCCATGTACCAGTTCTGACAATGAAATGCTGTAGCCTCATCAATAAAAAGCGGAAAATGTCATATTTTGCTTAAGTGGGTGTTTGTGTGGGGTGGGAGATTTTGATGTGGGGTTAAAGATCACAGCTAGCTAGGAGGAAAGGAGGAGAAAGAAGTGGGATTTTAAAACTTCCTCCATTTACCTCTAATGCCATGACATCTTGCTGCTGCTTATAAAAATCTAAATAGGGAACTACTCATTGCTACAAAACTTAAATCTTATAATGGAATCAAAGATGGCATTTAGCCTACAAAATTTTCTTGAAAGAGTAGCTAGATCCCTTGGAGATAAACACAAGGGATCTTAAAAGTACAGAAAACACAGAAATCCATCCAAAATATTCAGTGAGAGCTAAAGCTAAATGCTTAGCCTGGGGTGTACCAGATTAGAAAGGACCCAACACTTCCACGCTATTGTAACATTTTCTGGTGGGAGTTACTATTCGCAGTGAGAGGATAATTTGTAGAAGTTCAACTGTTTTAAACTAAATACATAAATAAAAATTAACAGTAGTCTAACAATAATAAACTGTACCAGGCTGTGCATTATCATGGCAATGCTCTAATAGCAGGCTACTAATGCATAGCCTGTTTACATTTGTTATGGTAATTCAGCCCCATTTGGAAAAGCTATTTAAAGCTAGTTCATCTTTTTCACTTCCCTCTGGCTTTCTTTTATGAGATTATTCTTCTGCATTGTTGCTCTGTTCTCTTACTGTTTTGTTTATCTGAGCTATATTGTTAATCACTAGTATAATGATTCAGGGTAGGACTTTCTTGGAGCATTCAGTGCTGCTCTAGGCTTTCCCTTGTCCTTTGGAATCCAGGGTTGAATGCTTCTGCAGATCCTACTCTGAAAGTTTTTAATGCCTTTCTGAGCTTTAAGGTTGACAATAGGAATTGAGGTCTGCATAGAAAACAGGTACAGCATGGACAACAGAAGGAAAAATTTCTTCATATTACCTTAATCTTCATGGAGGGTTGCTTCCAAAACAGAGAATGTAGGTCATCCTCTGGACTCACTTTTGACAGTGGTGGTGATATTTGCTGTACACAACTACTTACTAGAAATGGCACATAGACCACCCATTTATTTCTTAATTTATAGTTTTGAATTAATTTGAGAATAACTTAGTAAACAACTAAATTAAGTCAGGTTCTGTTAATGGACAGGTGAAAGATTCTGTATTGGGCCACCAGTCCTCTGAGCCATCCATTCCCAGCGGGGAAAGAGGGAGGAGAACCTTGGATTTTTAAGTGTGTTATCAAAATGTAGATTTTTTTTTCTTATTTTCTTAAGATTGCCACAGCAATAAAAGAATGCAGAAGTTATACACATACCAAGGGCTTCCAATTTTCCAGTGTAACTAATTTTTCTAAAAAATACATAACCGGTATTTAACGTAAAATAATTTTTATAGGCTTTTTGTGTCATTTTGGGTCATAAATTCACTTTCTGCCAACAGTTTTCCTTATTATTCATAGCTATTAGTGACTTGATCAATTTTGAGTAACTGATATTTTAATGTTGAAAACAGTAAAATGTTTCTCTTTTTAAATGCATTAAAGCAATCATAAATAGGAATGCATATGAAAAAATAATTAAGGATTGTGTAGTCAAGTTAGAGACCCATATTTACACTGCAGTTTGCCCTCTGTGAGCTATAGCATGTAGGTCCTTTTCCCTCAGGGTGGCTACTCATCTCATTTCATTCAAGTCTTTCTCAGCATGTGAATATTCTTACATGATAGGGTCACTCTGTCTTGGGATTCGGGGATTGCTGGGTCAGGGAAGCAATTTGGGGAGAGAAGCTGCATATTTTAGTCTCTGCCCATTTTTTCCTGTATGATTTATATTTAGTAGTTCAGACAACTTTCTAGGCAGTTGTATATTACCAATTCTAAAAAGCAGTTTTTAATGATGTAATTCCCACAACCAAAATTTTAAAATTATAGCCTGAATGGTATTCAGTACTGGTATATTGAATTTGGAAATGCATCTTGATAGAAAATCAGCAGGGAGGCAGATGCTGTAGGCTTAGTTGCTGTTTTTGTGTGAAGGAAGTCTTGCTACAGCTAACTTCATGAGGAGGGAGCTTTTGCCATGTGCACGTATGTATTATAAATCATTCTAACCTTTGCAGAATCTGCATTTTGCTCACTTTAAAAATTGCTGCCTTGTAAAAAGATAACCTGTAATAATGGGAGTATTTTGCCAGAGAACATCAGGTAAAATGAGTCAGGATTTGCCAGTGTCCTGAGAAGTTGATGCACTTCTTCAGAACAATGGTTAATTCTTTGTTGTAAATGACTCATGTTAGTAATGATTTATAATGATATACTTTATAGGTGATGCCATCCAGTAAATTCTACAGAAAGAGTATCTGCTACAGTCTGCCTTTGCATTTTATTTAGGAGTATTAATAGTGCTAATAAATGAACTCAATCAGTTTGTTCAAAAAAAAAAAAAAGATGAAATTGTTAGTTTCCCTCAAATTTTAAAGCATCTCTCTTTGAATTTTGCAGCTGACATGGGCTTTGCCCGATTATTTAATTCACCTCTGAAGCCTTTAGCAGACTTGGATCCAGTAGTTGTAACCTTCTGGTATCGAGCTCCAGAGTTGCTTCTTGGAGCAAGGCATTATACCAAAGCTATTGGTAAGTAAATTGGACAAAAATGTACTATTTTGTTCTTTATGTAAACTGTACCCAAGTATTAAAGCTTTGCTAAAGTGTTCAAAGGACAGTAGCTGAGTTAAATGTACGTTGCTTGTTTCTTGAAGAAACAATCATCTTTGACAAATTGTTTGGTTTGCTGTGGTCTCAGGCTATAAATAGAAATGAAATATATTGATGGGGTTTGGCTCCAAATGTTCTGCGTGCAGTCTAAGTTTGTGGCTTCCATACAAGACTTTCATAAATGCTGTTAGAGGCAATAAAAAATATGGAAGCATTTTTGGACTGCTAGCAGAATTCATATTAGGATGACTGTGAGGCACAGTGCATTAATTTTATTGCAGAGGTTATTACCTAGTGTAATAAATACACGAAATAAGGAATGTACAGAATGGAGAATATAGTGGCTACACTGAAGCTAAACTGTAAAATTAAACTGCATTTTAGCCTCTCTGTGTCTTTTTCAAAGACATACAACAGATGGCCAGAGCTGTTGTGGGCTGTAGAATGGGGGAACAACCCAGCAGCAAACTGGAGGGAGATTCACCTTTGCTGGATTGATCAGCTTTGCTATGGAAGGGAGAGACACTGTAGGGGAAAGGGCTGGGAGGTTTTTCTCTTGGTGTCTGGTTTAAAAGATGTGTTGAAGGCTGGCAACCAATTCTGGGAGGAAATAACTTCCCAAATTCCACTTGCTTTGCAGAGACATGGAGGTTGTATGTTAGCATACTGTGTTGTTGTTTCTGTAACCTGAAAGTCTTCTTCAGAACTCAATCCTTTTGTTTTCTTGTTTTGGTTTAGTTGGTTTTTTGGTTTTGTTTTTTTGGGGGTTTTTTTGTAGGATCATATCAGTGTTTCTGTCAGCAATTCTCATGTTTATGCCTTAAATGTATTCTTGTTTACTTTTCTGTTTAGTACTGTGTTTCTTTTATAGATCAGATACTTTTTTCATATGTTTCTTCAAATTGCTTAATTTGTTGTATTTGCATCTTCCCTCACTTTACTGGAGTTTCTCCTGATGGCAGCATGTGAAACTGCATGGGCAGTCATTACCCTTAGTACATAGTTTTTTCAGTGTAGACAAAAAATGACTGTGTAAAAACACTGAGTAATGGGGTTATGCTTTCTGCATTATTTGCTTTTCTCCTTTATGACTTTGTTCCTTCAAGGGTCAGTGTGGCATTACTTTGAGCTAAAAATTACATTTGTATATGCTAGAAAAAATTGAGAAAACAACTGGGAAAATTCAGGCTATCTGATTATAAGATAGGAAAGCAACAGTTAAAAGAGAAAGGTTATAGGGTTTTGTTGTTTGAGGTTTTTTTTCTTAATAAATGTTATGAAAAAGTTGTGAGGTATGCGGGCTTGGAGCAAATTTGCTTGTTATTCTCTTTCAAGGTGTTATAGATAGATAGCATTTGGTTTATTCCAAAACCATTACTTTCCAGCTTGTATTTTTGGGGTCATTTAATACTACCTAAACTTGGCTGATCAGCAATTGCACATTTCTTGGTCAGGACAGTTTGGCAATGAATGGCCAAGATGCTGGCTGGCTTTTCTTTGTTTGTGTTTTGTGCGTTGACAGTTACCCCCATAGTTTTCTTCACTTTTTTTTCTTAACCAAATTACACTTTTACAATGTTAAGTGGTAACTACATGTAAAAAAAAACCCACAAAAACTTGTATGATACTCTCTCAGCTCCTGTGTAGTTACTGAATTGGGTACCTCCATCCATAGCTAAAAGAAAAAGCTGACAAGTATTGCACTTCTACAGAAACTTGAAGTTTTTGATTCAGGTACCTTATCTTTGATAAGCTAAACACTAACATTCTACCTCATCCAGATGCTTTTGGAAAGATTCATTTGTTGTTTTGTTTTTTTGTTGTTTGTTTTTTTTTTATTTCTGTTCTCCTTTTTTTTAAAGATATTTGGGCCATAGGGTGTATATTTGCAGAGCTGCTAACATCAGAGCCAATATTCCATTGTCGACAAGAAGATATCAAAACTAGTAATCCCTATCACCATGACCAGCTGGACAGAATATTCAATGTAATGGGATTTCCTGCAGGTACATTCTGTATTTTTTATCACCACTGTTCAAAGAAAGATATCTGTATTGCTTTCTTTGCATATGAAGGTGGCAGCTGATCAAAGCAACAGAGCTGTTCAAACAGAGTCTTTATTTCATGAGTTATAAATCTAGAATCTAATGGTCAAATTAGATATTTGCCCTTTTGTTAATGATGGGTTATGTTTGTGTATACATGTACCAATGCTTTATTATTTTAAAAGATCATGTTTAATGGTGGATGATTAAACATGAGAAGGAATATTTCTGCATTTCTTCAGTTCTGATTATTGATTTGGAAGGCAACTAATGATTTATGAAACCAAGCAAAACTATATCCATTTAGTGAATATTTTGCTTTTGTTTAACTCATGCTAAATTAAACATAGCATTTGGAAGTAATAGAGGATATTGAATTTTTTTTCCCTGGTGGAAGGCTGGTGGTATAGAGAAAATTTCTTTATTCTAAACCAGAAGAAAGAACTGGTTGCATGAACCAAAAGAAATTACAATGTGGATATCACTTGTTGCATTTTCCCCTCAGTGGTGGTCATATAACTTTTTTCTGCAGGCTGCCTTGCTTCAGTTAATACTTTGTCTTCTAGTGTTCACATGATCACGGGAGTCAGAGTAACAGGGGCCTTATTTTTACTTTTTGTTTATCTTTCTCCTCACTGCTTGTGTTCCTGCTGTTGTCCATTCACTGTTAATTATGTTTTCCTTTATTGTTTTTCTGGACTTGCCTCTTCCTTTCACATGAATTTTGTGGTCTGTATGTTTGTGTGGTTCTAGAATCTGTTATTAAACATGCTCTTATTTTTGCCTTTGACTATTTTTTGTGTGTATGTACTTCATTGCTTCTGTACTGCTGTATGAGATTCACAGAAATGTTGCCTTTGCATATTGTGTCCTTAGTTTTGCATCTTTAAGCAATACTGTTCTCTTCTGCTTTTGAACTAGAATTTTACTCTTTTATGCTGTTCTTACTTCATCTGGGTTTTACGTTGGTTTTGTATAGCTGACATGAGTAGATCATACTGTCATTTTGGTTTTCTGATTGGTTTAATGATGGCTCCTAATGGTCTGCATTTGACCTTTGGAGATTTTTGGTTCTTACCAAGAAATACTTTTAATTCAATTGCAGCAATTTTTTTGCATTTTAATTGACACTGTGAAACAGTTTCACATGTCTCTGGTATAGGAAAGAGGAGAATATTTTGTTTCACTAAGTAATAATTAGATAATTATGTTTGATTTATTTATTTATTTATTTAATGTTTTTAAACTCAGTGTTCTGCGGTGGCAGTAAGACTTAGTAAAGATTTGAATTGAACCAAATTACTTGCCCACAGAGCCTTTTCAAGAGTTAGAGCTTAAGACATTTGAGGCTAGGTGCTGGTAGTGAGTTTTTTTTTTTATTTTTAAAACCATTTCAGCCTTGGTCTACATTGAGATGAATTGTTCTTTATTTGAGTGCACAGACTTTACTTTTTCTTAACTTTTAGT
>VZTN01015224.1:415-33297 GCA_013400515.1 Erpornis zantholeuca | reverse complement strand
TATATTCATGACACCTACGGTTTGGTTCTCATCCCATCGCTGGTGGTGATCTCCAGTATGGTTGTGATGCTTTTAATGTGTTTGACATATTTATACAATAATGAAGATGAAAGATTTGATAAAGTAACCCATTGGGCTTTATCCTGTGTTCTGTGATGTTTGCAGATATAATTAACATTATTACTATATTGTTGGTGTGCTACATCCAGGAGTTGTTACTGTAGCTGCTTTTTATGTAACTGATCAAAGGTGTTTTGATACCTGTAAGAATGGCTGGATATGCACTTTACCTTTCAAATTCAGCTGAAAGAAACATAACAACAATGCCTTAAATATTACTTTCATGTTGTTGTTAGTGTAAATACATTGAAGTTCACGTACACAAAGAATTGAAAATTGCTCCTGATTCCTTCCAACTGAATGGCAAATACAGGAAAAAAATATATTAGTCATCTTGGTTGACATGGGTTTTCATTTTTCGTTATATGAAAGTGATTTTTTAAAAAAGTCTGCCTGCTGCAAATGCAGGAGTCCATGAATGAACTGAAGGATCACCGTTGACTCAGCTGTAATTTTTTGACAGTCATGGTGAGTTATCAGTTATGGTTACTGACAGAAAAATCTGTTACTGGTGTCTTGTAATGATGCAGGACTATAAAGGACACTGTGCTTCTCTTGTCTATTCCACCTCACATTGGACTTTGAGATGAGACCCTTGTGCTCAGGAGCAATAGTGTGGTTATTGCTGGCTGCTTCTGGGATTCTTAGATAGGTCAGACATTACTGTTTCATGCAAGTCCCTTTTGGATCCTATGTTTAGACTGCTGTTAAAATGGTTCCTCTTACTCATGCAACAGCTGTAGTTGTTAAACATTTCCTAACTGCTTTATGTCAAAGGCCAAAATGCCTGATTTTCCTTATCCTGTTTAGTATAGGCTTCATCTTTCCTGAGTCAACTCTCAAAAAGTATTCAACTCCACTAATTAGTGTTTGCTTTCAAGGTTTAAAACATACTCAAAGAATTATAATTAAAGCTTTAGGAGCCTTAATATTAGTACAATGTCCACCTAAACCCCACAAATATCCATATATAGGAGGCTACTGTGCTTGCACTGCACTTTGCTTGCTAGGGAGGGGCTTAGTTGAAAAAGCAAACGTACAATATATTTGTCTGACAGCTAAAATTATTCAGAAGCTGACAGTGTCACAACCATCATTCTGTTCTAAAGGTTTTCATTTTGCCCTTAGAAGAGCTTGTGAATTTGTTTTTCTTGACTTCTTGACTTTACTTGACTATTTTCTATGAGTTAAAATTGCTTGTGCTGAAGAGGTAGGAGGTGTACAGGATTACAAAGCACGGTTTCAAAGAAGAGTTTTTAATAGAATCTCTTCTGTACAGTTGCTCAGGATTGTGAGACAACTGAGAATGCAAAATAAAAGTCAACTGAAGCTTCACAAAAATAACAAATTTCAAATAACCTGGTATAGATTTTGTTGGGTTTTTCCCAGTAGAAATGAGATAAAACAAAACAATTACTCCTCCTTGCCCCCAGTACTCTTCTTGTCCTATCCATACCTTCTCTTAGATTTCAATCTTAGTTTACACATTCTCCAGGCCTGCTTTCGAAAGCATCCCTTAGATTTTTCCTTCTAGGGAATTCTTTTAGGCTGTGTGTTTTTTAGATGTGCTGCTTTTCTTCTTTCTGTTTTAAACAAATTTTATTTTTAACTGCTTCTAAGAATAAAGTGTATTGAACATTCAAATCCCAATATGTCATTCAAATTGTTCATTATACTTTGAAAATTCTGTTGGTTCTTGTCACAACTCAAATGCTCCTTCAGGTACTTTAAACTGAGAAGCCCTGACCTTTTTTTCCCTACATTCAAATAGCATCAAATGAATGTTACTCTAATAAAAATAATATATGCATTTTATATATTATTTAATTACAAGTACAGGAAAAAAAAATCCAAGGAACTATGCTGTCCTGAATTCATGTGATGCTGAAAAGCTGGTCTGAATTTATTTTTTAAATACTTTGTGAAAGATGTGAGCTAATTTCAATAGTCATAAGTAACGTGAAAGGAAATGGCTGTGCAGGAATAAGACTTTGTGCTAAGAGAATGTCCTCCAAACTGAATCCATTTAGTGTTACTTTTGGCTTTGTGCTTGCCTACTTATTGCTCAGAATGTGGTGCTCAATTAGAATCCACTGTAAAAACTGATTACCTGTTCAGTCTAAATAAAACAAAATAAATCTCCTGTCCCACAAATCTGCATATATTTAGCATTACTTCTTAAATTCACAGACATAAATTTTCTGTTGCTAGTCTCCTGTAGATTGTGTTAGTCTTTATCTCCCACATGTCCAGATTTGACTCCAAATATTTTTTCCATGTGGAAGATACATCTGGGTAGCATTTGAAGAACCTCTGCTCACACCTGAGGATGCACTATGTATATATTATACAAACTGGTCCTGAAGCACCTGAGGTGTGACTCTGAGGTGGCTTTGTCAGCTGTGTGTTTGCACAGTAAATCAGTGCTCAGCTGCAGTGATTTCACTCCATATTTGTGTCAGTCCAGTGGGCTCAGCTCTGCCAAGTCCAGGGACAAAGCGAGGTACAGTTCTACCAAAACTACCAGATGTTTTGGTTATAAACCAAATCTTCCAAGCTGTGCCACCTGTAACAAAGCTGTAGCTGTACCACTACAAAGACAATGGTGACAGGAGTGATGTTGTGACTGTTTTGGGAGCTGCCAAAGGTTATTCTCTTCCTTTCTTCCCTTGCCTTGTGGAGGATCTGTAAATTCACTTAAAGTTCAGAACATTGGGGTAGGATGTACCCCCTGAAGTAGGGGATGTGGGATTAAGCACTATTAGATTTGCAGTAGAGGAGAGAGATACAATAAATAGTAGGCAGTTGATAAGCCAGTAGGAGCACATAGAATAAAGTGGGAGAATTAAAATTTGGGAGGCTGTAATGGGATTGTAAGACATGTATTGTAGTAGTTAAGTTTGAAGAGGTAAGATTTGCCCAGGTGGATGGAAAGAGATGGAGGGATTATTTCATTTTGAGGACTTTGGTCTGGAAAACTGAAGGATCTCTCCAGGAAAATTGCCCTGCCATCACTTGCTCTGGCAGTAATACCACCAGAAAGTGAGGCCTGAATAAATTGTATTTGAGAATCTGAATTCTGTATTTTGAGTTCAGTCCTCTTTCTTGTTGTCTGTAACTAGTATGCAACACTTCTCTTTGTGTGGTGGTTAATAACTTTTTAAATAAAATTTTGTCAATTTATTTAAAAATCTTATAAATAACAATATTTTTCAATCAGCACTGTAAAGAATTTTCTTTAATCTTGTATTGTATAATATTGTTGTCATTTCCATATGCAAAATGCCTATTTTTTTCATTCCCCAAACCTTTTGCCTTAGTTGACTTTGATCTGTCACCCCCTGGGTAATTTATGAATGATTAAAAAACATTGATTACCTTGCTCTCTTTACCTCTATAAATGATAACACTGTGTTTTTTTATGGCATGAGTGTCTTCTGGAGGCTTTTCAATGTATATGACAACAGGATATTTTTCTGATAACATCTGTGAAATAAGACCTGGCTTGGCTGTCCTGGACCTATTCTGTGGGGGTTATTAATTTGTTTGGGGTTTTTCTTTTTTAAGATCTACTAATCCATTTAATATAACAGACTTGCTGAAAAGCAGCTTTCCAATACATTTTAGGATTGAAATTATCCATTTCCTAGGATGAGGAATGTTGCATTTTTAAAGACTGCTTCAGCTGGCTTTCATTGATATGTTCAAGAGCACACTGCTTATACCTGTGTTGCGAACAAACTGATAAATGCTGTTTAAATGAAGCCTGAATAAATGCAATTTAAGCATTTACTCCCTCATGTCAGCTGCCCTAGGGGAAAGTCGTACAGAAACCTATTTAAAAAAGAAATAGCTGTTTCTCTGAGGGAGTCAGGATTGGTTCTCGGGGAGGTATATGTTTTCTTGTGATCCACGCTGACAATTTCTGAAAGTTAAGTAAAATGGAAGGACTGAGGTGTTTGGCTTTATTGAGCAATGTGAGAAGGCCTCATGGTATAAAACATTGCTCTGGTGTTGGCAGAACAGCAGAGCCTGCAGTCTGAGTTGGGAAATAAGTCCAGAGTGGTGCCAATTCTACATGTAATAGCTTGTGCACCACTGCCAGAGTCACTTCGCTGGCTCAGTCAAAGGACTATTGTACAGATTAAAAACTCCTAATTGCAGAGGTTATCTTACTTTTTTTTACAGAACCCCACTCTGACTTTGACCTTCTGGTAATGCCAGAAGGTAACAATGATGGTTGCAAAATAAATGTTTTGGGGACTGACTATTTTATTTCTGTATGCAGAGAATTAGACCTAGTCTAAAAATACGTGTTCCACTAAAGCTTTGCATAATGCTTAATACAGGAATTTAAACTTACAAACCCCCTTATGCTTTGGACATTTATTTAAAGTTCTCTGTTTTCCACACTCATGGACAGGGGTGCAGATGATCAACACATGTACTGTTGTGAGAATTGGTGTTAAGATTAAGACAAAGATTTTAAAAAATTACAACTTTCAGACCTATCCCAGGTCTCGTAAAGCTGCATGTGCATTTTCAAGTACAGAACTTGACCTTTTTTTTTCTAAACACTCTTTCCCCAAAACCTCTGAGATATAACTTTAAGCAAGGAAGAGGAGGGCTCCTCTGTGAAAGGGGAGAATGTTTAGAGGACTCATCCTTTGCAAGAGGAACAATATATTTTGTAGTGATGGTTTCACTACAAATTGCTTTCATTTTAATGTCTTTATTAAAATTGAATAAAATATAATTTAAGTTTAAGGAATGACAAAAGCAAGGAAAAAAGTCAGGAGAAAATGAAATCCCCGTTGAAAAAAGTCAGCCAAATTTAATTAGATTACTGTACTGTTTCAATACATCTCTGTTCCTCACACTAGTACACGTTGTAAATAATCTGTGATGCTCTAAAGGTTTGAGACTTTCTAAAGCTGCCATAAAACAGCACTTTTCCTGCATCTTCAGTATGTTTTAATCAATGAGTGTCTTCAAGTGAACACTGGAAAAATCTGTCAAAAATATTATCATGACTTACTGTAAAGTTAACTAGATAATCAAGTTACCCAACTAAATAACCCTAACAAAGGCTTAAAAGAGTAAAATCTTTGCCAAATTTTAGGTATGTATAGGTTTGGATGCAACTATGGCATGTGTTGTTCTGTAACTGCTGGTGAGGTTATAGGTACTAACAACATTTTGTGACATTACTAAAATGTACATGGGCAGGTTTATTAAATAATTCAAATATAAAAGAAGTCTGGAGTCATGACTATCTCATTTTTTATGGAAGGCTGAGGGCCTACTGGCTGTTTTAGAAGTTAATTGCTGTGTGTATCATTTGTAGCAGTTTAAAACCAAAATTTTTCATTCCTTCTGTTGGGTTCTGTGGGAAGTCCCAGTGAAGTGCTGAAAGGAGAGGGCACATGGAGGACAACCTCTGTCATGGGTGTACTGACTGGGACTAAACTTATGTATCTATATATCTATGTTTCTATGGAACTATATCAGGAACAGGGACTGTTCTGCCAGCAAACATTCACATCTCCGCTTTGTTTTTCAAATTACTTTAACTGGTACATCACTACTGCATTTAGCTATGCTGTGTGTAAGTGTGCATTGAAAGAATCTATTCTGGATCCCTCCAGAGTGGCTCTTTATGCAAATTAGTGGATTTTTGTTTGATGGAAAAAAGGTTTTTGGAAAGCAGAATAGAAGTGCCTAAATGAACAGAACAGAAATGGATTTTTTCCCAAAGCAGTGGAAAGTTCTGAACGTGAATGGGACATTTTAAGAAGCTCTATTTCTAACTAGAAAGGTTAAAATATTAGAATTTAGAGTAAAATACATCAAAATGATAAATTTTTCCCCATTCTTGCTGGCTGTTCGTTAATGCTATGGGTTCTATGCAAATACTTCACCTGAGGAAAGCTTTTATGTTGTAGTAATATTTAAAGTTCACTGAAGATGTATGTTTCCAAATAGGATAAACATTATTTACTGTAATTTTCTAACTGCCTCAAATTTCTTTCTTCTAAATAGCTGAGATTTTTTGGTTTTTGGTTTTTTCTTCTTTTTTTCATTTGGAGATTTTTTTATTTTTATGTTTACTGTCTGCCTTCTGTTCTGAAAAGAGTCTGTACTTCTTAAGAAAACTCATGCTTGAATTTTAATGCAAATTTGATATCATCAGCTCTCTACAGCTGTTCTAATTCTGACATCCTCCATCTGCCTAAATAAAATCACAATTTCTGCATTTGTACTGCCTTGTCAGGTATACTACTTCTTTTTGTTTCACATTAATTTTTAATCTTGCTTCCCTTTTCCACACAGTCTTCAGCTGGCTGATCTGGCTTCTCGCTTTTTCTGTTATCATTCTGTTCTCAGATAGTTATTTTGGATTTGAAAAATATATGTTCTCTGGAAAGATGTGATACTTAATGGCAGTATTTAGTGTCTGTTGCAAGCTGACTCCTGGGAAATGTCTGGGCAAAAGTTTGCCAGACATCTGTGGGTTGAGTCCTCTCCTGAGTGACTCAGGGGAGCAGAATTGAAGGATAGCAGATTAATAAATCTCGTGTTGCCAAGGCAAGCAGAGAAGCTGATGTGTTAATGCGTAAGGAACCATTTCAACGTTCAAGAAAAAGAAAAAAAACCCTCACAGATAAAATGCTCTTTTGCTAACACTGTGATGGAGTCGTCTCTGTAAAGATATTTTTCAACTACTGACATAGTTACTGAAGGTCGGGGGGGGTTGTTATCATGAATGCAGATATAATTTTGAGAAAGGAGTCACTGGGACAGAATTTAAAGAAAAAAAGCTATAGTTTTTAGTGAGAAAAGAGACACTAAATTCTCTGTATTTTGGAGTTGGAGGATGTGTACTTTATCTGGAGGGGCTATATGAAGTAACTGTGGAAGTGGGGAGGATATATTTCTCAATGCATCCATCTTTCTCTTCTGAAAAGGTCATGTCTTGACATTATGCCTCTTCTGCAATTTATATGCATAGAATGATAACACTCTTTGAAATGCTACTTTGCTATAGCACACTCTATACTTTGAGTTATTACATGGCTATTTATAATGTATTTTTTTTTCATAAACATGTTTACAGGCAAGTAACAACGGTGGAGGAATGCTTTTTAATATAAGTTTTCTTGATTCTCTAAGTATTATCTGGAAAAAGGACAACCTCAGGAAAGTGTAGGGAAAAATTGGGAGTGCGGGTATGGAAAAATATTTCTTTTTACAGTGGTTATGAGTAGTTCTGTGATCTGTGAAAGGCCCCTGTCAGTCCTTCATTTATCAAAGTAGCTGTGTATCTTTGATCTCTGCTTTATGATAGCCTTTTAGGCACAGATGAATGCAAGTCACTGCTGAATACAACAGTGACTCTATTGGGCATTATTTGGAGCCTCAGGAAGATCAGAAATGATGGCTCTGGATTTTTATGTTTTCGTGCAGTATTGCACCATGCTGACAAGAATCAGTTGGATTCCTGCATTTAAAGTTCTTTCAATCATCTGGAGCAATAAATAGGACATGGATGGTTGTTGGTACATATTAAAAATAGATTATTTTTTTAAAAGCTGCCTACTAAAAGTTTATTGTATTTGAATCAACTTTAGTTTAGTATTTAAAACACATCTATTTAAAATGAAATGTAGGGAGGAGCAGTTGATACCGATGAGGCAAAGTCTTGTGAGCAGACCACTGAAATATTGCACCTTGACAACTCAGAAGCTTTATTGACCATGGGCACCCAAGGGCTTGCAGAGTTGAGATTTAACACTTGGCTCCAGGAGCGTGTGGTACTCGAGATTTATGCCAACCTCAGTGACCCAACCAGCCAGGCTGTCTTTAATCCTTCTCCACTCCCAGCACTATGGAAATGGCTGCTGACTCCTGAATTCATGGGTGGTATTTACAGCTCCAGCCTGAACTGCTGCTGTGTTCCGTAAATGTTCTGCTTGTGGACAAAGAGCTATCTGCAAGAATCTTTATTTGTGCTGTCAGCTTTATGGTTTAGGTTTTATAAATTAAGTGATATGGCTTGGTCTTCAAAGCTTTTACTAATGATTACAGTTAATTTATCCCACTTTCTCTCCAAATCCTTCACTAATTTAGCTTTTCCTAAAAGCCTGTTTCTTTTTATCAATAGTACCCGTTTATTTAAGGTCTCCTAGCTTTGTCCAGTCCTAGAATTGTACTTTATCAGACCTTTGCAATCAACACTGAATGTGTCAAAAGTGAAAGGGTATCATAGAATTCATGTCCTAATGATCTTGGAAATTATAAGTTTCAGCCTGTTATTTTTTTGTCCAGGGTACTTGGGGCATGACACAAATGAAAAAATAAATAGCAGATTTCTGGATATAATACAGCGAATGCTTTTAGAAATCTACTTATTTATAAAGAAACAAACAAGCCATATGTATTTCAGAGAGAAACAGAGGGGAGATCCTGAAGGAAAACTTTAAATAGAAACCACAAAATTTTTTTGGGGAGCGAATCATGGAATTTTTGCATGCTAAACTTCTATTGTAATTGATGTTTATAGTGTTTTAATTTTCTTGATTTCTGTTCCATTTCAGTGAAATACAGAGATGCTAATTCAGAAGAACAATTTGGCTTCTGTTTAAGACACTGGACTTCTACTGTTGTAGACTTACCCCTGGCTTTGCTAGCTTTTAGTCAAACCTGATCATGGAGTTCAGTATCTAAACAAAACTGTGCAAGCCTTTGAGAGAGGGAAAGTGATTTTTTGGAGTTGTTTGCTTGTTTGTTTTTTTTTTCTTTTTTCGTGTTTTTTTTTGTTGGGTTTTTTTTTCAAGTAGCAAAATATATCAAAGGACATTATTTTATCAGGTCGCAGTTGTACTCCACAGATTTCACTCATTCACTCACTCTCGTCAACTTTTCCATCAAAACATCTGCGTGGTCTGGCCTGGATTTCTGGTGCTCAGCACAAAGCCAAGGGTGTGTGCTGGATGTGAAGTGCCCACTGCATCTCTCAGGCTCCTTTGCTGACAGTGACAAACCAGCCTTTGCTCTGCTGCTTTGTCCTCACGCTCACAAGTCAGCAGTTGTCATGGTGGTTACTTCAGATTTTTTTGCTTAGTTCAGGCTCTGCAGCTCTTAAACAACGAGCAGCAACCTCTGCCTGTTTGCTGCTGGGAAGGTGTTTGTGCCATATGTCTCTCCCTGTTCCACGAGCAGGAAAATGAGCTGGTGTGATAGACTGCAAGCGTGCTGCCATCCTCCCGATGTCAGATTGCTGTCTGCTGTGGAGGGGGTGTCTGTGCTGCGCTCCTGTCAGAGCACTTGCCTCAACAGAAACAGCTTTTTTTCTTGATTTTGCATCTGGGAATGAAGTCTTGGGAGTGATTTCCCTTTTTTAAGCAGAAAGGCTGGTTTTTAATCCTGATGGTTCTGCTGCTGCTTTCTCACATGCGTATTTTCCTTTGTTTTTCACTCATAACAGTCTTAGTCCCGTCACAAATCCATTAGTATATAAATCATGGTGAAACCCATACTTGCAGTCCTGAAATCTGCAAGTCAGCTGCTTCTGTTCATGAAGGTGTCTGGAGATGTCATGGAGATGATGGAAGTTGACTTAAATTCTGTTAAATTGTGTTTCAGGGTTTTATTTTTCCCTTCTCCTGAGTGCTTACACAGGTTTTGTTGCTTAGATCCTAGTTCTGACACATTTTTGTGTCAGCTGGTTATGTTTTTTATGTGTGCATTTGCCTGAAATTAAGATACTCAGCGTGCCTTCAGCCTCCTGCTCTGCAAGGTCTGACTCAATGGGCTTTGCAGGAGAAGCTGGCTGATCACAGAGCAGTGACAGTCACTCCTTACAAAGCAGGAGGCATGATGGTGCTCAGAATGTGGGAGGGAAGGTTTGGTTCTTCAGGAGAGTAACATTTCTATTTTACCTTTTTTGGGTTGGTACAGGCAGTGCCAGCTTCTTCTCTGTAGGGAGAGAATTCTGTCTGTCTTGCTGAAGGCATGATGCTGTGTGGAATTCAGATTTGTTCTGATAATAGAACAGTGCTGGTATTCAGGTAATCTCTGTGCTAATATAATAGTTCTAGAACAAAGCATGACTAATGGCCAAGACCATGGGGACAGAGGTTCTGGACTGCTGCTCCCTTTTGCCTGGTGATGTTCATGTAAGTATTGAGCTTTAATGCTCACATCCCTGTGTGTTCCTCTCCTGACTGGCTGTAAGTGAAAATACAGAGACCATTTATCAAAACAATTCCACATGCTATACTAGTATTCAATACAAAAAGTGACCCATATTGAAATAAAATTATCTCCCCGTGCTTAGTTAACATAAATATATAAATATACTTTGCTTCTTCCCACAATACTTAGCTGTGGTTGAAAACCCTCTTGAAATTCCTCTCATATTAGTGAAAGAAAAGTATTTACTGTCATTCTTGTGGCCCAAGAATGTGGCCATCTTTTTGTTAGGTGCAGCATGTAGATATCAGGTATTTATTTCTGTGCAATATAATTTCTGTTCGTGTCAGCACTACAGGATAGTTCTGCCTTGCACTCCTCCTGTTGCAAGAGTTTTGGAGATTTGAACAGTTGGTATAATATCTGATATAGTCAGAACTTTTTCAGTTCTATCTAGTATTTGATGAAGGAATAAAAAGGATCTTTAAGAGTTGCATATACCCTTTAATTGAGTCAATATAAGAATCAGTAATTGAAAATGCTTGATTTAAGTAAACATGCCAATGGAGCTTTGTCTACCTTCCACGTGAATAAGGTTAGCCTGAATAAGGTTAAATACTAAGATTCTTTCCTTTTATCCTTGGGATTTTGTTTTTGAAATCACTAAGAAGCTAAGTTTTAAACACATTTTTGAAACAAAATCACAGTTTACTTAACTCAAAATAAACATCTCTGCATATGTATTTTTAATGCTAATTTCTTTTCCCCAGACAACACTAAGTTAAATTTGAAAATAGTTTCAGCTGGCCTAGTGATTGCTTTGAATGAGTGCAGCAACACCTTCAGTGATGTTAAATGAATGCTTTAACTTCTTTTATTCTTGAATTACTTTTGTTTGAGCTGCTGAGAACTAGAACAAGAATATTAATACTGCATGCTGACAATTGCTCCTGGTTATTTATGCATTTTTACTATGGAATGATAAGTGTGCCAAGCAAAATCACTGGATTTCTGCCAAATAAATGGCCCAACAAAGAATTACAAAGCCAGGAGTAAATGGGCCTCAAATTAAATGCAGGCAAAGTGATGTGGGCATAGTATATCACAACAGTGGGACAGTATAAGAAATTATCTTCATCTCAGAATTATATAGACAGTGAGAGGGAGTATTGTGGTGTCAACAAACAGGAAACCCACATTTCAGTGAGAACACTTCTGAATAATAGGTGAACATAGATGTTAAGATACTAACTTTTACATCTATTTTTACATACTTTTACATATCTTGAAACCTTGTGATCTCTCTCTGTGTCAATCTCCAATTTTGTAATCGTCTCTGCTAGTAGGTTTTCAATTCTGCTTTATTCACTGTAGGTAGTGCAGGTTCATTTGAAGTATGAACCAGTAGCAGTTTGTGTTTAGTCCTCTTAAGAAAAAGAATTCACAATACTGTAACTTATAGCCCTCCAAAAAAACTCTAAGGCAAAATAAACTTCTCAAGCTGTTTTGTTGTACTCCTTTCTGGCTAATAATTCTGGAGCCAAGGAGTGAGGATCAGCTATGACATTTGTAAATGTTCACCATTTCAACATTTTTATTTTCTGTAGTCTGACGTGCAGAAACCATGCATGTCACATCAGGATTGTGCCAATTGAAATTGGTCTGGTTTTTTGTTTGTTTGTTTGTTTGTTATATGGTGTTTTATTTAATGTGAGCAAGAGCATCAGACTTCTGACTTGTATCAATAGAGAATAAGATCATTTTTTCTGAAAGAACAGTGTATTTTTAACAATTTTATCCTTGTCTGCTGAAAGGTGTTAAAGGGTGAAAGAGTATTATAGGAGAAGAATAAAGTATATTTATGAATGATAGGTTCCCTATATTGGACTAAGGACACTGAATTTCTCTTTCAGTCTTGGTCCAAAGTGGTTTTGATCTAATTTTTCTTTTTTCTGTTTCTGACCCTATTAAATAAATATTGAAGAAAGTTTTGAGACAGTGAAGAGTAATTTCTTTCTCTCTGAGTCTTTCTGCTTGTTTTTGGTGGATATATGTTTTAGCTGTAAGAGGTTCCTTTCAGGCCTCTATTTTTAAATGCTGAATACTCAAATACATATAAAGCAAATTGGAGGATTCATCAGACTTCCCAGGATCAAAGCAACTTTTTTTTTTCCAGATATGAAGTTATAATCCATCCTGCAAATATCACAAGAACAACTGACAGAATGCTTAGGAGGTTCCTATGGAGTTCATGTCAACTTCTTAGAGTGTTGTCTCTTTATTGCCTATTTATAGTAATATTATTGAATGGACAAAACAACACAAGTACCTATTCTCCTGAAAGTATCATCCTGTGTTCTATATATGCTCCTGCTATTTATGCAGAATAAGAGCCTTTCCTCTAATTTACTTTGATTCTCTTACCCTAATATTATTCCTCTTATTTGTTCATTTGGCACCTTAGAAAAGCTAGCTGTGCTTAATTCTTTTCTCCAAAACAAGAAAAAGCCTGTCAGATCTCTCTCTATTAATATGCTATAGTAGCTGTTTGCTTCCTGGGGGATGTTTTGCGTGGCAGCATCTCTTCTTTACCCCCGTGATCCGTGGATTTGTGAGTTTGCAGATGGAACTGTTAGCAAGGCACCCAACTAGAGGGGTTTTTCTGAGGTTATTTGCTGTAGTTATGCTGGTATTATGTCAGCCAAAAGACCTGAGAATTCAAAAGCTGGCACCCAAAACAAGTGGTGGTCGGGCAATGTGTCTGTCAACGTGTGGCAGGCATTCCCAGATCAGGTGTTGGGACATCTGCTGGGAATGGTGCTGGAATCAACTGATCATTCCCTTCCCTCTCCTCATGTTTGAGCTCTGTCTGTCTCTTCTCACTTCCCCTTTTCCTGACATTTAGCTCTAGCTGTGACAGCCTAAGGACTTGGCAAGAATATTTTCCTTCCTGCAAAACTTGTATTTCTGTGTTGGTTTCTCACTGCTCTGTGAGCTGTTGCTCATCTCTTGGTTATTTGTATCCAATTGTTAATTTTCTTCTGCTCTTTGAAACATTTTCTATTGAAACATTTTGATTCTAGATATTTCAAAGTTAGGGTGACATTGACATATCACTGAAGTTGTGCTGGAGGTAATTCCTGCAATGGTTTTATGGTCACTCCTTGGCTGAACCACCTGCTGCACCTGAAATTCATATCAGATGCATTTATGTCATGTAGCTTAGGGGAAGAATGAAGTAACTCATGTGTGATACATCTGTGGGCATTGCATGTTTTAATAAAAAACTTCTACTAGAACTACTAGAACAAAAGTTCTTTGATGCATTTAATCAAGGAGCCAGTTAAAATATCACCAAATTTGAACTATGGTAATTTTGCTCTACATAGCAAATAAAAGCAGCTTTTTGTCTACAACAGACCAACTTCAGTGTGTTGATTTTAAACACACTTTGTAAAATGTAAAACCTAGCAAAAATTGAAAACTGACTTAAGTAATTTTACGAGGAAACCACTATTTAGGAAAGAATAATTTAGGAGAAAGGATGACATACAAATTAGTAGATTATTTTTTCTAAGTTACCTGTATAGAATTTAAAAATCCTCTATTGTAGGGAGGCTCATTTACAGAGAAACGTATTTAAAATAAAATAGAAATTCTCAAGTGTGGAACCTTCAGAAGATGGGGACAATTGTGTCTTTTTTCTTTGATATCAATACATTGGATTTTGTACTGAGGAGGAAAGAAAAAGGAAGCATAGAAAACTTGAAATTATAGTTTCAAGTGGAATTACAAGATTTGTTTTGAAAAAGACAAGTGCATGGTAAGTGTAGGTGTGCACTCATGGTGTGTTTTTTCTAACTGAAATTGACTGTAACTCATTCTGTCCTTTGGTAAGAGCAGCAGTCAATTTAGTGCCTTTTAATTTTTAGGAGAAAATTACTCTTTCTGCAGTATTCCAGGCTTCCTGATTTGAGAAACATGAGCACTCTTAATAAAGTATCTTTTGTTTTTCTTATTTTTCTATGCATTTAACATGTTATAATTACTTCAAAAGTTCTTAAAGTACCTGCGAAAACCATACAAGTCCTTTGCTTTAAAGAAGTAGGAAAAGGAATGAAGATCTCTTTGAACTCTCCCTTCTTCCCCAGAGTTATATAAATTCATGCAGTGAAATCATGGCCTTTTGAAATATTCTTTCCAATCTGTGCAGTACTATTCATGAAAAGTTAGCTTAGAGATAGCAAAATCTACTTATTGGATGTTTTGTTACTCATTGTAAACCACAAGAAAATAGACAAGTATTTAAGTTCATATTCTACATATGCTACTATTCCTTTAAAAAACTTTCTATCATAATCTATTACTGGTTTATAGAGGAATAATCTTGAGGCACAGAATTTAATCTGTTTTGCTTTCAGTTTATTGTCATTATTCAAGGTAGTGGATAGAGCAGGTTGCTTTGAAAGATGACACAGGACTGAATTGCAAAAATGAAATGCACAGAGCTACCTGGACTTTGTGTGTTGTAACAGATGGATACCTTAATTATTAATTTCCTGATTGGCATATAGAGTAGATATCACTCCGAGATAGTTATATTGAAAATATATAGAAAAGATTGAATTTGTGGACTTACATAATTCCATAGTTAATAGAATGAAATCTCAGGCTGATTTATGCAACTTTTAAGATGGAATTGTAGTATGAAGAATACCCAACTTTCTGCAATGATATTTATTTGACAGGAATTACTGTTGTACTACACTGGAATAGGGTCAATGAAAAATTTTAACCTTACTATGGTGGAAAAAAAAAACCACAAAGATAAAAACTGCACATTTGTTAATCAGAAGGAAGTAAGAGTATATTTTGCTTCATTGTGTTTGGTGTATTGAATGACAAGGAGTTCAGTAGCATTAAATATACAGAGGAATAGAAATGAAGATAATGTCTGAATCTTTTTAATAACATTTGCACCTATAACTAATGAAGAAGCAAGGTAATACTGAAATGCAAATAGAAATTCTAATTAAGAGTAGATTTGTGTCAGTGAAAATTTACTGTCTCTCACAAGATAACTCTTGACTTAAATTAACAGAAGAAGAGAGGGGTTTCTCTCACATCCTGATTTTAATGTTCTTGGAATTAAAATTGTATGCAGCATAAAGAGTTTCCTCAGTTGGAGGGGAGAAGAGAAAACCTTTATCAGCAGACAGGAAAATAATAAATTGTATGTGATTTTTTTTCCTTTTCAAACCCCTAACTTTTAACAATAATTTGTTCTGTTGGTGGCCTAGCTGCAATTTCACTGTATGTCCATCTAGAAAAGAAGGAAAGATGTAGCTTTATCTAATCAATGGACTTGTTTCTTTATTTCAGTGAAAGCGAGTAGAGATCTCATGTTTTAAAGATGTTGCTCTTCATTGATCATAAATTTGTGAAGAGTACATTTGCAAACGTGTCCTGAAGGACTAACAGAGCCCAGGTTCTTACGGAGAATCAGGAATGGCAGCTCTTTCCCACGAGTGGCATTTTTGTCAATAGTGCTTTCACCAGGGGACCACATGGCTGCTCTTAGATATGCCAATGGCAGCTAAAGGTGCGAGGTGTTCACACAGGTAGTGCTTATTCACATTTCTGAGGCTACATTTCCTAGAGCTGCCTCACAGACAGAAATACTTGTGCTGCCATGGGTCCATCCAATGCTGCCAAACTGGAGGCGCAAGGGAATGGGAGGGATGGGTTATGCCTCGAAATGTCTTGTATGCTGTGCCTAAAGTCTAACATTTGGCACATAAACCCTTTGTACGTCACTAATTTACTTTCAGTAACAGGAAATTAAATGAGGATGGAAAGGGTAGACCTCAAGGGTCTGCCAGCTGCCAAATTTGCCATTGTTTACCTTTTCAATCCAATCTGTGTAGAGCATGCTTCAGTAAATATATACATGACAATATTAAGACAACATATTAATGTTGAAAAAACAATCAAAATCTCACCTTCTGTAAATTCAGAATTTTCCAACTCAGAGGTATTTTCCCTGCTCTCCATGTTTTGGAGAGATCCTGTTCCATATAATACCTGCAGGAGGAAAGAGGGGAGGAACTCAAGGCTTTGTGAGGAAGAATAAGGCTTAGGGAAGCCATTCAGCATTGTTCTTTACTTTGTGATATTGGCTTTTCCTTCCTGAATCATTGCTACAGAAATAGTATGTTATGGGTGTTGTTGGTCGAAGCTGTTGATCTTTTAGCTGTGACATCTAATCAGGATGCCTCTGGAACCTCCATTCCCTCACTAGTTTAGCAGTCTGCCAAATTTGAAATGATTGATGCTTTACAACTGGCTAGATATGGACCAAAGACAAAGGAATTCCCCACTTCCAGGGTTTTCTCTGATGAATTTGTAAAGCTTTTTCTGAGATAAATGTTAGCACTATAAGAAAAAAAAATAAAATATATATACATATATATATATATATATATAAACATAGATCAGAGTAGAAAGTCAGCTTTAACAGAGGGGGTTGAAAATTCTTAAATTTAATATTTTGTTTTTATATAAAGAATAAATTGTAGGTGTTTAGACTACATATTGCTGACATAAATTACAAGGAAAGCATTTGGAATATTCCAAATGCACAATAAATTTACAATTTATTGTAAATTCAGCACCATTCAGTGCAGCACCCTTTTGATATGAACACCAGACATCCTGACTTTGATTATGCCTTTTCCTATTTAGATCATGATCACAGAGTTAGTTTTATGGAAACTCTGCTATTTTTATATGAATTCTAGCGAAATAAATATACTCAGTATTTATGATTATTAGCAATTTGTGTGTGTAATGGTACAATGATTTTATTTTAAATGTTTACATGTTGCTTAATGCATAAGTCTGAAATACTTGTGCTTTACAGGAAATATTGAAGGTGTTACTGGTATGGTGCAGTATGACCTAAAGTGGTGAATGCTTGGCTAAGGGAGTGAATCTCTTCAAAATGATCACTTTTCACTCCAGCAAGAATTGAGGCTTTGATGCAGTTTATTTGTTGGTACTAGTTCTGCAGGCTGCTGCTTACCAAAGATGATAATAGAAAAACATTGGTTCTGGTTATAAAGCACACAATCATATGTGTATCTGAGCTTTAATAGGAAGTGGATAGAACTACATCATTCCAAATGGATGAAAAAGAATGATCTCTCAAGACTAGGTAAATGTTCTCTAACAATCAATTGTTCACTTTCTACTGTGTTGGCTTATTGAGGATGGAGCTGCTCCAACTCTATTTGCTAATTCCTGTTTTATTTTGTCTCTCTAGCCATTTGTTATAATGGATTGTGTTTGCTTTTTCAACAGAAATGAGAAACAGTAGCAACAGAATTTTTTTCTTTTTCTGTATGATGATTATTTTTTGTAATTCCACAGATGTATTTAGTGTAGTGAAAAAGCAAGTGCACAAATCCAGACTTTGCTACAGACTGGAAAGCTGCCTGTCCCATTTTAGTTCCTTGCTCAGCACTTTCTTTCGGAGGAGTACGATACTATAAAATGAAATGTTTCTATGTCTGTTAGTGCATGTACAACGGCTTTCAATTTAAATGTGAAAGCGGTTCCTGGATATAATTTTCACCCATGAAAACCAAAAACAAACCAAACAACAAAAAACAAACCCCACAATTTTTCTTAAGGAAGCAGACTATTCATTTGGTCTTTGGGATTCAGGCCCTTGCAGCATTTGGTCTACTTTAGAATCAAGTGGTTTTCACTGTTTCCTGCTTTCATTGTGTCAAGTCACATGCAGAATTCTGAGGGACTTCAGAGAGTCTGAATTGAAGGAGTTTGGGTTTTTAAAAAGGGTTTCTGTTGGGTTTTTTAGAAAGCAGGACAGCTTGCACACTTACAGGGATTGATTTACATTGCCAGCGCGAGGATCTATTAGCCAGAGTGAATCCTTGGCAAGAAAATTTGGCTGCTGGCTGGTAGACTGAGATTTAGCAGAGGATGGGGAGAGCTTCTATGAGTATTTGCCCAGGAATTACCTGTTATCGATGAAAGCTGTAACCTGATGTATCATTCATGTACCTTCCATTAGAATCAATTACATTATTTACATTATTTCTGTAATGCACCACTTGATCTCAATTGCGGTTGGCCCTGACGCCTCTCTGAAAGTGGAGACGCCTCCATCGATTTCCACAGCGCAAAACCCACGCTTCCCTCAACACGTCAAAGAGCATCCCAGAAATTAAGTAGGGGGGAGCATTTTCTCCTTTTAAGTAAACAAAGAAGGTGCTCACGTTTAAGGAAGACATTATGGTCGTGAGGCATCTGGAACCTCCCTATCTGAATACTGTTCTTGAGATTCCCACACGTAAGTGGTTTGCAAGGCTCGTGAGGTCTTAGTGTGCTTTTGCAGAATGTCGGATGGAGCCTGTTTCCTGACCTGTGGCTTCACAACTCTTGATTCTCTTGGGCTTCTTCTTTCCTGATACCTACAGTGTATCATATGCAAGGATAATTCCAGGTTGAAGAATGCTATGAAATCCTTGGATGGCTGAAGCCACATATTTTATGAAGTGGATTATCTTGCTAGTGGCAGAAAAATGCGTGGTGTTTGAGTGGAAAACAGTGATTTATTTAGCTACCACTAAGTGTATTGACTTCTGCAGCTATGTTGACCCCTTTATATCCGTATAAAAATGGAGCAGAACCTTGAAGATTNTATATATATATATAAATATAAAATCTACCACATATCACAGGAAATGTTTCTCAGGGGTGGAATGGTCTCCGTGTTGCAAATATCTGCCTTCACACCTGAATTGATCTGTTTTCCTTTGTGTTTGGGCCCTGTGTTACCTACCTTATTTCCCTGCTGCATAGAGGTACTTTTGTGCTATGAGAGTTTTCCACCTCATTGTTAACTCAAGCATTTTGAACCCTTTGTATTTTTCTGTGGAAAATTTTCCAGTCTTTTTGGTCAGTCTTGCTGATCATCTCTGTACGTTCTCTAACTTTTCTTATCCTTCATTGTACCTATTTCTTTTTCAGTTTTATATCTTATTAAATGTTAATGTTTAGCTAATAATCCACCAGGAGGATACAAGATTTTTCCATAGTCTAAATACTATTCAGCTTCTTTTTAAATTAAAAGGCTCCAATTTCTACTCAGAATACATCTGTGTTTCCTGAAGAGTGACCTGATAAACACTAATATAAAAACAAGTATAATTTGGGTACATTATGCAAGATTTTAACTAACAGCTTTTAAGTATGCACATTCAAAGTTCAGCTGTTTCATCTTTGAAGTTTTTTCCTGCATCTCCTAGGTCAATTAATACACAGATCTCCACCTAATTATCCCCGATTTCCAGTCTGATGTAATTGCTACTAACTTCTGCTGACATTAGGAGGAGCTATATCAAGATTTTACTATGGAAAATCTTGGACTGATTTTTCAAAAAAAATCTCAAACTAAAAGAAAAACCTCTTCAGCTTAGTCTAGCTATGATCAGACTGTATTGAATGGTATATCTCTTTATAATGATTTTATGGCACTTCGAGGTCTTTCAGGCTAAGAGGAGTAACTAAAATAATATAATTTAATAAGAAGAAAATATATTAAAATATGTGTTACTTGCTTCCTGAAATCAAATCCTGTGGGGCTTGTTATGTGGTGTTTAAAGAAGCGAAGAAATAAGAAAAATAAAGGAAATGTTGCTTAAAACAGATAACTTGACATATACATTCACTATCCCAGTAAAAATGAGAAAAAGATCCATGAAACACCTGTGCTCTACATACAGAAAAGTCCAGAAAGAGCAAATGAGTCTCCCACGAAAGTGTATGTAGAATCCATTAGTGGATTCAGATGAACTTAATGAGGTAATTTTTTTAATAGACACCGGTATAGATTAGCGTAACATAATTTATATAGGAGAAACGGAAATGGGACAAGTAAATGGGTTGCCATAATATTTAAAAACACTTTGAGTGCTAGGAAACTGCTGAATAATTTTCCTGTGAAGAAATATAAACAAAGCAAAGCAAACATTAGGCATATTTCAAGTGGTGCTGAAGAAATTCCATCTCTTATGAAGATACTCCATATAAAAGGATGCTCATGGGAGATTTTTAACTACCTGCATCTCTGCTGAGTAGCACTTTCAGCAAATTAGCAAGGAAATTCATAAATTACACAGTAGTCAGACTCGCTGAATGGAAAGTAGGGGATCCCAAAAGAGACATCCTGCGTCCATTTCTTGCTGACATAAAAGTGAGTAGAAATGGGGAAAATTGGAGGACTGTATTATTAGTGACCAAAAAGTGAGTTTGTGTCAGAAAGGAATGCAATCTACTGATTAACTTAAGGCTGTAATTTCAGGAGGAAGAGAAAATAAACACAGTGGATGAAGAATGGTGAAAAATTAGTTTTAAAATCCAGGAGCATGAGTGCACTTTGCTAGAATGATCAAGAACACAGTGTGTTTTTCACAGGTTTAAAAAAGGAGTTTGCGTTAGAAGTAAATGTACTTTTGGAATACCTCAGTTGTGCTGAAGGGATGTGAAAGGCCAATATTTAAAGCAGCTTTAATCGGGAAGATGAAAATCAGAATTAGATCATGTGTCAAGACTTGTAAGTCTCCAAAACTCACTGTGGTTATAAGTACTTGAAATGTGAAGTCAAACATGACAGTTATAAAAGGGGCAGGAACACAAATATGTCATCTTCAGAACAGCTTTTACAGGGATGATTAGCAGATGCTTCAGAAGTTTGTATAAAGAAATATTAACCTGAATGAAGGAAATAGGCATATCCTGGAGTAACACCCCCAGTTCTGGTCTGCAAATTTCAAAAAATAAATGTGGTAAGACTGGAGAGGGTCCCAAGAAGTGCCACAAAGGCGAGCAGAAGGGCTGGGTGATTTGCCCCATGAGAAAAGACTGAAGCAATGTAGGGTCTTTTCTCCCTGGTGAAAAGAAGACTCAGGGGAACCTCATCACAGCATTCCAGTACTTAAAGGGCAGCTACGAACAGGACACAGGCTCTTTCTTCACAGGAATCAACTTGGAGAAGACAAGGAGCAATGGGTGCACCATAAGATATTTTGTACTGATGTAAGGAATAAACTTAATAAGACGAGATCAGTCACTGGAATAACCTCCACAGGAACATGGTGGAGTCCCCATTGCTGGAAGTTTTCATGATGCCATTGGACAGGGTGCTAGGTAATCTTAGGCTCCCTTTCCCATAAAATATTAGATCAGCTGATCTGAGATCCCTTCCAGCCTGGACTTTCAATGGAAAGCAGATTGGACAAAGTCTAGGAGAAAGAGTTGATTATCATAAAGACATTTAAATTTGTCAAGTAACTGTATCATTATAGCCCATGGTCTCTGATGTGTGAAAGGTGCAGGATATGTTTGGCTGAGTTTGGGCATCTAATGCAGTTAAGAGGCACTGCAGAAGAAAGGGGAGAGAGAGAGAAACAAAGCCAATTTTCCTTTCTTAAAGCATCTGTTTCGAAGCATTTGAAATGATAACGGAAATATTACCATCCAAGGTATTTTGGTTATCCATTGTGTTTTGTTATTAATGTGTTTAT
Organism: Erpornis zantholeuca; assembly: GCA_013400515.1. Lineage (NCBI taxonomy): Eukaryota > Metazoa > Chordata > Aves > Passeriformes > Timaliidae > Erpornis > Erpornis zantholeuca. The sequence continues at coordinate 11,371 of VZTN01015224.1, read as the reverse complement.
TAATAATAATTTGTGCTTAGGACCAAGTGTCCCGAATGGTTATATATGAGGATCGGGGTTTTCTTTCCCTGTGAAATATATAACTGCTTGCTTTCCTTAATTGAAATATTTGGTTTCATAAATCTTTTTTGGTGATGTAACACCAAAGTGAACAGGTGCTCACAGAAAACTATGTGATGGGGAAAGGAGTTTTCTGGGCTCTTTTTTTCCAACAACAGCAAATATTAATTTCCCTGACAGTTATTTGCAATGTGTAAAGCAATACAGCACTCCAAGGAAGACCAACAGCATTCAGGCACAGAAATTGATATGCTGAGGGAAAAGGTCTGTTTTTTTCCTGAACAATAACTATAAATATTTGAAGAGTATAAATGCTAAAGCACAGAAGCACAAGGGGAGTAATGCAATGGGATTACTAAAGTGAAAATTTAGATTGGATGAGTATTAGGAAAAAAATGATTGACAATGAGAATAGATTATGTAGTGGAGCCCTTTCCCAAAGGTATTGGTAAAAGCCCTGTATCAGTCTTCACTGAGATACTTCAGAGTAGATTGTATAAAGAAGCAAAAGCTATTCTGCAGGGAAACCTTCTGTTCTTGGAGAGCTGTGCTGGAGGACTTAATAGATTTTCTACAAGTCATTTCTGTGAATCATTTAGAGACGTGTTACGGATTTTTTTTCTCATTGAAAGTACTCTGTAACGTTTCCCACTCACCCTACTCAGTGGATCATAGCGAGTTTGTGTTCATCACAGTAAATCAATATCCCATAACAGTATTTTATATACATTATTCATTCCACTTTTGTGAAATAAAATGTTTTAAAGAGGAGGAGGAAATCAGGAAGTGTGAAAGATGTAGGATGTTTGTGTTCTGGCACAGGGAGTGTGTGAGGAGGGAGTTTTGGAAGCTTATAGACCCAGCTTATAGATTTTGCTGTGACCTGAGTTTCATCCTTTATTCCTAGTATTTTTCTTCCTACATTTCTAAAAACTGTAAGTTTTCTCAGTGCTAATATTGTCTTAAAAATATACAGCTTGGAAGGATAGGAAACGATCACAAAAGGTGTTAGGAGTATACTTCTTTTAAAGACATGACCTTCAAAAAGAGCACTTTGTCTTGCAGATGGGACAATATTTCTTCAAGAACTTGCGGATGCTTTGCATAGGCACAAACTGGACAAAATCATTGGAGGCTGGGGAGTGCAGAAGCCCAGAGAAGTGGGTCATCACAGGGAATTTTTCCACTATTTCAAGAATTAATTCCTCTTCAATGCATATAATGTCCTGAATATTTACCTTTGAAACTGCAGTGGGAAGGACACTCACTTGATACTGAATAGCCCTCAGTGTTCACACACTTTCGATGTAGGTCTCCTGCTGTGGAGGCTGGAAGTGATGTGTATTGAGTTATCAATTTTATATTATTCCTTTCTGCTTTCAAGAAATATCTAAGGGGAAGAAATTAAAAGTACTCATGGAGACCTTTTGGAACCTCGATGTGGACTTGAACAACATCACTGGTCAATTGTGTCCATGTCCCTTTCCTTGCTCTTTTTTCCTCTGCCCATGCCAGGCTTGGAAATAACTGAGTTTCCTGGGCATCTAGATGGGATGGTTAAAATAATTACCATAATACACACGTTCCTTTTCATTAATGCCTCCATTCTTATGGAGAGTGCTTATTTTGTGCTCCAAAGATGGAAAAAGGCATTTTCGTTTTCCTCCCTTCTTGTTCTGTTTGCCCAGTGTGCATATGTTTTTCAGATGATACAAGGTGCAGGTCAGCTCCTGCTTTGTTCATAAATATTCAGACCTGCATAGATGGGGGAAGGGGTGGAAAATAAATGACAGGTTAGCATAAATTAAATATTCAGCACAACTCAGCAACATCCGTATTAAAATGGAAATATGCAAGATACGGGAAAAGCTGTTCCAAGAAAAGGTTTGAAAAGAAAATACTTCTGTATATTTCATCTGACCCTGTATTTGAGGGAAAAAGCCAGAATATTTTGCTCAGTGTGAGATAAGGCAAATTAAAAAGATTGCAAAATGCAGATTGGCTTTCGAGAGCCAGCCAATAAACTGACAAAAGTAGCTGGAACCTGGCAGGAAGATTTTGATGAGTCTTGTTCCTCCAGAATCATAGAACAGAAATCCTCAAAATGTCATTTTCCTGGACATTATAAGCATGCAAACCTTTTCTGAGAGTGATGTTTAGATGTTTGTTGCCCACTTTTTAGTCAAGGTTCTCTTTCTGTTACTGGAAATACTAATCTTATTAAGGTCATTTAATCCAAAACCATAGAAGCTAAGTGGACTGTTCCTGTGATTTCTTGCACATCAGCTAGGGATGCATTATATTAGCAACAGTGATTTGATGTATTATGCTAACAGAGAAGATCATAAAGTTCTGTGAGAACATATTACTGTAATGCACTATCAGAGTCCAGAACTGGCTGGTAAAATCAACAAGCATGAACCCCTAGTTGTCAGCTTCCTGGTCCTTCCAACCTCTGCTCACAAGATAGCAGTGGTAAATGAGTCTATTATGATACTTGTTTCTGTTGGAGAGATGTCTGTCAAACCTGTCACAGATTTCTTGTGTGTTTTTTCAGCTGAGAATCTGCTTTTAGGAGCACTCACAGACATAATTGCGTATGAGGAAATGGCATGAAGCTGAGTCAGGGGAGGTTTAGGTTGGATATCAGGAGAAGGTTTTTCCCCCAGAGGGTGGTTGGGCAGTAGAGCAGGTTCCCCAGGGCAGCAGTCACAGCACCAAGCCTGAGAGAGTTCAAGAAGTGTTTGGACAACACTCTCAGGCACATGGTGCAACCCTTGGGGTGTTCTGTGCAAGGCCAGGAGCTGGACTCGATGACCCTGATGGGGCCCTTGCAACTCAGCACATTCTCTGATAATTCCTAATAAGACAGGAATGAGATCATTTGACTCTGTTTGTTCTGTTAGGTTTGGGGTTATTTTAATATAAAATCTATACTCTTGAAGAGGAAAAAGACCCCACAAAACAAATGTTCTCTTTCCAAGACTTATTTGAAGCAATTTCATATGTGTAAAAGCTACTGAGGACTGAGATGCTTCTTTGCCATTTAGATGGTGCATGTTTTCCAAGTTTTAACTGGACATCTGGAAAGCAATAATGAGACAATTATTTTTTTATTTCCAGATAGTAAATGTTATACATATGGCTTAAAACATTCTAATGAACCAGATTTGTAGAAACATAAAAATCTGTATGTGCTTATTGAGCCAATCTGAGTATCATCTAATTTTCAAACTAAAAATACAGTTGTTTAACTTTTTTGCAATTGTTTCAATAAGTTTAGCTGGAAGCTAGGTTGATATTTCCCCCGATTTTTTGTAAAACATATTCAGTATACACTTAATAAGAATCAAAATGGTGTTAAAAAAAGTTGAAACCAGTGACTAAGTCAGTTACCTAGATATTTTAGTGTGCTCAAAGGACCATATTCTTTCATTCAAAAGCCCATAGTCAGTTTATCAGGTATTTGCAGCCCCGGGTATGTATCCTGTCTAAAAAAGTACTTATTTTGATATCAACTGAGAATTGTAGCTTGTACAAATTTGTTATTTCTTTAGTTACATGTACAGCTCGGGTATCTTCAGACTTGCAAATTATAAGGTTATGCCCAGGAAGAGAACTATAAAATAAACTGAAAATTCAATGAGGTCACTTACGTGGTTAAAAGCCTCAATAGTTTGGCTCAACTGTGAATGTGCAACCAAAACGACCAGCATATCTGACACCTCAAAATTTTGCAGAAATTCTCTTTTGTATCTCTGTTTGGGGATTCCATTATATGTTTCAAGTACTGAAATGCAGACCTAATCAAGCTGGTGAGAAGACCTCTGATGATGTTTTCAGCTAAATAAATATAACAGAGATTAGCAGAAGCACTTTTTTCTGACCAAAGAAATGAAAAATTCTTCTTATATTAAGATATTTTGGAAATTGGTCCCAGTTTAGGGATAGTAACCTATGATACAATCCATTGTGTCAATGATAGAGATGGGAAAGGTAGTGTATTGCAATCTCCAATTCAGTTATGAAGTAAATGCCATTACTTAGCTAAGTAATGAATAAGAGCAGATACTCCAAGTCAAAATTAATCACACTAATCAGTATGCTAACCTTTCTTTTTGCACAGGCTCAGAGGAAGTTGTTAGAAAGCATAAGATTTGTCAAGTTCGTCATTCCTGTGAGACAGATGTAGAAATAACTTGAATTAGAGCAACAATGATGCCACGAGACCACTGTATCTGTTGAGTCAGAGTATTAACATCAAAGGCTGCTAGGAGTTTGAGTTACCAAGCTTCCATTGTGAAAGTGTATTGCCCTGCTCAGCTAGGGGCCAGGATTCACAAGATCAAATTATTAACATTGCCATTTCTGAGAGCAACATTCCTCCTGTCAGCCTCTTGGTGTTTCTCCTCTTCGTGAAACCCACGTTTGAAAACCAAACACTTCCAAAGACCATGGGTGATGCCATGGGTCTGACTCCAGTCCCTGTAGACAGCGTGAGCCCCCCTGGTTTCTGCTGACATCTCACAGACACACACAGAAGGATTTAGTCACATGCCCTGCTGTTATTTATTGTTATATATTAGAATTAATACCTTATATAGGTATTTTTTCACAGTATTTTTTTTCCATGCTTATTGAATATTGTATTCAAATCCATTTTTCAGTTAGAATGAGACTATTCATTTATTTTCTGTTGAAAGGTAAATGCTTTCATTCTCTGTGAGTACAATAGTCATGGGGCCCACATTGCATCGAGTTTCGCCTTTCTACCTACTCCTGAATTGGAGTTTTTATTAGTCACCATCAACTGCTTGCTAAATAGTCCTGAATCAGCCTTTATATAGGAGGCTTTCTCACAATCATTAACCAGTAAAAGTCACTTCAACAAGACTAATGCCCCACTACAGAGAGCAGAACCTTGAAAGTAATTTTTTCAGACTTTTTCAAAGAAAATAATGATAATGATAATTTTCTTTGGAAAAGAAAATTATCTCTTTGCATAATCTTGTATTGTTTTGTGAAATTAAGTTGTACTTCAATGAACACAAGCAATAGTTACTTAGCACAGATGCAGCCACCTTACTTTTTATTTAGGTTTCAAGTATACCTTTTATGATTTTTTTATATTTGTACCATTCAGCACATGCCATGTGTAGTCCCAAGAACGTATTTTAATGAAAACAGAAAATCATTTTTTGCCTGACACTTTTGTCCAAGGAAAAGCCTTTTTTTCCTCCCACTTTTCTGAAGTGGTATTTGAAAACATTTCAAAATATGTTTTATATTTAAATTAGCTTCAAGCTGAAGTGTTTATTTGAAATTTAAAAAAAAAGTCAAAAAACTAACGGTGAAAACAAATGTCAGAACATCACTGGGATTCTCAACTGATGTACCCAAAGACATGGGGAAAATGCTTAATTGCACTGTCTACACTTTAGTCAGAATTACTTCTCTTCACATCTATTTAAAAAACCCCAAAACACTGTGAGGAGTTCTTATTGTGACAGACACACATACAAAATCAAAAATATTTTACAGAACGATATACTTTTAAAAGTTTGCCTATGTGTTGAATTGCAACGAGCTGCAATATCTTGTGTGAAGGTACTTGTTGGCAGCTCGTTCTGTATGGAAGCTGCTCCTCTGGAATGTTTTCACATGAACACTGTTGTAGTATTATATGGTTTTTTCTGATTGTCTTTCAGAAGAGTTGATTTTGCTTGAGGCTGAGGACCTCTCACTCAGTACCAAACCAAGGGTAAATTGGGTTGTCTGACATTCCTTTAAGCTGCCACCAAAGTCTCAGGCTTGGAGATCATCAAGCAGAATCAGACCCTTTAAACACCATACTTAAGTGTGCTCTGTTGCATTCTCTTGCTGCAATGAGATAGCATGCCTTGAAAACCAAATAACACGTCCCTCTTCCTTATCATTACAGTGGTAATTAATTATAATTAGTTCAACCAGTCTATTTTGGAGGACAGCTATAACCTCAATTAAATTTATTAACATAAAGATAGCCCATAGGTAGTCTGTGGTTAGAGATGCCTTCAAATACAAAAGAGATACCTTGGAAGTATCCCATTAATGAATTACTTTCTTGAAAATGTCTACATGCTTTTAGCCACACATGTGAATTCTGGAGAGCAGTTTTTTGAGGCTGGGACAGCCCTGCTTTTCCTCTTGCTTTACTTCATATGTCATTTCAGAAAATACAGGCTGTTTAGTAAAGGAAAGAGAGCACAGAACCGAGTGCAAAGGAGTGCAGTGGCAGCAGCCTTGAGCTGCACCTTTCTGTCACTGAACAATGGTGAGGGAAAAGCTGCCTCTGAATAACACATGGTGGTTTGATACCTCGTGTTGCAATTATAGTAATAACCCTGAGTGCAAAAGTGCCATAGAAAACTTATCTTCCAATTGTCACAGGTACCTGAGAAGGCAAAGAGTGTTTAAAAACACTGGTGTGAAGAGTTGCTCATGTTGCAGTACTGGAAATCTAAAAGGATTCGTTTAAAAGGTTATGAGGATTCAAAAGAAATTGCAGGTGAAGGTAGGGAAGGATTTTCCTGGATGTCTTCCAGGAATGTGCCTGGTATAGTTAACAGGTGGGAATTTGATTTTCATTTTTATTTTTAAACTATTTACCTATCTTGGGAGAGCAGAATTTAGCCAAAAACTGAATAAATTATTGCTATATCAATATTGCAGAAAATCAGAGAGCTGTTAAGCTAAGGGGGAGCTGTGCTGGCTCTCAGAATGGGAGAAGAAAAGTTTCTACAAGTAGCCAACTTCACAGAGCCAATAGTCAGCCAACAGAACTGAGAGGGAATGAGGTTTCTATGTGGAGGCTGGCCAAAAGTTCATAAAAGAGGGTCATTTTCCCCTCAGTGGAACAGAAAGTTCTTTCAAACCAGGAATTGGGAAAGAAACGGAGATGAATCCAAACAAGAGAGCAGCTAAAACCACCCAGAGCCAAGAGCCAGCTATTCAGCTAGAGGCTGGAGTGACCTATACAGGTGAGAGAGAAGAGGAAGCTTGGGTGTTTATTATTCTGGAGAAATAATAAATGAAGAGTCATAAGCTGGCAGCTACTAATAAACTTACTGGAGGGGCTGAAGGAAGGAAGGAAATCTAGTGAGGGGTGGAATAAACTTCCCTCATTTCACCAAAGGATATGTAAAATTGACATTCTGCATTTAATTTGAATCCCACAGTTCTTTTCTTATGTTTTCAATCATGTTTAATATCGAAAAAACGTTTTTTCAAATATTTCAGGTGTTCAGGGTTAGGTGTGTTGGTAATTAAATTTTTTTAACAAGTTTCTGTTAGTTTGTCTTCAGATCTCTGACCTCCCCTATTTGGATTGTGTTGTGCTCATTTTAGATTTTCTTTTTAATTTGAGATTCATTATTTTCCTCTCTTTGTGACAACTTCCATTTTAACCCATATGACTCCTACCCTAATGAAAGGTAACTCAGATTTTAAGTACATCTGTCATGTTGCCTTCAAATGCACTTGAGTTGAGATGTTCCTTAGAACATTAATTTTTGCATATGTCATCTTTTCATTTTTTCTGGATTTGCTTCTGTATTTTCTGACCTTGAATTTAAAGCTTTAAGTGCTAAAGATAGAGAAAATCTAGCATATAATGAATATTTTGCTAAAGAAATAAGCCTCCAACCCTACAATGGTAATGACTGTGTTCTGCTTTACAGTCCCTCTTTCTTGTAGTCCTTAAAGAGTTCTTTTGCTTGATCTTGGTTAAGAACAGTTAATAGAGAAAGGGAAAACAGCACAGTTCTGACTTTGCTGCAGAATTAGTCTTTGGTAACTCTTACTGCACTGTGAAAGAAAGGAGAGGAAAAAGCTGAAATCCAGCACGACAGAGTCTCCTGCAGCCCTTTCCTTTCCCAAACAGTCACTGGAGGAAGCACATAATTTGTTTTCTTTCTTAGACTGTATACAATATATTAATGCAAAGCGGCTTTTGCCTTAAATAATACATTTTGTTTTCCTTTTGGTGGTTCCTGTTTCTCTTGCTTTTGTTTCATGACTTATGTCTTGGTAAAGCCTTTATCTTTACTGGGGAGCCAGTAGAGCTTTTGTGGAACCAACTTGTCCCTAAACTCTGCAATTAAGCTGTTGCCAAGAAATTTCTATGAGTCCTTGCCATGGGAAGTATAAAAAAAAAAAGAAAAAAAAAAAGGAAAGGAAACTTGAACCCATTTCTTAAAAACAGAAAGCATAGCAACCACAGTCAGAAACATTTAGCAGTCTGGCAGCAGACAGCAGGACATACAAAGAATAACAAAATAGTCTATTGAGGAGGGGAAAAAAGATCTTCAAAAGACTTGTGTCCACAGCAGGGTGAAAAACATAACAATCCCATTATCAACATTGCTAGAAAAAAAGACGTTGATTTTCTTTTTTGCCTAAATTCTGCCAATATATCATGTTAAACGATACTCCAGTAACTCAGAACATAAAAAGGCATTTTCTGGCATCCACTTAAATTGTCTCTATTCAGGCAGTCAAAGTACGAGAGAAAAGAAACAAACAGTTCTGGGATCCACATTCAAAACTCCAGCAGAAAAGACTAGTTGGCCTAGAAGCTGAGCTGTCATGACTCTATTAATTCTGCAAAATCTATTAATTCTGCAAATGGGTGACATGCACTAAACTGAGGTGACTTTCCCTGTATTGCACAGGCAATCTAAATCCACAATATACCTATAACTTCATTTCTGTCATTACTGCTTTTGTTCCTACATCTGCATGTATCTATTGGCAACTTTTTTATTGCCTTCGAGTAATTAATATATCTGCTTTGTACTGAATTCTGAATTATTTTTAATTCTGGGGGTCTTTTTTGGGATTGCCTTTTTCTGGTTTGATTTTTTTTCCCCCATTCTATTTACATCATTATTTGGGGGTAGGAGATTGATGATTTTCAGACAATCTACAGTGGAAGTGCAGGTGTGCTACTGAAATCATAGTGAAATTCCCTATGGTTATGGAAATTTTAGCCTTTTTTTTTATTATTTTTTTTGTACCCATTTTCCTTCTTAGAATTCGCAGGGATATGATAATTAGCTGTTTAAGTAGAGCATAAATTTGTGTGCATTAAATATGCCTGCATAGTGTAAACAGAAGTTTTCCAAATGCCTGATGTGCAGTATATCCTGTTGTACCAAGGAAGGGGAGTGCAGAAAACATCCATGTTGCTTAGTTACAGAAACAACAAACATCACAAATTTGTTGTCTTTGGTTAGCCATGTAGTGTGGCATTAATGCATTATCAGGTGCATTATCAGGGCATAGGATGCTGTGCTTTTGTGTTCACCCTGAGACATGGATTGTTCGAGTTCAGCTTTTGTTGTGTGCAGCTTTTGAACACCTTGGGTGCGTTTTGGTTTTTTTATCTGCGTGCCCAGTGGGCTCTGTGCTCTGTAGGTGCAGACTAGAAATATATAGTTATAGAAATAACTATATCACACCCGTTTCCCTTAAAAAGAAAAGTGGGGATTGGCACCCTACAGGAAATGTGTGTAAATGTGTCTGACTTTGGGTGAAGCGTCCCTAGATTTTGTGCTGGTAATGCAAACTTCAGTCTTCGGGCAAGTTTCTGCCCAGTGAGGAGACAGTGTATCCAATTTACAGAGAAGCAAGGAGAAATTAAGTTCTCTGTGAGGCATTTATGTGCAGGTTAAACCCAAATCTCTGGATTACATGGTCCTGACTTCCTAACACAAGGCTTATTATAATGGTTTTCTTCTTTCTACCTTAGGCCGAGGTAGTCTGTGCAAAGAATGTCTGATTTAAAAAATATAGTTGTTATGTATAAAGCTATAAACATCACAACAAAAAAGCAGAACAAAGCACATAATCATACTGTATGAATAATATTTTTGCCTTGGAAAATCTAGTTAATATTTTTCAAAAGTTTGGGTGTGATTTGTTTGCACTCCACAGTTTTAGATGCTCAGTCTGGACAGGAAGAAGAAGCAGGAGATACATATTCCCAGGTATACAATCCAAGGAATTTGTTGCTCTATAGTGCTTTTTCATTTTATTTTATTTCCTAAATCAATTAAGTCAAAGGTTTTTTTTGAGCTGAATCTTGCAGAGCAGTTTCCCAGACTATCATAATTGATCTAAAATGATGCAACAAAATGCACATGCTATTGTTTTCTCCAGGTGTTTATGTATCCACACCATGGAGCCCTATCCTGTTGTCCTTAGGCTTACCTCCCACTTAGTGGGACTGTGGAGATACCTGGGTTTTATTTTGGTGCTCAATGACCCCCTTCCTAAGTGCCCCACACTACCATCACCAGCACATTTGCACAAATATCAGCCTCAGGAGGACGAAAACCATTTCACTTGAGGATGAATAAGTTGTTCCCTTGCAGCATTCAATATGTGCCTTAATTTCTTCTCTGTGTTCAGAAAACAAATCTGGTTTATGATGCTGAGTAACTCTAGAGGCCTGAATAGCTGATTTCAATCATGTGTGCTTTCATGTTGTGCTCCAAAATGCACCCCACTGCAAGCATTTGAACTTAAGTTTTGTGTAAATAGTCTGCAGTTTATTGTGTTCCTCGATACATTCATTTTGGAGCTTGAAAATGCATGTAGGCATAATAGCAAAATGACAAGCCTCCTGTGAGAAGCTGAAATTCCTAGATTAGCTGGAAACCATACAGCAAGTGCTAAAAACATACATGATAACTCTTAGTGGTCAGTTTTGTAGTCGGATTTCTAGGGAATGTGATGCTGTGTGCACCAGGTAGTTCTCAATGAGCATGGAAATTCTAGTGGCTGGTAAAGCAAGCTGATAAAATTGCCTCAGGTTCTCCTTATTGTAAGTCCCTTTGCTACAGTTTATGGCAT
>VZTN01015217.1:8766-32062 GCA_013400515.1 Erpornis zantholeuca | reverse complement strand
TACAGAACTTTAGTTGATGTTCCCAGTGTAGCAGATGTGCAGCATAATCTTGAAATAGATGATACAGAAGATGAGCAAGCCAAAGAAGGACCCTCTGATTCTGAGGATATGTGAGTGTATCAAGTTTATCAAGTATTTTAATAGACATCTTGGATCAAGAATGTTTTTGATTAGATACTGTTATACACACTATATCATCATGGGGTTTTTACCCAGATTTTAAAAACGTTGTATTGAATCACCATTTACTTTAAGTCTTGTTCCAGAGAACTGACAACCTAATGGGGTATACTGCATACAATAGCTGTCTGAATTTCCTTCCCAAAATCCATCCAAGGCTCTATTCTGTCTGGTGTCTGCACCTTGCATTTTCCTCAAGCAACTCAAAGTTAATTGCTATTGGTCTTCTAGAAATAAAGATTTCTTGAGTATTTCCTTTCTTTCTATGTTCTGGGAATTTTGCTCATTTATCTCCTCTACTGCTGTATTAGAGAGTTCTTAAAGTCCCCGAAATTATTTCAGGAGCTTCAGTATCTGACTCTGGAACTGACTATTCCCCACAGCTTGGATAGTCCAGTGTATCTATTCTGATTAGATCTAGATCTCCTTTTTGCTCCAGGCACATTTTTATCTAGATTGAAAATCTTATATTTGCCAGGGTTCTATAATAGTAGAAGGATTTTGAAATTATCTTATTAATAAAGTTGAATTGAGGACTTAATATCTTTTTATGAGAGTGTCAGGTACCTGTTTATTCTTGTGGTTGCATGATACAATGGTATCGATGCTGTAGTCATGTTGGACTGAGGTCGCAAATAGCTGGGGGAGGGGGGTGGGGGTGTATCTTTTTTTTGTTCCCCCTCCAGCTAGATTGGCTTTTCAGTTTGCTGCTTAACAAAAGAAATGAGCTCTTGCTGCGAGGTTTGTCTTGTAAAGTATTAATTATATAAACTTTATGTCACATTCCTTTAGTATGTTTGGAGAGACAGATACAGATTTGCAGGAGCTCCGGGATTCAATGGAACAATTGCTTAGGGAGCAGCCTAGTGAGGAGCTGAGTGAAGAAGAGGAGTCTACTTTAAAGGCTAATGCCATGGAATGCATAACAAATGGTACTGAGCTGGATGAAGGAGAGGAAAATAACCCCAGCAGTGAAAGTGCTCTTAATGAAGAATGGCAGTCAGGTATAATTTCTGTTACACCTGTTTTATAAGTTATTTATTAATGTTAAAAATTCAAACACAGAATAGCGTTTTACCTTTGTTAACTTAGAATGAAGTAAAGCTAATTAATAGTTTGTATACATAAGTTTAAAAAAATTCTATAATATTCAGAGTTTCTGAATGTTAAGGTCAACATCTAAGTAGCATTCCATGTTGCAAATTAAAGCTTGGTTGTTTGTTGGGCAGTGATGGTAAATGCCTTTTTCTCTAAGTTATCTAGAACTTGGCTTCAAGGAAGATCAAAGACTGTGTGTTGTATGTCTTGAATAATTCATGGCTGTAAGTGTGAAAAGGAAATAGCAATTGACATGTCTGGAGTAGCTGGGATTCAGCTTAAATTACAGTTAAGTAATTTAACAGGCAATCAGAAGGAACATGAAATTATTCACCTTGTCCTTAGCCAAAATTATGTATTAATGCAGTAAGACTAAAAATGAGACAGATAAATTAATTACCGCTTTCACTATTTTACATTAGCTATGCACAATGTCCTGAAGTCTCAGTTCTGTTTTTTAAATTCTGGTGGAAATAGAAGTATTTTACTCCTGCTGTAAAATTAAGTGCATTTGGAAATATAGTTATAGAAAAGTGTAGAGAATCAGTAACTAATCTAAAACATAGCTTTTGTGTAATTTTTATTGAAGACAATTTTCAACAAATTCAACATCTGTGAATATACCTGTAAGATTTTATCTATATAGTACATTCCAAGAATTATTTTAAGGTAAGATAAACTTAGTTAGATAGACTTAGATAATCTTAGTTAAAGTCTTCAATTTTGTGACAGTGCTGATGTTATGCACTGATAACTTGCAGTACTGTCTGTTTCTGTGATTCTGCTGTTACTGCAAGTGCTAGTGTTTCATACCACTGTCCTACCTTCTAGATATTCCATAAGAATTGCAGGTTTCATTGTTGGGGCAGGGAGGAAGGCAGGCCAGCCTTCAGAAGGGTAACAGACAGAATGTGAGACAAAATCTGCTCAAGATCTAGACATTAAATAGAGGATTAGAAATAACCTAGTGGGTTTTTAACCTATATACAACTTTTCTTTCTATTTTAATGACAATTTCTTATTGATTGGACTGTTGAATGAATGATTGGACAACTTGAATGAAGGTTGTGATTTGGTCAGGACTATAACTTACCCTAGTCATATATAAGAATTGTGAATAGTAGTGGTCTAATACTAACTCATGAAATCTGTGATCCAGGTAATATTATTTAAAGGTTTGATAGTATATGCTCTGAAATGTAAGAAGTTGCATGTTTTTCCCTGGTAGACAAGTTCTCTCTGAATTTCAATGCTTATTTAAGAAAGTATTTTTTCTTGGATTTTATAATGGGATTTTAAGTAGGAATTCTGTCTTTTTTAAAGACATTTTTTTAAAACATCCTTTTTTTGTTAAATTTACCTAATGTTTTACCATTACAAACAGTATTTTTAAGGTTTCTGTAGACTATAAGCAAAATTATCTTGATTTCTCTCCTGTATCTGATTGCACCACTCAGCATACTTAATTTGCTACACAACAGAGATGCGTGTATAAAAGAATGAGGAACTCTATAGCTAAATTAATACTGGGATTTTTAGACTTGGTCCATGGAACAAGATGCCTCTCAGGGCAGAAAGATATGGGTGGGTAACATACATGTCCTTATCTTTTTGCTAGAAGACAGCTGCTTCATTGAGAAGCTTCTTTCCCTTGTTTGGGACAGCCACCAAACTCTTCATGAGTTTCACCTCAGAAATTTATAGAGTGGTGGTATGGAACTTGACCTACTTTGATAACTAAAATTCTAAACTAAAATTTAAGACCATACCTTGTTTTCCTTCAGGCTGAATACCCCTATGGCTCATTGTCAGAGTGAGAATTTAGAGGGGATAGCTGGATGCTTCCCATTTGGGATTCAGGATTTTTTTCAAGAAAGGGACTATTCCTATTGTTTTGCACACTGTCAGAACATCTGCCAACATCATCCAATGCTCCTGAGCTTACCTGTTTGGTGTATTTAAAGGATATCTATTTTAGAGACTTAGAAACAACTTTAAGAATGTAGGAAAACTGCGGGGGTTTTACTGTTGTTTTCTTTCCTTCTAGATAATAGTGATGGAGAGCTTGCCAGTGAATGTGAAGAATGTGATAGTATCTTCAGCCATTTAGAAGAGCTGAGATATAACCTGGAGCAGGAAATAGGCTTTGATAAATTAATTGAAGTTTATGAGAAAATAAAGGTTTGTGGAATAAGCTCAAGTGGAAATACTTTAAGAAGCAAGCACCTAGGACTGTTTGCTTTGCCAGTTAACTAATTGCTTTGTGTGACTAGAGTAAAAGGTTTTTTTTATAGTCTTATTCTATTTTGGCAACTATAATATTAACAGAGAAAATGCCCTGCCAGTGGATTAAAGAGAAAAACTTAGGGTTTAACCATGAATTGAATTTAATAAATTTGAATTATTTAATTTTATACCCATTTTAATTTTGACAACATGGTTTGTTCTTTCCCCCAGGCTATACTTGAAGATGAAGATGAAGATATTGATGTTTGTTCAACCATAGTTCAGACTGTTCTTGGAAATGAACACAAACACCTGTATGCCAAAATACTTCACCTGGTAATGGCAGACGGAGCCTACCAAGAAGGTAATCTCAATGTATCCTGGCAGTTATGGCTTGTCTTATGTTCTTTCTTGGTCATATACAATAAAGGTTCTAATATACTTCTAAAACATTGTAATACCACAGAATATAGAACATATCTGTGCTTTGTTATTTTGATTGGCTAAATGAATTAAAATTTTCCACTAAATTAATTAAAATTTTCTGCAAAGGGTATTTTTCAGTCCTGCAACAAAATGTGGCAAACTTTCTGACCACTCTGATTTAACAGAATGTACATGTACAGTCAACTGTAACAATAATTATAAATAGGATGCAATATAATTATTTAATTTCTGTAAAACAGATGGGGAAAGTGGAAATCCAGAACAAAAATTTCAGAATCAAAACCAATTTTGGTTTTGCTCCTTTTCTGAAAATCTTACGGAGCTCTTGATTCTATAATCAGCATTTTTCAGAAGACCTTGATGTGTATGTACAACCCATCTTAGTTGGTGACTCAGTAATACATGAAGAGAATTTATTTTGCTCTGGAGCCCTGCCCAGCTTAGCACAGGGGCAGATGGATGCTTCTTCCATCTTTACGAGTCACATGGATCGCCGTGAATGAGGGAATGGGTTTGGTTTTTTATGTTTCTCTCATGTTAAAAATTTAACTGCAGTTATGTAATTTTAGATTTCTAATGATTAAGGGGAGAGGGGAAAAAAAGAAAGATAAAATTTTCATCAGTTTTACCGAAGTCAGAAGCATCGTATATTGGCTTTAGAACCATTTAATGTATTTCCATTTTGAAAGAAATATTCAAATGCATGTTAACCAACACATGCTTTCTGCATCTTTTAAATTCTTTTTCAAATGTGCTGCAATAGCAGTACAAGGTCAAGTAAGTATACGGCTTTCTATGACTTCTATATGTAAATACTTGAGGGGGGGAAGTCTTAAAACTAGTTACAAAAACAAAATAATTTTTTAAAAATTCTAATACGAATTACATTTTCCCATTTCTTTTCTACTGATATAGAACCACTAGGTAAGAACTATCAGTTCCATGTTGTTTTTGTGCTTTGTTAGAGAAGTATGACAGAGAAATGTCTGAAAAATATTTTTTCAGACACAACTTTTTGATTTAATGACAGATTTGGAAAGATACACTGTAGTAGTTCATTTTTCAAGTGTTCAAAAGACTGGCAATGTAGAATAATAAGAAAATGGTTACTATGGTGTCACCATTTTCTTTTGCTTGCTACTCTGCCTTAAGGATATTTCAAAACTAGTACTAGAAGGCCTAAATGGAAATTTGCTGTACTGTTGGCATATAAATTATAAGCCGTTGTCTGGGTGAATCCTATTAAAATGAGCTGACTTTCATCTTTCAGAATGCTTATTAACAAGTGGCTATTTTTATTACATTCCGTTCTAATTCTGCATTTTACAAATGTGTGGTAGCATCTAAAAAATGATAAGAAAAAGTAATTCTTTACATTTCAGACACTTAAATTAAAAAGTCCTATGCTAACAGGGGTGAATAGAGGACAAGTGACAGACAGAAGGATCTTCATGAGCTTCTCTCTCAAAAGCCTTATACTCTTCAAATAAAAAACGTTGGGAAAAAAT
Organism: Erpornis zantholeuca; assembly: GCA_013400515.1. Lineage (NCBI taxonomy): Eukaryota > Metazoa > Chordata > Aves > Passeriformes > Timaliidae > Erpornis > Erpornis zantholeuca. The sequence continues at coordinate 26,603 of VZTN01015217.1, read as the reverse complement.
TACTATTGCTCTTTCCTAAGAGGAGTGTTCTCACTGCAGCAGGCCACTTGAGGTGCAGCTACCTTAAATTCACAAATCCAAGATGACACCATGTTCAATATTTGTGTGTAGTGCTTTAAGGCAGCTTTGGTAATGGTCACCTCATTTGGTGACAGACTTAGTGCATTCTTGTGTTCTTGCTCACAAAATTGTGGTTTCTAGATTGTTTTGTAACCCTAGCTTGACTCGTGTCTGTGTGTCTCTCCTTTTCACACTGTCTCTCCCCCTCTTCTACTTTTTACAGGTAATGATGAATAAACCTGACTCAGGAAATTCCTTAGTGCTTACTGCATATCAGTGTCTGAAGTCTCCAGAGCTGAATAACAAGTTGTAGTGGAGAATGTAACATGGGACAGGAGAGGCAAGACTTTAAAAAGAATGTTGATTGTATGAAAAAGAGAAAAAACATGCCTTTTAAACTGAGATACCTTTAAAGTTCTCTTGTGTGGATTTGCATATGTGTTCTTGAAATACTAGGTGCCCAAAATTTAAAAGAACCCACACCAACCAACCAACAACAAAAAAAACCCACCAAAAACCTCAAGTAACCAAACAAAAAAATCCCCAAACCTCTCAAATTGTAACCTCTCAAATTTCAAAAGAAATACAGAAAGAAATACTTGTATATATTCTGATACAAAACTGAGTCCTATAATTAAAACAGAATTTCTGCCATATAAACAGTCAGCTGGTAAGGTTGAGCAGTTGGAAGCGTTACTGTTGTGGAAATACATCTGGCTATTCGCTTACATGCTTCAAATAGCTTTTCTTTACACCTACACAAAGAAATTACTTTGGTTTATTACCCTTGTGGTTGTATTTTAATAGTATCTTAATTCAGTGATCCAGTTCAAGTATTTCACTTCTGTTGTATTTTGAAGCTCAAGGCTTCTGTCACATCTGAAATATCTTGATGGTGTTTCTGAATCAGAGCAAACTGGTACATAAGTCATCACTGAAATGTCTGGTGGGGGGGGTTGAGATTATGAAATGCATTTGGAGCTAGAATACTCTTTTTTTCAATATTTTTCTTCTTCTTCTTCTTCCCCTTCCCTATCCCCTTCCCAAAAATCCCAGTTGTTTATGTCTCTTGAATTTATAATCTGGTCAATGATGATGTACTACACTGTTGAACTGAAAGGGAGGAGGTTTCCTGTTTGGCTTTAAAATCTGGCTGTTCTGGTCATTGCTCCAGCAGCCACAGGGGAAAATGAAATATTGCAGCCACAAGTGCTATGTAATACTCCACATCTTTTGGCTCCTGGATTGTACAGCTTAGTTTCTACCACCCTACAAGGAAAAACACATTTCTTCTGACACAGATTTCCTTGTGTCAAAGCAGTAATAAAGGGCAGACATTGTGGATTCTGATGTTTTCCAGTCATGGTCTCTGCATCAGCTTTACTGGTTTACCCATTACAGTAAGTTTCTTGTTATGAATTTGATGAACTGTCTAACTTCCAAGTGCCCTATTAGAAAAAGATAGGTTTGCTTTGGGTTTTTTTTCAACTACAACTGGTCACAATTGAAAACTGTCAAAAGTTGCTTTTCCACAAAGTAAAAACAAATATATATAGATATATATGTATATATTTATTATTTAAACTGTCAAAATATGTACATGATTTTTGTATAATTGTTTTATGGTGTCATTATTAAAATTTTGCCCACTGAAAAGCGTTAATTTTTTTAAACAGATACCAAACTTACTCTAATTCAGCAGAATCCTGGGAATCTGCAGTGAGAAAAAATTAATAATAATAATCATTAATTGCCTTTAATAGATTTTTTTTAATATCCTTTTTTCTTTGATAAACACCTCCTACTTCATCTGATGAGAAACTGTGATCATTGTTGGAAACAGTTCTGGTTCTGTCCTATGCTGCTTGTCACTCCCTTACATTCTTTATTTCTTTTTTCTTAACTTCCCACAGTAAACTTTTCACCAGGCTTCTCTTCCATTCCACTTTTCACTGCTGCATAATCTTTTCAGAGAGATGATCATCATGAAGTACATCATCCATGACGTTTAGCAAGCACACCCTAAAGACTTTATTAAAAAATAAGTCTGAATTGCTTTCCTTTGTCAGGTTTGATTTTTCAAATCATATCTTGCCCACCTTTTGGAGGAAGGGAGGACTCAGAACCTTTAGATTTAAAATAATATAGAATAACTATATGGAAACAACAAAATACACCAATTGGTGTATTCTATTCTCTATGGTTTTGAATCCCCTTAAGGCGATATAGTCTTACTGAAGTTAAGGATTGGGCCTTGTTCACTTCTTTTAAATTTGAATCGTATCATTACTGACGGTGTTCATTTCTTATAGAGTGCACTGCCTTGCTTCTGGTAAGAAAAATGGACATTATCTGCAGACTGCAAGATTTACAAACAAAGCTTTTTACCAATTAATGATTCAAAAAATACATGTAGTTTGTGGACAGCTTTTCAAGAATAATCTTCAAATCTTCACCCAAGGCTGAATTTCCTTGACATGCCTCAAAAGCTAACTTAAAACTGACACAGTAAATAAGTTTGCTGAAGAAATACTTTCATCTGAAATGTTAAATCCATATTTATTATGTGCTATAATGACATCAAGGACAGTGTGGCTGCAAGATAATTTATCTGAATGTAATTTACTGAAATTAGTTGAGCATTTGGCTTGTGTGCAGATTACATTCACCTTGAAAAATTTTCTGTTGTAATTCTAGTAGCAAATTGAGATATGGAATGGTATTTTTCACACAGAATATATTCTGTGATCTATTTAACACTGATGTCTCTGTCCTGAGACTTGCTTCTTGACCCTTGAAGCCAACTCTCAGTTCAGTTGAGGAATGTTAAAAAAAACAAAAAACAACTAACTAAGCAACCAAAAATCGATTAGCAGGAAGGAGTAAGAACTGCCAGCAGCTAGCTGGTCTGAGCTGAACAGGTACAGTATTCTATTCAGAGCACTGATGCCTAAAACCTTTTTTTGAAGAACAGAGTCTGAAGAGGCTTTTGCTCTTTAATTTGCTGAACTCTGATGAGTGCGTATTTGAAGTTACTGCTAGAAGGGACTTCAGAAAAATGCGTTATCTGGTTGGGCAACGTGAATCAAAGCAGAGCACAGGTTTTTCTGTGGTCTGGTAAGTGAATGGCTGATTTAAATCAAGTTCCGATCTGCCATATTCCTGACAAGGCTCTTTGTGCTCTTTAGAAATCTGCATTATTTATCAGTAATTCTTACTTCAGCTTTTACTGCTTCTCTGTCCCTCTTGCTCTCATTTGAGCCTAAATGCTGTATGTTTACTCAAACACGCATTCTCCGCTCACGTCATCGTTTTAAAGCTTTACAGCTTAGCCCAAACCCGCTGGAAAGCGGAGCTGCGGTGTCGTGCTGGCCCTGGAACCGCCACCTGCGGCCGCCAGGTGGCAGCGCGCGGGCGGGCGCGGCGTCCAAGCGCCGTGAGGACTCCGCCGCCGCTGGAAAGGTGCGGCCGCCTGTGCTGGGCGTCCTGCGGGGGGAAACGGCGAGGCTGAGCCAGGACAGGAGTTCGTAAGGCTCTGCAACTTATGGGTATTTCCTTGTACAAGGCCACGTTCTAAAAATACCCATAAGTACAATTGTTTGTCTGTTTGCAAATCTTTACATTCCTTTTCCTGGAGGATAGGAGGATCATAGAACCATAGAATATACTGACTTGGAAGGGACCGACAAGGATCGTAAGCGTCCAGCTCCTGGCCCTGCATAATGACGCCGTGTGCCTGAGAGCATTGTTCAAACACTCCTTGAACTCTGGCAGTCACTCTGTGACCACTTCTCTGGGGAGCCTGTTCCAGTGCCCAACCACCCTCTAGAAGAACCTTTTTCTAATATCCAACCTAAAGATCCCTGACATAACTTCAGGCAATTTCCTAGGGTCCTGTCACTGTCACCACAGAGAAACGATCAGTGCCTGCCCCTCCTCTTCCCCTCACAAGGAAATTGTAACTGCAATGAGGTTTCTCCTCAATCTCCTTTTCTCCAGGCTGAAGAGACCAAGTGACCTCAGCTGCTCCTCAGACAACTTCCTGTCACAGTCCTCCACCATGTTTGTAGGCCCCCTTTGGATGTTCTCTAGTAGCTTTATGTCATGACTAGATGCAATTTAAATAAAATACAACACTTTTAGCACAGCTGAAATGTATGGTTGGGCTCTGTGTAATCTTCCCCTCTGCCAGAGGCTAGGGTAGAAGCATGCCCCTAACTAAATTACTGATTTGATTTCTGTCTCCACTGAAAGCGCCACATCAAAGCTCAAATAAAGCTACGCTCTACGTAATTTTATTAGCTGTGATTAACCAAAGACAAATATAGAAATTTAACTTTTCAATCCTTGTAAATGTTTTTGTTTTCAAATAACTGTGTGGTTTCTCAAGTCTTATTTTACCATGTGTTCATTCACAAACCCCATAGACTTAAATTTAGAGTAAAATAGAAATCACTGGTTACCATTCTTAAACTGGTTTTTGCCATTTTTATCATAGCTGTTTAAATGGAGCAATTTGTAGAGTTTAAGTAGTAGTTTTAAAACCCATAAACAGCTTCCTTTAAATTAAATTTGTGTGTTAATGCAATTCGTGCTTCAGATGCATTTCCAAGCTGATATGTTTTCCAACTGAGCTGATGAGTTCATCAATTCAAATTGTAGCATTTAGAATGGTTGGCTTGTGCAAGAGTTTTAAAAACACTTCTTCATCAACTAAAGCTTTAATGGAGCTGCTTCCACAGCGATATATTAATTTGCAGTTACTTGTGAGACATGTATATATTATGTATATATATGTATATGTGTGTATATGTATATATATATACACATATATATATATCTCTATGAGTTCAGCTGCTGCTCCTAAATTGTTTGCCTTGAGCATCTCTGACCTGGTGCACTCATCCAGATTTTATTTCCAAGACATTTTTAAGCTAAGATGGGATTTTGCCAATTCCATTCACTCTCCTTTTAGCAATAGAGTTTAGAGAATTCACGGAGGCAAAGACTTGGAGGGGTTTTTCACATGAGCTGCACAACAAAAGCCAAAGCTATGGGCGGGTTGCACAGTGGGAAAACTCCAGCGAGGTAACATTTGCTTAGTTTCAGGATGACTGTGACAGTTCTTTCCAAGTCATCCCTGAGGTTGACTGTATCAAGTGTGAGGCTGGGGCGTTGCATGATTCACTTCTGCTTGGCTGATGGATGTTCCCTTAGGGACCGTAGTCAGCCAGGAAAAAAATACAGTTCAGATTTAAATAGGACTGTGGCTTGAGCTGATGCAGAAATGCTCTGAGAAGAGAACCAATCAGGTCTTTGGCATACCCTAATTTTTGCTGTATCCTGCACACAGTCCTGACAGTAATCTCTTCCCTAAGGGAAGGGATGAAATATGCATTTTGGCTGTACTCTTGATATAGGATAAAACTTCCTTTAATTCAAATTTTAGGCTAAAAGACTGTGGTTTGATCTCTCTTAAAAAAAATTTAAATCTCAAGCAATACTTCATGGATGCCATACTCTCCTGCTATTAGCTTCTCCATCAGCAATCAAATGTTCTTATTGTTGTTTGTTATTGCTGCTAGAATTTCCGAGTTCTGATCACCTTCTGAGTGCTGTCAGAGAACTTTTGCAAAACTCAGGTATGTAGCCTTTTTCTGAAGTGATTGATTTGATGGGGATACAGAAAGGACAGAAAATCTGAGGTGCCATTAATGATGAGCCAGAACTGTCTACTGAGCTCTACCAACAGAAGCCATGCTTAAACTAGTTTTTTATAAACTGCTGCAGCTGTATATTTCCTCTACATTCTGTTTCTTCCTTTGTACGGAAGTGTTTAAGACTGGACATGGCACTTACTGCAATGGCCTAGTTGACATGGTGATACTCAAAGGTTGGGCTTGATCTCCAACCTCATTTATTCTGGAAATCTGTAAAAGTTCTTGATAAAGATGTCCAAAAGATAGAAATAAAATGCAATTAATTTGCCATTATTATAGCACATTTAATTGATCCTTTTCTACTGATGTTAGTTTTGATAACTTACATAACCATTTGGGGTATTTTAATCTTCTTCTTTAAACATTGTAAGAGGAACCTAAAAGATGGAGTCTATGACAGTTGAGCTTCTCCGTAGAGTATATTTGGACATAACATTGGACATACTTTTATGTCTTTTAATTATAAGCAATATGAGTATATTTTATTTTTTAATAGTAGTTTTAAAGCCTTATTTAGTAGATCTGTATTTATTGTTACATATATGAGAATTATTTCAACAGCACTAAAACATCCCTGATGTGATTTTTAGCTTAGTAATTGAGCATTTTTTTTCCAGCCTGATTGCACTGACCTCTATGTCCAGTTCTGCTGTGGACTTTAGTATATCCATTAATGATCACAATGCCCTGAATAACTTAACTCACTGTATTCACTTAATACTTCTTTGTTGCCTTTCCTCAGACCACATTCTCTACATTGGACAATCCTGTTTGTCCAGAAACTTCAGCAAATTCTGACTCCACAGCCCATGAAGTCAAACGTTTCCAGGTGGGAAAGGAAGCACAGTTCAGTCCTGAGTACAACCTTTGTTAATGATGCAGTGATACTGTAGTAACTATGTTGCTCAGACCCATAGTGGGCAGACTTTCCACCACATGTAGCCATACATACAATAGTGGAGCATGGATGAGCATAGTCATAAGGCCTCCTTCTTCCCAGTAAAATTAAAGAAAGCTTGAGTCAGATCCCATTGTGATTTGTTAAGCTTCTCCTGTTCACCACAGTCTGTTCTTTCCCTCTGCTGATGATTATCAGGACCAGCAGAAGGAAATGTTCGCCCACCCTCATGCTCGGGCACGAAGCAGGGCGTCATTGACTAAAGTGCTGAGAAGATGGGTGTGAGCCAAGGCACCAGACTCTGAGCTGCAGTTGGTGAGGCTATGAACACGTCTTCCATTCTGCTTATTCTGCCACAGTGAACACAATCTCCATCAGAAGGATGGGATATAACAGATGGAGCTATAACTTAAACCACTTCATAACAGTTCCTAAAGCTCATCTGTCAAGGATGGTGCCAGACTGCTTGTGCATTGTTAGTAAGAGAAATTTATGTATGAATGTACAATGTGAAACAGTCCTGCTGAGGAGCAAAACTGTGTAGCCTATAATGTTTATCTTGCATTAATCAAGTTGTAATATATTTACTCAGCAATGTTTTTGTTTTCACTTGCTGGCAAAATCCCCACAGATGTTTTATTCTGCCTTACAGCAGTTAAAAATGTGAGAAATGTATAATTGAAATAATTTACTAATTGTGAAATTGCCTGGCTTATCACACGATAAGCCATGCGGGCTTGTAAGAGAGAACACTCTAATCCATAGTACGACACAGGGCAGATCACTTCTTACAGCCACTAGCTTTAATAAAGCTATCTGTGATACCTCAACTCAGGTTTTTTCAGCTGAAATTCAGAAGACTGGCAAGCCTGTAAGATGTGGGGTGTCCCATATCCCTCCACTCTGCATTTCTGTTTCAGTGGTGTCTGAAGAATATGCTGCTCACAGCTACACTGATGGTCATGGAAATTGCAGGTACCTCATTTTTGGAAATCCAACTCTTGATGCTTTTGCAGCCTTAGGGAACTGTACTTTCTTGCCATAGGATAACAGAGAGGTCAGAAGGCTTTGTGATCGTTGGCCAGAAGACTGTGTAGAATAATAGAATGAACTGGGGAAAAAATGCACTAAAAGCATCTGGGACTTTTTGTGCATACTAGACAATATATTCTGTACTCATTTTCTGTGGCTTAGTTTACTGTTACTGAGGCCTAGAAGTAGCCAAATAAAACAGCAGGGAAGCCTTTTCTATTTCTATTTCTCACTAACATTTTTACATTTTCACTCCCTCTTCTAATGGGAGCTGGGGGGAAAAAGGGCCAAGTACAGCACTAATGACATGGAGGAAAATACTGAAGGAAGCAGCAGGGACGCCATGGTTTCAACCACTCTCCCTCCCTTGCCCAGGAAAATTTCAGTGACCTCTTGACACCTCCCATGGGAACCTTTAAATTGACAAGAGTATTTGCCAAGTAAATACAAAAAATTGGTATTAAAATAGTATTGTTTGTGACTTAATCCTCCTAAAGTCAATGCAAGTAAGTGAAGGTTCCTGCAGCAGCTATAATGCACTCACCTCAGTCTTGATGGCTGGGTATGTGAACGTGTATCAGGACTGATTAAAAATGCTTCCATGCACTCACTAACAGCCACTGGGGAAACTGAAAATAAAAATGCCAAAAATTAAGTTACAGCTTGTTCCTGGATTGTGCTGGCATATTGTTTAAAACTACTATGTTTCATGTTGCGCAACAATACCTAGAGTCAAAACATTAATTTGTGCTATGAAAACAAAGAGAAAGTCATTTCATGTTCATTGTAACCTGTGGTTATTCTGCCATGTTTTTGCCAGGGTAAGCTACTCAAGAATGATTGTTGTGACTCTTGGAAAATATTCTGGCTTTATTATATGACAGTTGCCAGTTTTTCCTCTGAAATCTGGTCATGAGGAATACAGAGATGTGAGAGTATGTTGCACCTCAAGTGTCTCTATACCATATTCCCCCATACCCAGAGAATACATTTGCTACCAAGCAACACTTGCTGGTCATTACTAACTCTGATCCTGCTTGTTCACAGTAGGATTAATTCTACTCCAGGAGACAGGTTGCTAAATTGGAGATATATAGTTTAGTACTAGGAATTGTTCCTTTGCTTCCTCCCCAGCACATTAATTAATTTAACCTATAGATATAAATGCATCTGTGCCAGCCCTTGTCTCATTTGTCTTACCTTCTAGTGTCTTTTCAGTCTTTTTCCCACAAGTTGCCAAGCCTTCCATGTATGAGGCAACTCTTCCTCTTGATCCCCATGCCTCTCATATAGAATAGGATCAGCACAATAAAGCCCATAAATAAGAATGTTTCCAGAAGACAATACCAGAAAAAAATGCTCACCAATGTAAACTAGCATGCAGGAAAAGACCTAGCACAATCCACTTTCTGACAGTTCTTTAGAGCACAGCTATCTTAGCTTATATATAAGGACTATGACATGGATTAAAAATACACCAGTTTTTTAGCACAGGTGTGAGCTTAGAGAAGAATTGTGGTAGAACTGCATTAGCAGTTTGCAGGTTTTTGGCACACTTACCTATTGTCAGTGCCCCAGTCCCTCCACACACAGAGTTGCTGTTTGCATTTTCTGGGACACATGGGAAAACATTACTTGAAAATGAGTTTGACTATAGCTCATATAAAGTGTCTATTTAAGAGGTATTTAAGGGCTGATTTTTAGCTGGGGGATGGAATCCAGCTGCCTGTTTTCTTTGGCCCTGAGAGCCAGTTTAATGTGATTTACATTTTCAAAGCTGACTTCACAGTGAAAGAGATTGAGGCTTGGTTTTGAGTCAAGGCATGGTTTTTTTTGGGTTGGGTGTTTTTTTGGTGGTGGGGGCGTGCTAGAGAGTAAATATTTTACAGCCCACATTCCTAGTTCTACAAAATCAGTGACTCCAGGCTGACAGTGGGACAATATAAGTAAGCGCAAAGGCTGGAATTTATTGCTAGTAATGATCTATGAGATAAGATTTTTCAGCTAAGCCAGTGCAGAGTTCTCTTGCCAGATGTGTGGGAGTGAAAGTGACACAAATCTTAAAAAAAAAAAAAAAGAGAGAGAACTCTTTGGCAATCCCAGAGTGATTATATAGCCTTGTAGCACTAGCAGCCTCAGAGAATTCATTTTGTGTCTCAATGTTCTTATTGACTTAAAAGCCAAGTCTCAAGCTTTATAAAAGAAATCCAAAGTAGTGCCATGAATACTTCATAAATCTATCTCACTTCCTTAATCTTATTTTGAACAAAGATAGTTTTGGGGTCTTTTTTTCTACATTCCTCAAATTATAAAGAACTGTGGTAGCAGAATGATAGTGATTCTGCAAAAAAATAAATGGGGAACCTGTCCCTTTATTCCCTTACTTTCATCCCAATGTAATTAAAAACTTTCCTTCAGAGTCAAGCTACATCATAAATCCGTGCTTTTCGCTCCCCAGATATCATGAACAAAAGCACAGTACATGGCTGGTACAGTGATCACATCCAAACTTCTGCCCACATCCTTTCATAAGTGTACTAGAAAATGCAGATATCCAAAGCTGTAAAGGAGCTACTCTACCTTTCAGACAACCAGGAGGCCTAATGTGTGCTAATGGGCTGCACCTTTCCTTGGAGCTGAGGGTGCATTCCAAAAAGGGGTACTACAGTCAAAGAAAATGCTTTCCCTTGGCATAAGGATATTGCTTGGACTAGTTTGGAATTAAAATGTTAGTGCACTTTAAATGCTGTAACACATTTTAATTTTTTATATCCTAGTACACAAACTCTTACACAATATATGTCATCACTTATGTATGACACCACAGCAGAACTGTTCAAGTGTGGCAGAGATGTTTGAAAAGTAAACATGCTGATAATCCTACTTGCCTGTCACACAGCTCTGCCCAGCAGGCACTTTTAGTAGGAAAATGCTATTTTAAGGAAATAAATCTCTCTGAAAAATAACCTAGCTGAGCATGCCTTTAAGAACTAACATGAGAACTTTTTTTTTTTTTGGGCAAACTATCAAACTGTTGCAGCATTCGAAATTCTAAAATAACTTAGTTTAGAATTTAAGCTTGTTGTAGATTTTGCTCTAAAAACACATGAATTTCATGAAATTCATGAATCCATGAATCATGAATCCATGTGACATGGAAAGACGTCACATATTTATCCTGGAGCATCTTACCAGTCCCTGCTCCTAAGCCTGAGAGTGTAACACAGCTACAGACTCTTCTGGGACAAAATCCAAACCAACTCTTTTTACAGAAGAGATGTAGGTGAAGAGATTATGGTACTTTTCAACAGACTGCCTGATTTGGACAGTAGGAGGAACTGCAGGACTCATCATAAAAGACAGACAAACCACACTACAGATACATTATTGCCACACATTTGTCACACTTCAGCTTTCATGACCACAAAAGCAGAAGTGGTTTTTAGGAGTTACTCCTCTGTAAATGGACTTCCAATAACTTATCTTAGAATAAGAATCTTTGGATAAGGTGTTTGCTAAGACCTGCAGAAATTTCTGAGATTTCATTATGTTGTCATGCAGTTACCCAAAGGGGAAATAAGATCCTTTACATCACCCGTTGTAGAGCCTAAGCTCTGAGTGGACATGAAATTTTCTCATCTAGAAAGACTGAAGGGAATGTTTAATATGTTCTAAAGATTTCTTTTGTATGACAGTGTGAGTAGGTCTGAGGTTCCACCCTGTTACTGATTGGAGGATCCCTAGGCTTTGGCCAAGGATGTTTGCTCTTGGAGGGTTAATTTGACTGAAGGACCCTTCTAGATAAAATAGCACAGTATTGTGAATTCTTCCCTGTACATGAAACTTACTGACTAGCTTTGTCTTCTCACAGGATTTTAGAGAGTGAAGCTGTAGTGTGTTTCTAGAAATATGAAAGTATAACAAAAGGCAGAATCTAGGAGTTGTAGACCTGACATGATGGCTACAGACATCTCCCAAAACCCACAACCTGCTTTCCTTTCCACAGGCCACATGAAAAAGTGCCTCTGACTTTCCTCAGCAGCAATTCCTTCTCCTATCTAAAATTGCAATGTTTTGTTGTTGGTTTTTTTTTTTTTTTTTGTCGAATTATATACATGCCAAGTATGCAGTCTCCAGACATTTGGCTTCTTTCAGATACTTTGGTAATGAGGTGTGGTAGTGAAGACTAAGTAAACTTTGNTTTTTTTTTTTTGTTTTTTTTTTTTTTTTTGTCGAATTATATACATGCCAAGTATGCAGTCTCCAGACATTTGGCTTCTTTCAGATACTTTGGTAATGAGGTGTGGTAGTGAAGACTAAGTAAACTTTGATGAATGTTGAATATCCTCCATGATATTTTTGCTTATTTACAAAAAAGAAGAATTGTTTGGGCCCTGCAACTCATCTCATCTCATCTGTGTGTTTGAACACATTTGGGTGTCCAAAGTTCCAAACACTTGTCACGTTGTTCCTTAAAGATAAAACTGGACTTCAGTCATTCCAGCTCACTGTCACTGGAAGTAGTTTATCACAGTTCTGCCTGATCTTAGTCTAGAGTCAGCAACATGACAATTTTACTTCAATATTTAAATGATTATTGGTTTACTGTTCATATGAAAGAGCTTTACCCTGTGACTGGAATGCAGCCTTTGCAAGTGGGGAAAATACTAATAGATTTTTAATAGCTTACAATTTGCTAACAATATAGCAAACTATTAAAACAGCATGTAAGCATTCCAAAATGTCTAGGGCAGTCAATAATTCTAAAGCTACATCCTGAATCACTTACAAATATTTAGGAGATCTTAATGGGGCTGGGAGACACCTAGAGCAGAACTGAACATATAACCTAGTATGCCCTGTCCCCACCAGAATCTCCCCTGCAGAGAGAGCACTAATTCTAGAGGGGCAAAGAAGCATTAGGACCAACTCTGCAGCCTCACAGATAAGGTCTGTAGCTGCATGCAAGGAAGGAAAAATATAATTGGATTTCTTTAAGAATGGATTCTAGCATTTCTGCTCCTCTTCAAAAATCTTCACAGCTGTACCATCTAGCTTTATTTCTTTAGACAAGCATTCTCCTTTGTTTTTCCTTTAACCTTATTTGTAGTAAGGGCAAATTCGAGCTTGCTGGTTAATGAGATGCAGGCACTGTGTTCCATCAGCATAATGAACATTTAAAGTTCTTGACCAACTACATAACCCAACACTTTATTGCATTTTAGCAAGGTACAGCCTGAATGCTGCAGCTAGGTTATGGGGATCATAAGCACCCATAAAAACGGTGTTTTCCTGTGACTAACCTGGTGGGAATGTGTTGTAACAAAAAGCTCACCCAAACACTGGGAAGTTGCAACATGTTTATTCTGTAATGCCACAGACACTTTCTACTGTGCATTTCCTCCCTGTGACTCAAATTAACTTCTTGCAGAAGCAGCAATATGTACAAAGTTACAATCCCAGATTCATGTTATCAGAGAAATCCAGTTTACAACGCGAATACACAAATGATACTGTACTCAAGAAAGCTGGATGCCTAGAACACAGCATATAAAGATGTGCTTTCCGTACATTTTGGCTTCTAGTTTTACAACTAATTTCTCCCAACTCTCTCCTCACAAATACCAGAACTGCAGAGATGCTTCTGGCAGGATGCAAAAGCCTGAGAAGTACATTTGTCATTGATGTAGTTAAAACTAGTTCACAACCCAGAAAGTGCAGTAAGGACAGCACAAAACTCAGTTTGCCAGCAAACCAACTGGATCAGTATCAACCATGCTGAGCTTCTTGCTGCTAGAATAGTTGCCAACAGTAAATGAGCTAGGTAATTTAAAGCTAGTACTAACTGAAAAAAAAAAAAAAAAACCAAAAAACCAAGACACCAAAGCAAAACCAAACCGCAGTCCCCCCTTAACCCCCTGAAAAAAAACCAAAAACAAAACCACAAAAAAAAAAATCATCAACACTTTAATGAAAAAGGAATGAAGTCATTGAAGAACATCCTTGCTCATTTCCACCAGAGACTGAAGAAAGCTGGCCATGGGCTGTCCTTCATGATGTGCTGTACTTGCCAACATAAAGCCAGCAAGATCAGCATGGCTATCAGCAGTAAACTCTCACTAAAGGGATGTCAGCGGGAATTTTGCATGGCCTTTGAAAGGGGATCACCACTATATCTCCAGGGGTCATTTTACAAGGAAATAAGATTAACCTTTTTGATCTATGCTTGAGATCTATATTGCATGGGAAAGACAGGCTAATGTAGACATTACAAATGAAAAAACACAATCCTTTATAAATTAAAAAAAAAAAGGCTTTAAAAATATTTCAGTACAAAAATGTAGCTCAAAACAAAAACATGCTTATGAACCTACAAATAAAACGAATTCAGACTACGACTGCCAGAAGACACCGTTGTGTTTTCTTTCTGATAGAACATAACAGCTCTTGTTCTACAAGTCTTATTATGTTTGAGTCTTTTCCAGTTATCTGAAGACTTTCAGGATGGAATTCACAAATAAATTAAATATGCCTTCATATGTTTATTCTTGCAGGCCTGCATTTCTCTACATGGCACTCACTCAGTTTTGTTTTATTACTCTAAATATGTATAGTGCTAACATGACTTTCAGGCACATGAATTATCCCTGCCATCAAAGGTAATAATCTTTGGGGACATTCTGTAAGATTAGAATGAAGATTGGATCTGGTGTTGTTTTTTAGTGCATTAGTGTATTTAGTGCATTAGACTTTATGTTTATTAAGATTTCCACATTGAAAAATATGCAATTCTGAAATATCCCATACTACTTATCAGTTAAATTTCCTAAGGAACGAGATGCAGATGACTGTTGAGTGCATCTCTTAGCCCCTCTTCCCAATAATTCATTGTCAAAACCTGATGGAACATTTGGAAAGATATTAAAATTCTAGAGGTTTTATAGAAAACAGTGGTCATATTAAAAAAAAACCTCTAATATTGAATATCCCTCCTACAGCAAAGGGTGCAGCAGATGTCTTCCTCCCTTCTTGTGAGCTGCCAACTTATCAATTAGCCAGTGTTGCTCAAAGCCAGGCCCAGTATAGACTGTCTCACATTTTAAACACAGAGGAAGAATTAAGGGTACTTGGAAATGTGCCAGAAATAGGGATTATTGCAGTAAGATTTAGATAGAATAGAAAGTGTGACTGTTTCAACAGAGTGGGCTGAAGACATGGGGAGACACCTTTAGACTGTTTGGCCCAGAGAGGAAAAGGAAAGTGTTTGCAAAAGAGGAGGGCAAAGAACCATGGGTTTACTGCTTCAAGGATGCTGACACAGAAAAAAGGAAAGGAAACAGGTGTTACCAGTTCTTTTTGTGCCTGACATTGTCTTTTGCTGTTCTTCCTATTGTCCTTTGCTTCTTCCTTTATTCAACAGCTTCCAGATGAAGAGAAACAATGTATATTGGAGGAAAAAAAGTTTCTGCCTGAAACCCAGTGTCAGAAGAACAATTCATTACACCAAAATGTGTAAAATACAAACAAATATTAATAGATATTATAATTGTATAAATCCAGCTGGTTGAGTAACTGGAGGGCCTCATCTTTCAAATAAGTGTTTTTAATGGATTTCAGTCCTTTGCATCATGGACTTTGTAAAAGCTGTACGAGAAGCTAATGAACTGTGTATAAGGATGGGGCGGTTTCAAGAAGAGAGGCCTCCTCACATAAAAAATGTCCAAAGAGTGCAATTCCCTGTTTATGGCTGGAAGTGAGAAAGAATAAATACTTCAGTGTAACAGCAATCCTGTTCCTTTCAGTCCTGGCTCCAGAGTATTCCAGCCTCTCTGAGTCAAACACTTCATGTGTAAGAGGGCAGTGGCATACATCTGCACACACCCCCACAGTTTTTTACATGGATCATATTTGTTTGAAAATTAACTACAGCTACTGCTCAGGAAGTAACATATTTACCTGATACTCTTCAGACTGTTTACTGCTTTGGTTTGTATTCCACAATGTATTTAGTATTTTACAGACTTTACACAAAACAGTGTCAAAGACCAGCCCTGATAAAGAGGTAATCTTTTTATCCTGCTACCCTGAACTTTCATCTTGCTTCCCGGTATCCCACTTGTGCTGTAAATTCCTTTACTTTTTAATAGCCTTTACATTCCTGAGGCAGCAAACTAAGTTTAGACAACAGTATTTGTCTTGCTTACAAAACTATGCTAGAAAGGCTGGCAAATTATTACCGTGACATCTTTTGAAGAAGCTATGTCCAAAAGTGAAATCTAACTGTGAGATGAGACTTTGTTTAGATTTAACAAGTCTCTGTTTCAAATGTACAGATTATCTTTTTTTCAGCAACAGCACTGGCATGGCAAGACAGAGGAATACTATGAGACATAGGAGTATTCTTATGTATCAGATGTTTGTACCCTTCTATTTATGTTACAAAACTCCCTGGAAAGCATAGACATAGACCAGAAACCCATCTGTATCAGTTTTCCTAAACTCCAGAATTCATGGGGGAGGAAACCTTATTTCTTAATGAACTGTACATATTTAGCAGCTTCAGTATTTCCACTACTACGACTGAAAAATAAAATAAAATATTAGAGATGCATTCAGGGTGAGTAAGCCCTTACTTGGAAATCCTAATAATTCGAGAATATCATTACCACTGGAAACAACCAAGTTAGCATATCCAGAAAGTAAGACAGAAAAGCCTGTCACTCTATCAGCTTACCCAAACCTACACAGTCCATGTGTGAGAAAGGAAAAAAAAAAAAAAACCCAAACGGCTTTTTACATATACACAGAATTCAGTAAGGATGACAGCAAATTTAAAGTTATAGAATATCCTGAATTGGAAGGGACCCACAAGGACCATCACGGGGCAGCCCCAAGAATCACACCACAAGCCTGAGAGCCTTGTCCAAATGCTTCTTGAACTCTGTCAGGCTTGGGGCTGTAACCACTTCCCTGGGGAGCTTGTTCCAGTGCCCAAACACCCTCTGGGTGAAGAAACTTTCCCTAATATCCAACCTAACCCTCCCCTGACACAGTTTCATGCCGGTTCTCCGGGTCAGCTTGAAAGCTTTTGGATTGCTTCTTTTTTGAGTTGCAGTCGACAAAATTAATAACTGGATCTTAAATATTTGTCTAGCTTTTTCATCACCCACAGACAAGGCGTCTCATCTGATTTAAAAAGAAAAGGCTTTAATTTCTTCTTTTTTTAATGGTAATTTGTTTGTACCTTAGGGTTTACTTCTCCACTTCCAAAGTCTTGTAGAGAAATATTTCACACAATACACCCCAAAAGCATCATCTCCTGAACACAGAGGTATATGGTTGGGTGTAGTGGGGGGAGTGTGTGAAGAGAGGCGCTCACCAATTTTCTGGCATCATTTATTTAATTAAGCAGTCCTATCACAGAACCGTTTAGATTGGAACAGACCTCTGAGATCAGCGAGTCCAACTGTTAAACCAGCCCTGCCAAGTCCAGCACTAACCATGTCCATAGACGCGCCGTACTCGACCTCGCCACAAGCGTGCTGCAAGGGCCCGAGGGAGCACAGCCGCACCCGAGGGCAGCGATGGACGTGACACGGTACCCCCGTCTGCTTCCCGCGCCCAGCGCGGAGGTGCCTGATTCCCCCGGAGCGGGAAACACCGCGGCCTCACCGCGTCCCACCGAGAAGCCGGGAGCTGCGGGCGCACAGCCGGCGGAGGCTCGGGGAGGGTCCCTCGCCCCGCACAAGCCCGCCCAGCATGAGGAGTCTCCTTGGGCGGGCCACCGCGGGCTCCGGGCACCCCGGCTCCTCCTTCTGTAGGGCCTGCCAGATGCAGGCCGGCGCTCTGGGTATGACTTACCACCGACAGCGAGTGGGAGCAGCCCTGGGAGCGAGCAACTGACCACCCACCCTCGCTCGCCCCCTCCTTCCTTCCCTCCCTCCCTCCCTCTTCCTCGTTCGCCGTCGCCGCCCCCACGCAGTCGGCGGCAATCTCAGGTGCCTGTCCAGGCTGCTCCCAACGCACAAGGGTGGGGGGAAGCGCCTGCTCCTTCTGTCCCAGGAAACCGCCTGCGCTCTCCCACCGCCCCAGCCACCGCCCGCGGGACCTAGAGAGGTGGGGATGAC
>VZTN01015203.1:3173-16355 GCA_013400515.1 Erpornis zantholeuca | reverse complement strand
CATTGGGCTAAATGGAACCAAGTCCTCACAGGTTTTATCTGATTTCTATCAATCTCTGAAGATGTCATTGTTCTTTTCCTAAGTTAGGTCACAACTGAGTTAAATATAAAATAAAGATGCCAAACTAGCTGAATAAATAGGGAGAACATTCTGAAAAAACATTAAACAGCCTGTATCTCAAATGTGGTGTGTCTAATTATACATGAGTTCTAACAGCACTTAACTACCAACTTTGTACTGTAATGTGGCTTTCACATTTGTTCTTTTATTTCATACTGTGCTGGGAATAGAAAATGTCAACGTATTTGACGTTCCAGGGATAGGGCATCCAGTGTACCTGGTTCCCCCATCCCTGGAAGAGTTCAAAGCCAGGCTGAATGGGACTTTGAGCAACCTGATCTAGTGAGTGGCATCCTTGCTCATAGCAGGGGAGTTGGAACCAGATGATCTTTGAGGTTCCTTCCAACCAAAGCATTCAAACATTCTGTGATTCATTACTTCCAAGTTCACACAAGATCTTCAGATAAATCAAATTAAAGGAAAAATTATCACATTTTTAAAACTGTTCAATTTTTATGGCTTGTCTCAGGTTTCTGAAAGATCACCACGTGCAGAGGTACAGACAGAAAGTCAAGATGTAATGTCAATATTTATACTTGTTTAATTTTCCACAGCTGTTTATGAGTTTCCATACTGTAAAGTAAGCTCACGACTGCCAAGACTGAAAATATGAGCCTTATGTTAGAAAAAAATACAAAAATGCAGCAGCAGCCCACAANTTTAATTTAGCAGTTAGTTATCCCCTGAGATTTACCATGATTTCTTGTCTTATGGGTTGATTAGATTTACCCATACCCTTGCATCTTCCAGGGCATAAGCACATCAAAACATAGTATACTGGCAATTAGCTAATTTACATTTCCTTCAATTTTAGATTAGTTCTTGTTTCTTTTCTAGGGGATCCTGAGAATGGTTGGCTACATTCTTATAGTGTTACTCTCTAAAATAACGTGAAAATATATCTCATCTCTTTCAAAAGGCTTACCCTGGATATATGGAGTAAAAAAGAATGTATTCCTCTCTTCGCCTCAACAGCTCTAGAGTGACATTTCAAGTTAATTTGTTTATGTAAATTTCATCACTACCACAGTTAAGAGGGTGTTTCAACCTGATCCCTCAGGTAAATCATCTCCCATTTATAAGAGCCCAGCTACCAACCACAGAAATCCCAGTCACGGGTGCTAGGCATGGGTGGAAAGACAAAGCTCGGTACAAGAGGCAGCTCACATCAGAACGGTAAATCAAACCAGCTTTAATGCCAGTGTCAGAGTGGGGCTGCAGATGCCACAGTGAAACTGGTAACCTTCAGTCATTCCTGAATGTCTGCTTGTAAAGACACAACCTTTAGCTGCCATGAAATAAAGCAGTTTGGTATGACAAAAACTGTGCAAAATCTTCCATACACAAATGGAAAAGGTCTCCTGGCTCCTTAGGAGAGAAGATGGAGACTACAGATATCTATAAAACTTTCTCAACATAATGAGAAATAAACAGCACATTGATGGTGATTAAAATGAATGCTTCTTGATTTTTAAATGTTGGAGTTCTCTATCACTCCTTACAAATTGATTTGTTATTTCAGCGACTAAAGACATCACACCAGTATCAGCAAAAAGTTTCATAGAGTAAGAACAAAGTAAGATTAAAAGCAAATGCTAAGTTGACAGTATCACATACAGTAAGCTGTTTTTCAGGTTTAATTTAAACTTATAGCTCTATTAAAAAAAGTCACTACAAAATATGCAGCATTATCTAATGAAACAAAATTGGTCTGATAAATACTGGCTACCATAAATCATTGGGAATACATAATCCTCAATGCATTGGTTGAATGAAAAATGAGATTGTGAGAAAGGAACTTAAAATTTATTTATTTTAAGTGCATAGCACAGAAAATGTGGTTAGTGTCACAAACTTATTTAGATGCCACGAGGAGAAGACAGAATATTGACCTAAAAATAAGGATATGCTTCAAGCCTTAATTGGGAAATCAAATTGTGCATACTACACATGTAAGCCACAATTGATTTTAAGAACGTGAAAATGTTTTGTTGCCAATTTAACAGGAAAAATTTGGTTAAAAACCACTATTTCTGCAATGCAATGGAATGCACTGAAAGAATAAATGAAAATGACTACATGAAACACTAAAGAAACTTGATTAAAAGGGTAACTGAAAAGAGACTGAAGCATAGCACCAATATCTTAATAAGAAATAATGTGCAACCATGTCGAAGTTATTTTGCTATAGCAAAAGTGATTAATCAAAAATAAATACATACTACCTTTCCTCATCTTGCTCCCAATAAAGCCTTCTAGTTATTTTAAAGCTTTAAAAGGTACTGAAGAATTAGGAAATTGAATAGCCCAATACTATATAATTTCAAATGGAAGGACATCTTCCATGACTTAAGTGAGGTCCTTTTTAATGTACTATTTCAAACGTGCTTTCAATAGCAAATTCAATGATGCAGTGTGTATTTTCTCCTTGTGTATTTTTGCTTCCTACAGAATTATGGCCCCAGAATAGCATTATGATTTTTCTTGGCAATGTACAGTTTCAAGTTATTTTAGATTAAATTCAAAGCAAACTAAGCGAGCCTACTTTTGGCTGAACCACCTACTGGCCTAGATTCACTCAAAAAAAGTGTACCTTATGTAAGCTGAAAAGAAGAAAATTACTCACTAAGCAAAATACACACATCACTATAGCTATCATTTACAGCAGTATATTTAAGGCATGTATATCTCCCACAACTGTACAATGTATGAAACACGAAATTCATTCCACTCTAAAAGCTATCACAATGACTTATCACTGAATGTGAAACACAGAGGTAAAAAGCATGTTACACTGTACATATAACTTAGATTGAACCCTTACAACATTGCTTATTTCCCTTAAAAGTAAACTTATTTAAGTCAGTATTTTTAAGATTTCACTGAAAAGACTGATCTTCTTAGGAAAGCATTCTACTCTAAGCAATGGTAGCCTGTTGTGCTCTCATAAAAATGAAAATTAAAACCAACTTTCTGATTCCAGTTCCTATTTAACAATAATGTGATGGCACAGCCTCTGACAAAGGATTAGAGCCTAAGGAAATAATCCTTTTAGGATATTAAAATAAAACTATGGATCAAAGGACAAAAGTAACAAGTAAATTCTTCTGTAGTGTTTGATAAAAATAAGCAAACCTTACAAATGTTATTCATGGTGTATGCAATGCATTCTTTATGAAGACTTACACAGTAATTGAATCAAAATCCTGTATGTAACACAAGGCATTGCTGGTGTCTCGTATGAACCAAATACCTGCATTTCTCTCTTGGACTTGCCTACTGTGATGTATTTCATGGCCACATTACTCTGGCAGTCAGCAGCCATTCTACAAGGACATAATACATTCAAACCTTTTTGCATCTATCCCTCCCTCTTCAGATTTATAAGCTCCTGTCTTATATACAGAACTTTTCCTTTTTCATCAACTTTGTACTATTACACTTTATCCCATTCTACCACTCCAGTATCCCAAGTAAAAAATTCTTGTACATTTTTCTGACCCCACCAGAACACTCCTCTATTTTGTGACCTAAATTTCAATATAAACTATTACATTTTTGTGACATTGTCACTACTGAAAACATCCAAGATGAGGAACAGATGTAATCCACTGAACTAATAGGGTCTCTCCTCCAGGCTAATACTCTTCCTTGCAGCCCAAGTCCCCATCACTTCATCCCTTCAGCTACTTCCTTTTCCAGCAAATGATTCTACTTTTCATCCACATTTTCTCTCACTCAATATAGAACTTTTGATGTGCCAAGAAATGCTGAGAGGAACACATACAGATTCTCTCCCAAACTCTGCTTCATTAGGAAATTTACCTCATTGAAACAGTCAGCAAATAAACCCACAACAGTACAGATCAAAAAATCTTTGATAACAAATCCATTTTGCATTTATCTAATTTCCCATTTTTATCTACAACTACTTTGATAACTGTCATTTCTTTGAAATTTGTCACCATGCTTTGCACACTACTGTGATCAAGCCAGGACTGGTAATTATTTCTAGTTCTAGCATTTGTATTTATCAATCCCAAGAGACTTTTTCCCATTTAGTTGCAAACATTTTTCAAATAGTGACTGGAAATTATTTGGAAAGTATTTCATTCATCTATAGCTTTTTAATTACCTTTATTAACATACAAATTATATTTATTGTTTTCTTCAACCAGAGAACAGAAACCCATTCACAGAGCATGTATTAATGTTTGTGTTCTAAAAATACCAAAATGAAGTTCATTTAGTTTCCTAGTCAAGCTCACTGTTTTAGTTATATTTTTTCTACCCATAAAAACTATCCACTTCCTCTTTTCTCTGGAACAAGGACATAAAACTCACAGTATTCTATATATATACTTAATTATTGTACTTATTTTTACTTATTGTACTTAAATTTACTTATTTTTATTTCTTAACTACTATGCACAGGCATCAGAGGCCATAAGCAGACATAATCATCAGACCTGCTCACTATTTACTCATACATCCACAACTCCTTCTTTACTATTGTTCCTTTCTGCAAAAGTCTAATTTTATATC
Source organism: Erpornis zantholeuca (assembly GCA_013400515.1). Taxonomy (NCBI): domain Eukaryota; kingdom Metazoa; phylum Chordata; class Aves; order Passeriformes; family Timaliidae; genus Erpornis; species Erpornis zantholeuca. Next base: position 11,690 of record VZTN01015203.1, on the reverse strand, counting down.
TGTACAGACTGCTCTGAACAATTTGTGTGATATTCTCTTCATACACTCCCTTATAATTTTACATGAATAAATACAGTCTACTCATCTGATACAATCTGCAGATTATTCTCAAACTAAACATTTTCTTAACAGAAATCACCACCCTTTTCAATTTCATTGCAACTGGAAACAATTTCAATGCTGAAGCCTTCAAACATTCTAATTTTGTATCCTTATCACAGAAAAGTCCCTGGCAGGAAGAGAGGGTACTGAGGGACTTCGTTAACTGTGTGCAAGCTACAGGCCCACTCATTCCATTTGGTTAGAAAACAAAATCTTAACCAACCAGAACAAGCTTTGGAGAAAGATATAATTTGATTTATCCTTCCTAAATATTGCTAAAGAGGTTCTGTCAGTGAGTGTGAAAGCTTGATGATTTTTCAGACTTAGAGAGATTACGAAGAAGGTAAATTGCTAGGACTGGAGGAATTAAAACCTCGAGTCTAAAAGCAGGATTATCAACTTGAGAAGAGTCATTTTAAGATTTATTTAGAAGCTTTAGCAGAATACATATTATAATACAGAGAAAAAAAATTAAAGTAGGGGAATGTAGGGGAAGATTCTCATATTATTTTGAAGCTTATCATGTGTATTTGATGTAAAACACTCACCTGAGCAACACAGAGACTATTTTCAATTTAACTGCGTAATATTTTATACCTGAAAACACATTTGCAAAAATTTGGAATGAAAACTCCTTCAGAATGGAGGGCAGAGGAGAAAATAGACAAATATTCAGAATTACCAATTAGTAATCTTGTGACAAATTTATTCTTCTTTTAGGAAGTCAATATTTACTGATGCAACCAAAAAAATTCAACAGGATGAGAACATGTAGAATACAAACTGAGAGCTGATCGACAGCTCAAGAGCTGCTGCATTTGCAACACAAGTAGCAGCAAAAAATTCCCCAAAATGACTGATGATCAGTGAAGGCATGACAGAAATCACCAAACCAAGGCGGCTACTGCTTTTTTAAAGTTCTTTAGGTGTTGTGTAGCAGAAAAACTGAAGCTGAGACAATAGTAAGTGCAATTTCCCTCACAAGCCTAAGTACAATCAGAATCATGTAGGAAAGTAATTAAGGAATGTATGCAATTATTTCCTATAAGCCTCCTCCTCCATCAGTGATCCCTAATTACCACAAATACCTGAGTTGTTATCAAGAATAATAATCTTTGTGGCACTGAACAAGGTCTTAGTACTTTCAACCCAAAAGAATATCTAATATTACTTTCTATTTTACTGCATTCCTTTACATTATCTCCTTGCTGTTCAAAATAGTAAAAAATTACCCAGGTAATTTCTGGATTTTTATCTTCTGCAAGTCCAAATATCCACCATTAAGAAGAAAAACAAAAACAAAAACAAAATTAAGCTAAAACAAAGAAAAAGAACCCCATAAAACCAAAACCCATGTATTTAGGAAGTTTCACATCAATCAATCAGATATGAGTGGAAATGATTCCTCAAAAAAAATAGTTTGATTCAAAATTTTTGATAAAGTAGAAAGGAGAAAAGATTGATTCCAAATATCTAGGAAAAGAAACTGCAAGACAACTGCTAGTTACTTGTTTTCATGATCAAATAAATAGTTCATTATTAATAGTTCCTATGATAGCTTATTTTATACGACATGTTACATTGGATTAAATTCCTTGTATTTAGTACATCACATTGTCATACTGGTGAAAGGGCAGCAAAAAGTGTCAGTGAAGTCTCCATCCCTGGAGGCTGAGCAAAGACCTGAGCAATGCTCTCCAGTCAACCCTACTGTGATCAGAGGTGTTGGAGTAGAAGATCCCCAAAAAAACTTTCCAAGGCCAGCTATGATGTGATTCCATGAAATAACATTTACAGCTTTCGGTGTGTAAAAAAAAATTATTCTAAAATGCATAACATGCAAACATACAATGTACTTTATCTGTCACAGAAATGGTGGTACATTTTAAATCATCTTAACTTCGTTACACATATGAAGCATGGCTTACCCTCTCTCTGACAGCAGGAAGTAAACACAACTGCATCATGGAGATTGGAGGTTAACATGTAATTCCACTATTCCAGCATCAGTGAAATTAGTAACTGTTTGAAAGAAAACAAAAAAGTCCCTTTAATTTCACATTCTGTAAGAACAACTTTCTTTTGATTTACTCTTTATCATAATAGTGAGAAAGAATCTAATGTTTTATTTTAAAATACCTCATTTTCTACTTGTTATTAGTTAATCATGGATTATCCACAAGATCAATCACTCAATCAGAATAATTTTAACTACCATCTTTCATTATATCTAGATTAGATACAATGTGGTCTAGCAACCAAACAATTAAATCAAAGAATATTTCAGGCTCTGTATCAATTTAATGAGTAAATTTTACAAGTCAGTCTCACAAGGCCCCAATTTCCCTTGGTAATATTTGCCAACTTCAGAATTATGTTTGAAGTTGATTCATTAATATTTACAGATACCATCAAATTTGCAACTGAAAGATGTTATACATGTTGAATGCAAGATATAAATCTGCATAATCAATTAAAGCAGTTCAGCCATTTAGCAGTTTTGTCAAATAATTGTTTCCCCATCTCTAAGCATTAGTCCCTGTTCAAAATACCAGGCAAAACTTTGAAATGGAAAAAAGTAAAATCAAAGATAAAATATTTAATCTTAATTTTAATAAAATTATTAGAAGAGTATTCATGTATATTCTTTCATATCTTTTACCATTTATATCTTTTTTTAATTTGTAAAAATTATGAATATGTTAAGGAAACCTTGGAAAGAATTTTCTTTCAATCAAAATATTAAAAGTCACTAGTTCTTTCAAGCAAAATATTAAAAGTCACTAGAATAATCACTGGAGAAATCACAAATCTGGAAAAAACAAAATACAAGTAAGTTGAACAGCTCTTCAGAAAAAAGAGCAGAAAAAATTCCAAAGCAAAAGAATACAACTTCCAAAATTTCAAGGAAATTCCTGCTATCTTCCAAAGAAACATAAGCTCTCTTCATAACTTCTTAACCTAAAAGCACCGATTATCTCTCACAACAAAATTCCTCAGATGCTGGTGACACCAGAAGTGGGAGCAGCACTCCAGTGGGATCTCACAGGAGCAGAGGGGGAGAATCCCCTCCTCTGCCCCACTGCTGTTGGTGCAGCCCAGGACTGGGTTGGCTTTCTGGGCTGTGAGCACACGCTGATGGGTCATGGGGAGTTTCTCATCAAACAAGCCCTCAGTTTTTTTGATGGACAGTATTAGGTGGGCAGAAGACATTCTGCTGCTTCTTCACTATCATTCTCATGCTTTTCTAAGATGATCAGATCAGGTAGGGCTTCCCAGAGAAAGACAATTTGCACTCCTTGGAGATACCCTGGCTATGCTCAGGTCCAGGAGACTCAGGAAACTGTGCAGTATGATGGTCAAGAAATTCCATTGCAGGAGCCTGCTACAGCAGGAGCAGACTGCTCCTAAACAGGACAGGAAAAACTTCCAGATCAGAGGGCACTGTACAGTTCAAGGCTTAAAGTCACTAAATTAACTGCAACCAAGTAAGTAGAAGCAACAGCACACTCACAATGACAGCAGAGAAAACCTTGCAAAAAATTTTCCCTTTTCTTCTTTCTTCCCTATTCACTGAGTTTGCAATACTTAAAGTGTTAATTATCCTAACTGTTATTCTAATAAAACTTGGCACTTCTTCAATTAAAAAACATTTGGTTTCCTTTGAGGAGTTAATTACATGGAGAATGCCTAAGGTGAACCACATAAAAATTATGGCCAGCTCAAGGTCCTATGCCCCTGTAGTTACTAAATTGATTTCTACTGGAAGAAAAAAACCTCCAAACACACACACCCACAACATCAACTAACACAATGGAGTTAAGTACTAGTACTAATCCTACTTTAACTACATAGCTTCTGCTCTGAGATAAAGAACCAACAGTCAAAACACCAATGTCAGTACTTTTAGTATCAGAGACCAAACATTCTCAAAATTATGCTATATGAACACCTACAGGCTGAGTTACCACAACAGCAGTGGTTTAGTGTTTCCATATCCACAGTACTTGGGAGCTTTTAAGCTAAAGATATACACAGAACACTTGAAAGAGTTTAACAGAAGTTAAGAATCTAATCAGAAGTAATAACTCTTCTAAACTAGATAAAAGCATCAACAGCACATCAACAGTAACAAATACAGTTTGAAAATAATAAGCACTCCATTGTATTAGATACAGCAATAAATATAAGTGCTCATAATTCTTGTAACATATTAAATTTGAAAGCTTAAAAAAATACACTAATTTCTCTCTTTTTATTTACAATCAATATAATTTTGAATAAAAGAAGGAATTGTGCCTTGAAAGAAAAAGAGCAGCTTACTTGTCAAATATGTACAAGATCCTCTGTCAAAAAGACAAAAACTTATTGGTGATTCTTCTTGTAGAAAGATAAAAGAGTCAATTGCAGAAACAATGCACCCCTCCAAGGAAATTATATATACTCACTTTTTTTAATAAGCAAACAGATAAAGCAGTCTTCACTTTTACAGTCCTTTTTAACTACTAAGATAATACATTAACCAGAAACACAGTGAAGTGAGACGGTACCCTTTGTCTAATATGAACTAATGAAATGTCTTTGCATGATAAAAATTACCTTAGAAAATGAACAGGACAATCACATGATAGTAAAGATTTACATTTTCTTGTTTACTTACTGAACAGACTCCATACAATCCTATTCTAATATAACCACAGTCAAAGAATAAAAATTCAAACCTCAACTCTAACATCAAGCATTATCTCCCCCCACAGTAGTAAATAAATAATCTACTGATAGTCCTTGCAGAAATATCACTCATAAAAAAAAAAAAAACAGGAAGAGGGAGTATCTTTGAAAGCAATGAGGTAAAAGAACAGACTATGGAAGTTAACACATAACTTATGTGTTAAAAAAAGAAAGAATTTGTGACATTGTGAATTGTTTCCTACACTCGCAAATAAACACCTAAAAAAATGTGGGAGTTAGGAGTTCCACGTGGATAAATCTGGCTCATGAGGTAGGAGAAAGTAGTTCCTAAATGCATAAGTGCAAAACAGATAAAGGAATCAGACACTGAAACAGATGATTTCATTAAGTAACAGACTCTGAGTTGCTCATTCCCTTTTAATTGAAGCACCAAAAATGCGTTAAAAAGTATCCAGTAGTTGAATCAAGGATCTGAACAGAATTGGGCTTTCTGCCCTGCATTAGTCACATGAGAGTCAACAAACAGAAATGGTGCATCCCCTTCCTAAGAGAACTTAATAGAATGTTTGCCTTCTGTTTCAGTGCTCATCTGGGAGCAAAGTACAGCTATCTCTTCTTGGGGAAAGTGCAGCTCCCTATCAGTAGAATAATCTGGATACCTTGGGAAAGGAAGAGAGAGGGAGAAAAAAAAAACCAAAAAACCAATGAACAGCCTTAAGGTAATATTTGACTTTTCCATTTTTGTTTCTGCTGAAGTGCTCCACTAAATTTTCTTTTCCACTTGCTTCCCCATGTCATTCCTTAATGGCTGCAAACATCAGAAGCAAGATCAGAGGTAAGATCTTTCCTCTTTTGGCTGGCATCAAAGCAACATGCAAAAAACTAATAACCAGGAAACTTAACATCAGTCTGTTCACAACTCAGCTGGATGTTTATAAATCAAGATGAAAAACAGGCAGATGAGAGAGCTGCTGAGTTTGTAATAGTTATGCAAAAATGCATGACACTTGGCAGCCATAAGAAAACTGAAGTGATATTTGCAACCAGGAGGTTTTGCAAAATCAAAGCATAGTGAAGGCTATATGGTATTCAGATGCTGGGGGGAAAAAAAAGAGTCACAGAAATGAGCTAAAGCCCTTCTTCTTACACAGGCAGGCTTGGAGACTGGGTGATCTGACAGAAATGCCAGAATACAGTTTTGAGTGGGCCACATCAGGGAAAGAATGTCCAATGGAATCATTATCTAAATAATCAGACTTGCTTTGTTATCACCATTTTCTAGTTGAAATTGAACCATGTTTTATGCAGTACTTTTATTAGAGCAAGACAAATTTTACTGGGGATTGCAAATAGTAATATTGCCATATGATAAAGAAGTATCTGCTTTAATTCCACTGTGCCACAATATGCGGATCTTAGCCTGTAAAAATTTCCCTAGGCAGTCCAGTTTTCTTTTACTTGAGATACAGAACTTGACACACTAAAAGGCACCAAAAAAAGGCAGCTAATGAGCTAATTCAAGTATGGAAAGCAATTCATTTGCATTAGCATATAGGTTCATGTTGTCTAATTTACACTGGTTTACAGCTTTTACAGAGCTCCATGCCACCAAAAGTTGATTGCTTCCTGCATGTGATCTTCACCATCACCATGGCTCAAGAGTACCACTGATCTAAGAGCTATTCCTTTATTTAAAAGTGAAGGAAGTGAAAAACTCAAATCACTTTGTACAATGGTAAGATTATGAATAAAACAGAGCTGTGAAGTTGCAAGTGAAAACCTCACATAATGCTGCCAATGCCTTTTCCTCTCAAAATTGGTGTGACACACTATTAAGGAAAAATGACATATGAGTTTAAAACTTACTGAGTTTAGAACACCTTTGAAAGTATTAGCTTCCTGCTTAGCTCCTTTTATGTCAAGCATTAAATTTACACTGATAATCAGAATTCCCATATTTATGTATAACAACAATTACTAATACATAAATTTGCTCTCAAACCATGGCGAGTGTTGGAAACTATCAGCTGTAATGAGTGAGCTACTTTCTTTCATATGTAAGATGGGATTTTTGTGTCTGTGCCCAGATATATATAACTTTTGCTACAGAAATTAAAGCACACTTGATGTTTTTTAAAAAAGAATATTTTATTTTATAGGCTAAACATTTTAAAAATAAGATTTTAAATTTGTTTTCCATATAAAGTCCATAATTATTAAAGCAATATTAATACTGTACAGTAACAAAAGACTTAAAAGCTAAATTTGCATATATTCTCAAAGGTAATTCTAGTGAAATACCATTCAAGTATTTCAGACTGATAATAAGTTTAAAAAAATTACAGATTTTAAATCATCTTTCAAATCAATTTGGAAGTCAAGCACTTGTAGGAAAAACCTACAATCATGTTTTATTCTTACTGTTTCCTAGGCAAACCTACATAGCCACATAGAAAGCCATTCACTTCATAGAATAATGGTGTATAAACTCATTATTTGTGAGAAAACAGTATTTTCCTTTGTAGTGAACACATTATAATAAGGATGTGACTATCATGGCCAGCAGCTCCTATGTTTAGCTGTCCCCCAGCAGTATCTCACAATTCCTTAACTAGCAAGTCAGGCTTTTTCCACCTACTCTTTCAGAACAGGTATTACATTCTTGTTCCTACTTTCAGTGTAGGCTTTTCTAGCCCGTCAAGTGCCTTTATTTCTTAATAGCTCAGGCTAATTTTAGCAACCATATAAAAAAAAATCAAGGATGCCCATTATTCTCCATACTGGAATTTAAAAGAGCTCTCCATGGTTCTGAGCTACCTCCTGCTAGAGTCTCGCACTCCACACTGAATAATCTGGCTAAGGCCCAAACACACATAGTAACTTTTTGGTTTATAAATATTTGTACTCTTTCTAAAGCAAGAAACCCTGCTTTGGCAAATTGAGTCTCAGGGCAGAATCTGCGGGTAACTTAAAAGAGAGTCTGAATGGCATTTAGAGTTCAGTTCCACAAGGAAGGGGGTCATAAAGGATCCACATCTCTAACCCCTAAGTTATTCACAAAATCAAAAAGCAACAATGAAACAAGAAAATCAGTCTGCTACGCAACTTGAAATTTGCAAATTAAGATTATAACAAATGGCAGCAAAAGATTAGAGGGCAAGGGCTTCCCCATCATGCTGCATTATACACATGACTATCTATGTTGACGTAGATAAGTAAGGAACTTAAGAAGTGAAACACTGTTTTTTGAAGTTGGTTTTGCTAAAATCAATATATTCTAGACAGACAAGCAGACTCATAAAAGTTTTTAGGTTGGAAAAGACCTCTAAGATCATGTAGTCCAACCATTAACCAGCACTGCTAAGTCCACCACCAAACCATGTCCCAGAGTGCTGTGTCTATACATAAGTACACCAAACAAATCTTTTAATACTTTGAGCACTCTGGGCTCCCAAGTCAAGGGAGCCTCAAGAAAATTTTGAGAAAGAAATAGTCCCATAAGTAGATGATAGCAACATCATTCTTATGTGGAGACTAACAGGGTTCTAAAGGATAGGAGGCAGGTTATAAGAGTAAGGTATTAAATATCACCCATATAAGATAAGCTGTTTAATGCCCGTGAATGCTCTGTGGTGAAATCACTACAGAGTATAAAGACAAAATTTTATAAGAAAACTAGATGGGCTTTTAGAAAATGCTGGGAAGGAGCTGGTGACTTCAAGT
>VZTN01015162.1:1505-20158 GCA_013400515.1 Erpornis zantholeuca | reverse complement strand
AGTTTATTCAAATCTGCTTGTGGATCACTACTCAGAATTCTAAGATTTAGAAAATAAACAGATGGAAGTTACATTGTAATTTATCAGTGGTTCTGTGATTTTCATCTGCTTTTAACTGTTCCATTTTACTTAATTGATACCTAAAATAGCACATATTGCTACTTCCATTCCTATGAAAGAACACATGAAGAGATTAAGCTTTATCTTTTGTCCAGAATTTTTCCCGGCCTGGTAATAACAAGTTGGATGGACAAGTGTTTACAGAAATGTCAATTTAAATTATTTGAAGGCATTTTCATGTATTTTTCTTTTTTCTTCATTGTTGCATTTATTATAGCCTTCCACGTGCCATCACTGCAGTAGACATCCAACTGGTGACCCACTCTGTGCATGGAAGTACTGTGCAAGCAAAGCAATTGTGAGCTGAGCTATGGAATCTGAGGAGTGGAAGATGTGGAAGAGTAATAGAAGTAACGCACATGTGCCATTTCCAGTAGTATATTCACATATTTACAATTAGTCCCCACTGCCTCCCTTTCTTTAGGGAGTTCACCTCTCTATGCACTCATCTGGGCACCAGCCCAGACCTGCTCAAAACACTGGTCTAGGTCTATGGACCCCTCTGAAGAGCAAGACTTCAATCCTGATCAGAGATCAAAAACAAGGTATATGTATGACTAAGCAGTATTTTCAGACTGCTTGAGCTCCAATGCAGTTACCAACTGAACTTGAATTAATTGAGGTGTAGGAACTGTCTTGGCAGGAGTTCTGAAGTCATCCTAAGAGAAAGGGAACAAACCTGAACATCCTATGAAAGAAAGAGGAGATGAAAGGAAGCAAGGAGAGTGAACACATTTCTGCTTAAATGAGCAGCACTAAAATGGGGTGATGACAATGACATGACCTATAGCTCTTTAGTAATGAGAACATCCTTCATGTGCTCTGTGTGTTTTGCCTGTACTGGGCTGAAGTCAAGCATTGCTTCAGTAGGCTTTTAATTCTCTGGCTGTCGTACAGAACAGAGAGATTGGGTCATGTGCACAGTGTTAGATTTCTGAAGGGGCTGCCCTTCAGGTAAGTGCACAGGATGATGAAAATGGGATTACCAAATAGAGCTATTGATTTACATAGTAATTGGTTTCCTTTTTACATTCCCGCCCAATTTTCATTGCTGATGTTTGGTCTACAAGAAGTTTCTCATATAGGCCAGAAATTCTATTCAAGAAATTTGGGAATGTTGAAACAAGACTTTTCTACCAAAACAACTGGCAGCTCGTTTTCTATTTGAAGGGAGGTCATATCATATTATTCCTGCTGGTGAGATGCAATAGGAATGCTCTGTGGAGCATTAGGCACCTGTACTGAAGCAGGGGTGGAGAAGCCCAGTGCACTTTTAATGTCTGGGAGGGTTATTGAAGCCCTGTTCAGATTTGCAGTGGGTCACAAAAAGCTCCTTGTACTCTTTCCCCTTGTTTCTTCACTGTAGAGCAAGGGCATGGTTCATACAAAGTGTCCAGAATTTAGAAGACACAATGTCAGACTTACTGCATCATCCTACTGCAGTGTCACCATGGTGATTTTCATTTACAGTGAAATAAATATTACTCTGATTTTTTCATGGTTCATTTTTTCTGCTTGCTTGCCGGTATGGAAATTTCACAGTGCCTCAAAACAAGCCCTTGGGATATACATTAATGTAAACTTACAGTTCTTCAGAATGTTTTTAGGCATTGAAGGCAACTGGACAGGGGGAGTAGTTCATGCCAAGTAACTTGTGCCAGTTCTTAGCCTACAGACAGAGTGTATTTCAGCAAACTCCCTGCTGCAAGGGTACTTTGGAACAGGTCTTCTTCCAAGTCAGGGCTCAGGACCTCTCCAAGAAGGTGCTAATTAAAACTGGCTAAATTTGTTTTGGGTATTATCATCTGCACTTTTCTAACAGAGCAATCTGGGATGTACAGAGGGAAAGCTGAGAAACATCTGAACTAATTGACTGAATACCTGCTNGTCAGAATTCAAACAGTACAGCTACAGACCTTTTTGCCCACTGGATTTATTTTGAAGTTTGGGGGTTTTGCATAGTAATGTCAGCTTGCTCCTTGCTTGTGTTTGTTACTGCTGTTGCTGTTTTTATGCGGTGGTGCAGTTTCTACCTGATATTTGGGACAAGTGACCTATTTGTGTCTGAGTTTTATAATGAAGCCCAACCTTTCCAATAGAAGAGGAGAGGAGACAGACAAGAAATAACAGGCCTCAAGGCCTAAGGTCCTTCAGGGCTTTTTGCAGTATGTACAGCTTGCTCCATAGCACTTACAAACTACAGCTGTTAAAATAAATCATCCCTTGGGTTGTTCTTTTGCCCATTATACAGCATCCAGTCTCCCATTTTGTCTCTTCTGTATTTAACTTAAGACTTCTGTGACTTGTTACAATTTTTCTCCATGTGTACAGACGTTGCCAAATATGTCTCTAGAGACACTAATTGCATTTTTAATTCATTTTAGTAATGCTACTTATCTTTGGAAACCCTTGTGCAGATACCACACACTGGCTTTTCTCTGAACAGAAGGCCTATTTGCTTTATACACTCATTATGTAGAAGAATATGACACAGCGCATGATGGTTTTAGATGTTAATAGTCAGAGATGTCTATAAATAAAAAGCCTTTGCAAGTAATGTTGAAGCTTATTGCTTATCCTGCCAAGTAAAAGGCCACACTGTGATGAACACTATTTACAGGACAATAAGATCAGGAGGCAGCTCTGTATTAAAGCCTCAGCTAACAGCTTTTCAGGCTTTTATCAGACCCTTGATCTTTCTCACTGAGCTATGATGTAGGCTACGACAGGTTTCACATAGAAAGCATTTTTGACCTTTCCATGCATTAAATAGTAACCACAAAATATTTTATTGTAGTTAAATTGAACTATTAATGCATGTCAATTCCAACAACGTAGTTCCCTGCTAACACTTTTATAAGCAGTTGCTTCCCCTGTGTCTACATCATATATATAAAAAAATTGACTCTCCTACAAAAAGCAGCCCTAAGCCTGCTCGGCACTTCAGAGGCAGATTTTAAGTGTTGCTTTAAGCAAGGTACTTCTTTCAGTGAAGTTGTGTGCCATGCAGATATTTAACAAGTCTCTGGACACCAGAGCAGTATTTCTGCATGTGTTCCTGACATATCAGACAGATACGTCAGATTCCTTCAGATCAGTAAGATCTGAAACGACTTTATTGGATTTATTCTGTACCATTAGTACAGAAAGCTAATTACAGAAAAGCAACAGAAAGCATCAGTCTTCACTTTTGTCCTATGTGTGAGCTGTAAGTAAGGGTGCTGCTGCCTACAAGAGAAAGGTTGATAGTAGCTCATTCATTTTACAAATCTAGCTAGAGGAGGAACAAAAGCATTCATTTAACTACCTGTCGAACTACTAGCACAACACTTGCTGAAGTGACTCCAAAATATGTTCTTTCCAACAGGCACTGCTAGAGAGATATTCCAGATCAAGTGAGTCCCTGTAGAAGACATACAAAAACATTTTGCATGCTATTTTCTAAAGCACTGCTCTGTGAATGTTAACTGGGATGTGGTGCCATTCTTAGCATCTTGAAGAAGTGCAGTTACTAGAAACATCCAATCACAAAAACATGAAGGCTGTGACAAAGGAGAATGCATGATTTCAACATTGATTATAAAATTTAAAGATAAAATTTTAAAATTTAAATGTTTCACTTGGACACAGGTCTCATAAGTAAGGGTGAGTAACAGGGCTTACAGTGGTGGAAATGCTATTATTGGTTCTAGTTCACATTTTTCTTTCCTGTTATATTGTAGCCTTTTTAAGATTACAATTCCAAACACCTTTCATGGAGAGCCATATTTTTAACTGCCAGGCATACAGGTCAAGAACGGAGGCAAAATCTGAAACAAAAAGTCAGATAAAGAGCCCAGGAAACCTTTGGCTCCCTAGATTCAGTCTTGGATTCTTCTGCACTGATCTTTGATGTCTGTGGGTGAAAGCCAGCATAGTGTGCCGATATGACTTACTGTGTTCCCTGATGAAATTTACTCTCTTGGGCCTCTTTTCTTTCCTCCGTGGCAGGCAGAAAAACACAACGAAATTGGAAGGTCTTCAGGACTGAGCTAGCAACTGGAGAGAGCTGAAATTGAATTTGTGGGAAGATCCTACCACTTCCTAATTCTATTTAGGCCAGAACTATTGATGCAATGGCCTATCTTGAGGTCTTTTTGAACTCCCATTTCCTGATGAAATAAATCAGGAAGTAAGATAACAAATAAAAGTAGCAATAAGAAAGAAACCAACAACCTTGAGTTCACAAAAGGATGGAAAGGCTTCCCTGTAATAGAGAGCAGGAGAAAAGCTGTAAGTTGAGCTTAAATTTTTCAACAGAGGTTTGAAACAGCCCTAGGTTAGTACATTGTGTGGATGAATTTCTCAAGTGGACTAAAAAAACGCACTTCCTATGTACTCAGTTGAGCTGTGACACTGTGTCACTCTTTTTTGACCTGGTTTATTATCACATTTCTCATGCCAGCTATCCATATACAATGTTGAAGGGTTGTTTTTCCCAGCTTACAGTTAATGAACCTTGTGTGGGAACCAGTGCAGCACAGGAGTTTGAATCAGCCCTCTACTACACTACATTGAAAATCAGCTAAGTCATATACACTTTTGAAAGGGCTTTGTCAGTGCTGGGGGGGGTTGGGATATCTTTTAGTTTTAAATATGGATAAAATTTTACATTTCAGACATCTCAGGTACTAATTAAATTGTACTGTTGCTTGATGAACTCCATACAGTTGTAAAGTGAAAGTTCTTTTCATACCGTGTCAAAACATAACGCATTAATCTTTCCACTGTAAATGTATTCATTAGTAAGAAAAAAAAAATCATCAGAAATCTGAGAAGCATCGACTCCTTTTCATCTTCAGCTAAGTAGGTGGTGTCTAACATGCCTAAAATAGCTCAATGACTTGTCAGTGCCACCACTGACTTTTGACAGAGGATATCGACCATTGTGGTCAAAGAGGAAGTAGGTGAAAAGGGTGACTTTTTTTTTGCTTTTGGCCTTGTCAACAATTTCATAAAAAACAAAATGATCAAAGGAGGGATCCTTTGGTGGCAACCAGTCGAGCAACAAGTAATAAACCCTCAAGAAAGTCATCATGAGGAACTCAGTATCTGTGAGGACTTTGTTCAGCCTCAAGGGTAAATCAATGTTAATACAAATCCTGGCGCTGAATAGTAGATAACATGACATCATTTTGTACAGATAGGCTCTCTAAGAGACACTCATCAAATCATGGCAATCTGCCTGAACTCAATGTTGAGATAATTCAGCATCTCTGTACTAGCTCAACTTCTCAACCAATCCAGGTCTCACTGGGAGGAGAAATTACATAAGACTTTTTTCCCCCTGTCCTAAAAGGACATAACCGTTTTGTGTTTTATATGACTTACTGATTTAGCTTTTCTGAGTACATTTTATTTTCAGTAACCTAAAAATTCACAAACACAGATAATTTGCCAGGCAACTTGACACACCTGGAAAAATATCTGCAAAAAGTTCTTCTTTTAATTATTTTATTTTTATTTTTTAAGAAGTTGTTCATAGCAACTTTGGCACACTTCTGCCAAGAACTTCAAGTATTAAAAGCATGCTGTTTTGGAGAATATCGTTGATATTCACTGATATATTTTGACATATCAAAGGGTACTGTAAAATTTGCTTCATGTCAAGAGCATATTTTCTTCTAACAGACTCCTTTTGAAATGCTGCACTAGATATGCATGCAGGAGAGCTTTCAAACAGAAAACAAAAAAAAGCCTAAGAAGATTTGACCTAAAAAAGAAACACCTGCCCTGCCGAGATCTGCTTGGCCTTCAGCCAGCAGTGCAGCACACTTGTGAAGAAATGGGGTCTTTTCCACTTCCCAGCTACTGCTTGCATAAGGAGGGGCAGGGGTACTTATCACCCTCCCAGCATCCACAGGGCTCTGCTGGCCTTCTGAGAGAGGAAACAAGGAGGATGTGTGACACGGTGCTTCAGCTGTGCTGCTTGCATCTCTTGGTACAGCATCCGGGAAACTGCTTGGCTGCGCAGGGGAATGGGAAAGGAGAAGATGAATGTGTCCTGACAAAGGAGTGTTGTTTTGGCAGTGTGCAGCCTGTAGGCTCCCACATGCTCAGAAGTCACTTCCTGCACCCCTGCTGAAGGGCTCTGTTTCTCAGCTGCTCTGTAATGACTTACAGAAACAGAGTCATCTTCCCTTAGATCCCAAATTGTAGGAATGCTGACACTCAAATTGGAACTCATGCTAATTGACTTACTAATAAAAGCCTTTTTTTAAATGCTACTGTAAATCAGGCATCTGATCTTTTCTTCCATTTATTTTTCTTACTTTTGTTATTGTTTTAAAAAGCATCTGTGTGAGAATGCATGTTCAGCTGCTAATTGGATACTCAGTGGCTGATATTGTTACAAACTACTAAATACCAGATGGAAACGGCAGTGGTATAACAACATTTTGAAAATGGAGTATCAATGACCAGCAACAATATAGGAAATTTTTAGTGTACAAGGCACATGGTGTTGCTGTGAAAATCACCTTAGTTTTCAGGCTGAATCATCTAAAAAAAAAAAAAAAAAAAGACTAGAGAGAGTTAATCTTTTTTCTTTTCCCTTTGGTTGAGAGTGCACTGGCTCCAGTGGCAGCTGCACAGGTGCAACAACAGCCAGAGCGGGTTTATTTAAAAATTCAAATTAACAGAAAATGTATACATTATTCACTTGGCCCTAGTTATTACCCAGTTCTGCACAGGAGGCAGAGCCCTGAAAGTAGATTTTGCCAGGTTCATAAATCTTGGACTTTTCTCATGGTTATCTGTTTACTGAGTATACAAGAGGATGCTGCTGTGCCACATAGGCACAGCCCAGCCCAGGCAGAGCTTCCCTGCTCTAACGTTAGGGGGAGGAGTTGTAGGCAGAGAACACTAAATCTAAGGCTATCTGGGACATGGATTGCAGGAACCAGGGGTGGGTATGACTCTTGTGAGGGCTGAGGCAGGCTCCCACACCCAGGTATTTTTTGTGTCCGAGTTCATTCTGCTCACCATTCCATTCTATGGCCTGAATCTGGATCTAGCACCATTTTAAAACTTTTTCTCCTTTCTTTCAAATATAAATGTTGCACTGAATGAAAGCAATAGATTCTTATCTCCCCTCTTTAGTGGGCAGAGGTGATGAAATATTTGTGTACTGTGAAAGAAGGTACCGAGCAGTGCAGAGCTTTAAACAATTGCACTACATGTCATACCTTACACTTTGTTGGTTGCAGTGATGAATTTATTTCTTTTTTAAACAATTTATCAACAGTATGCCTGATCATGAACTCTTAAATCTTCTGACACATTGACTAGTGACTACCACCACAGAATGGTAGGAAAATACAAAGTTTGATGATGGTTGCTGAGCTTTTTTATTGCTTCATATTTGCAGAATTAAATGTACGTGAGTATAATTAAGACAACATTTAGAATTTCTGGTTAGCACAATAGATGATTTAAGAGCAGACACATGGTTACTGATGTATTATACAAAGCTACACCATAATCTCAGGCTCCAGAATACTCCATACAGTGTTCTGGGCTTCATTAATCCCTTCAGCCATGGGACCTTTCCTAGAAACCCCTGACCATGGGACGAGTGATTAGCAAGAAGCCTTTATTTAATATGCTGTGGTTGAAAACATAGTGAACCTTGCCAATAGGATGTGAGTCTGTAAACATATTTCTAAGTAACACCCATTTAGTGATACAGAAATTTCAAGAAATGTTAAGGTTGGGGTTTTTTTTCCCTGTCGCTCACTGTGGGATATAAACAAAAGAAGACATTAAATGTGTCACCTATTTCTGTAAACTGAAACTATAAATGTTTCATTTAGGCCATTGCAAATTATTTAATTTTAAACTCAAGCTTTTTCCTTCTCATTTCTTGAGTCTCTCTCAAGAACGTTCATGTCTAATTAATTATCCTTCCTGCTTTTCTTCTTGAAAACGTAAAAACATGCTGGTTTACCTGTTTACAGCTCTTTCCCCAGACAAACAGAAGTTTAAAGTAATGAAATTTATTAAAAGGGCTGAGATCTGAAAACTTCTCCGTTTCAAAAATTTGAATTTTTTTCAGTGTAAAAAACTTTAAACAGCTTTTAGTCAAGACACATAATGTTCCTTGCATGCTCCAAATTCTGTTTGTTGCTGTCTCTAAAATGGATGTCAATGTAAATGTCAATATTGGAGTGAAAGGATCCTATGTCTTTAGAACTGCTGCAGTTTATTATATTAGGGTATATGAAGGCCCACACTCTTTCTAGCCATACCTGTTCAATGGAGCACAGCAGCGATACAAAATAAGTTCTGAAAAAGCTACAATTTACTAGGTAGAACCAGCAGTAAAAAAGAAAGCATTCCTTGGATTTGTTGTGTTGTAATGATGTTTTCCTGTGCCTAAATGATATTGACTGTTGTTCTTATTGAAGAGGAAATAAGTATGTGCTCGGAGCTACTCAGACAACTATTCATCATTCTCTCTGGCAACAGAAAGAATTCCCATGCCAGAATGCAAAATCCAGCAGCAGCTACAGCTGCAGAATATCAGAAGGCTGTATTAAAAAACTCACAGGGAAATCAGAACCCAATTTCCAGCCAGGATGCACTTCTTCAGAAGCATTGCTTTAGGACATAACTCACTTCTCAGAACACCACAGTCTGCAGCTTAATGCAAGTATTTAGGGGGAAATAAGGGTCTTTGAAATATAAATAACACATAAAAAATAACACATTTTGTTCTTTATTGCTTCCTAGCGAAGCTTTGCTGGAGTACAGTAGTGAATAATAATAACATCCGTTCTTAAAATCTGATGCTGACTTAATCATTATAGAAAATTAAGATGAGGAACCCTGCTGTGAGAGGTGATGAAAACATCATTTTTTATAAGATAATAGTGAATATTGTTGCTTGGTAAACCCACTATTAATATCTGTAAAGGTAAATGGCTCTTCCTTGGTTACTTTAATTTGTTGTGAATTGTGTTGGTACGTAACTGACTTAAATCTGACTGCTGGTACAAAACAATAGGTTAAAACTTTTGTCACCAAATTTGTTGCTCTATTTGGAGTCAGTTGGAAAAACTGGCTATAAGGAACAAAGGAAAGAGGTGCAGACTGGCAAACTGAGTCTCGAGGGTGTCCAGACCTGCAAAGCTTGCACAGAAGGCTCAGAGCATCACAACAGGCTCTCGGGGTGCAGAGAATCCTAAACTATATTCTGGCCATACCTCAATTTATATCTTCTTGGCAGCACATGCAATATGGTTACTCTTACCTTAAGTTACCATATTTATATTTACTCCCAAATAGAGACAAACATACAAAGGATAAATGAACACAACTCTAGGAAGGATAAATGAACACAACTCTAGGACAAGGGCCTTCTTCCTTGGCCATGAAAGCAGAGTAACTGGGCTAAGATTAGCACCTGTGTTACTCTTTCTGTCCTAGTGGCTCAACCTCTCATTCATTTTTCATAGACTTCTATTATTTGAATTTTCCGATAGGAAACACTGTTTCTACAAGATAGTGCCAAAATGAAAACAATAAAAGAAAGTAACCATTAAACTATTTTATTCTTAACCGGATTTGAAAGCACTGTAAAATACTTGTCATTGCCAGTTTTCATATATTATTAAAAGCTTCCTATTCTTGTTGTAATGACTATAGAAAATGTAGAACCTAATCTGAGTTCAATAGAATCCTGGAAAAACAAATGCTTTATCAAGAAAAATGAAAGCACTGCTTGGAAACAAAAGCTAATTAAAAAAATTCTTAAAAATGCCCTAGAGAGAGACAAATGTACAGATAATAGTCACAGTCTATTTAATATGGGCAAGTATGCTTAACATGGCAGCACATTCAAACCAGCCTTTGCCTGTACAATCCAGCATCTAGCACGATTATAATGATTAAACTGCATAACATTTATTAGAAATCTTACGCCTATTAAATTATATATAAAACCATATCATTGTGAAGTACTACTGTTAGTCACATTTATTGATCAATGTCAATATTTGTCAAAACAAATGTTTTCATTTGTTGGTTTAATGTGTTTAATCTCATATTAATTTGTGAGAGTACTTAAGAGATACAGCATTCAGGCAGTACACTTCTGTAAAGAAACATGGGCATTTATTAGTCCTCCTTGAAAAAACAGTTGAAAACAACTGGGTTAATGTGGATGGTTAACATTGCTAAAGCTGAAAGAAAAACTGGTTTTTATTCAAGTTTCAGGGCTTCTCCAATAATATAATATAATAATATACAAAATCACCCTGTAGATCTGTATGGAGTGTATTAGCAAGGCAACTTACAGGATTTTATATCCAAATGTGGAATGATATTGTTAATATATTTTTTGATCTCTAACCTTTCTTGTTGGGTGGGTAGATGTAGTAGTGTGCCATATTTTGTGTCTCTAACAAAGCATTTTTTCCTTTGTCAAAATACTACCTACAAGTTATCTGTAGCCACCAGGGCAAAAATCAAAAATCTGTGCAGTTTTCCTCATTCTGCTTCTACAGAAAAATAAGTATTTTTTAGAAAAGGAGTGAACATATTCTCCAGTGTTTGTACGGCCTCCCCCACAGTAAAACAACACACCAAATCACTTGGTCTCATACTTGGTCTCACTGGCCAGAGCAGTGCTCTAAAGGCAAACAGGCTCTCCTGGTGCAGCCCTGAGTGCAATAATTAGCCTTAATGGCCCTGATCAGCCTCACCTGGGCCTCCCCACATTCACCTGCTCCTTCCCCACCCTGAGCTTTCCTTAAGCCTGAGGCTACTGCCCCTTTCCTGGGCTGTGTTCTGTTGGTGCTGGTGCCCCCCCAGCTCATCCTGAGAGCTGCATTTCTGTTTGACTGCACTCACCTCACCACCATGGTGCTGCCTTATGAGCTGGACTCTTGGTTGGACCTGGCCACCATCCCCAGGGGATTCCCCCTGGCTGGAGCTGACATGGTATTCCCTCTGCTCCAGGCTCAGGGAGCACTGCTCGCTGACACACTGAACTGGAGTGACCTCCCCTGACATTTCAGGCACTGGGCTTGAGCATGCTGCCAGGGACATGCAAGAGATAATTTCATGCTCTTTTAATCTTCCTATTCTCAAAAATGTATTAACAATTAAGCTGGCAATGTTTCTACAAAGCAAAGCTGGGAAACCCACTTTTTACTTGTATTACTTGAAAATATATTACTCTAATTATTCTAGCTCTTTTTTGAGTATTAGGAGACAAAATTTTCTGCCCCTTGCTCCATATCCAATTGCAATCCCAGAATTTTTCTGTTTTGTTCTAGAGACTATTATTTCACTTTGTTGTACACCTATCTACCTTGATAGATGGGTAGGTAGATGCATTTCTACCTGTTCCTCTATTTTTGTATATCTTTGCATTTTTCCATTTACTAAAGCTTGTTCTTAAGTAACTGTGCAGAATAAACTTGTTCATTGTTTAACATGACTTTTCATTAAGTGATCTTGTAAGGAAATTGCATCTGACTTGGAAATTCCAGGGTTTTTTCTAAGATTAATGCTGGTGAACACACATATAATACTACATTTATTTGGGACTTCTCTCTACTGTTAATTATTGAAACCCATAAAATCTGTTACTGGGAATTTCTTGTGACAGTCAGTTGGCTTTCAAGATTTCCATGAGTTAAAACTGCTGCAAAAATACAACCTGGTTAGAGACAGAAGTTAAATGCAAACACCGAAGTTATTTCAGACCCTTAAAACCTCAGTGCATTTATACTCATGATATAGCATGCTGTCCCATCTTGCTGGTGAGCAAAAGACTTATCTGTCTGGACCAACAAAGTCTCCTCTGAGAGCAATGAATATATGGTTTTTCTTTTTCCTTTTTGTTGAAGTGGTTAAAAAGAAATAGAACAAAATGAAAGGTTTTGACTTCAGAGCCAGATATACTGCAGCAAAGAAGGGAAATAGCAAAACTGCAATTACCGTGATGAACTTAATTATAATCACAGGCTCTGGACTCTTACCCATAGAGAAGGGTAAGGAAAATGGAACAGGAAAAGAAAAAATTTACTTTTCAAGGTAAAACCAGGTTTTCACGTTCTGTGTTTAATCTGATTCCTGTATTTGAGGAAACAGCTGAGCTATAACAGCGTTGTTCTAGCACAGCAGTGCTGCAGGCAGCAGTCTACATGTACTTCATGTCACTTAGCAATGATGTGTGCTGCTAACCCCCGTGGCACAGATCCTACTGCCAGTGTTTTTGCTCCACTTCTGCAGGGCTGGAGCTTGTGGATAGCCACTGCTGCTGGGTGCATGCAATGCTGGACTGCTTGCTGGTGAGCCAAACCCATCTGGGGGTTTGTATAGTTTTAATAGAAGTGTGGTGCTATCATAACTTAGTGTTTGCAAATAAGTCCTCTGTGCTTTATTCAGTCCCTCTCCTTTTTAATGAAAGAAGGTGAAATTCAAACTTCACTTTTCCTGGGTTTTATGTGTTAAATTTACCTGTGACTATTAACCTTGAGCTTTTACACTGAGAATCGTGGTCACACTGCCAGCAGATGAAGCTGAGTGCAGGCAACAGAAAGCTCTGATTCCAAAATGTAGCCTTTCTTCTTTGAAGGTCTGAAGCAGGTGGGGAAAAAGGAGCAATAATAGGTTACAAATTCAAACCAGATTTCAGTGATCTGTACTGTATTGTCACAGCAACATGGTGACCTGTACATAATAAAAAGAAAGGATTCATATTCTGAAGTCAAATGAGATTGTTTCATGTTTTGTCAAACATTTCAATAGGCTTGTTTGTGCCTTAAGAGAATATATTCAGCATCACAAATGTTATATTCTCATTCTGATAGGGAATTCCCTCACAATCTCAAACAGGGAGAGACTGGGAACAGTCTTTGTCCTTCAAGGCATAAAAGTGAAAGGAAAATCACCACCAGTACAGCTGTGAACAGCTTATTCCTGAAGTTAACTTTGGAATCACATCCAAGTCGGAAGCATGTTGCCCAATATTTGTCCTTGTTTGTGCTGAGCACTTCAGTGTTGTGTAGAAATGTGGCTGTAGATCATCTGTACGTTTCAGTAACCTTGCTATGGAATGTACTTCTGGTGGTTACAAATAATCTGTGACTGGGCAGACTACTCCAGATAGTACCTAAGGTCCAGCAAAACCCTCCCAACTTTCAGTTCAACATTGAATGGTCAAGTCTGTAATTAGCCTTATGCATCTTGGCAAATCACTGCACCGGTCTGTTATTCTCTGTTTGCATTTCTCTTTCCAAAATTGCCTGTATTTGAAGTCTTCTCAAGTAAAGTCTGACAGTAATTATGTGCCATGGATCACAAGTCATTCCAATTGCCCTTTGAAGCCTTAACTAATACTGGAGGCCTAGGCAATATCTGTTTACCCCCAGGGGTTATTAGCTTAATGAATATCAGAAACAAACAGGTGGCTCCCTCCAAACTTCTGCACACATTTATAAAAAAGAGATAAATATTTCAGAAAGATGATCTTCCCTTCCTGCTTCCAGTCTTGTTTCTGTGATTAATAGTCATTAAAATGTCACATTTCCTCTGCAGGTAGAATAGTGTGATAATGTTCACAAAACAGGGAAAAAATATCTTGAAAGGCAGTGGATAAATTTAAGTCCTGTCAAGAAGCTGGATGTTGTCAATATTTAAAATAATCTGCCATGGCTTGGCAAGCTATCACTGCCAATTGTATTCACTACTTCAGCTTCTTGTAAAACCAAACAGCAACAAACCATTTCAGGCAAAATGATCCTTAAACACAAGAACTGCTTGTGTTCCCCCTCACTAGTAATTAGTAGGAGAAAGTGAAAATAAGCACTGATAATTACTAGAAGAGGAAAAACCCTTAGCAAAAACATTTTATACCCTTTTCCTTTTGCTTGTGTCCAACTCACAGGTTTTTTTAAATTTCTCTAATCTTAGAGTTTAGAATCCCACCTATTGGGCAGAAGGCACCTGAGGGGGAAGGAAGGTCCAGTAGCAATGCTGGCTAAAAGCTTGACTCATTTAACCACTAGTGAACAAAGAGTTACTTTACTCCAGATTAAAAGAAAACCAAACTGTATTGTGTTAACAGCCAAGGGACACCTACTACTGTTTAGCACTTGTTTTTCTTACTGGTGGTATTTTTGGTGGCATAGATAACAAGAAAAAAGGACATTAATTTTATTCGGGTATCTTCTATTCGTGCCCTAGGAATGGCTCTGGTGAATAACAATGGTTTGGATGACATGGATGCAGACTGAAAAAGGAGGTAAACATTTACAATTTGCTTTTAAAGGACATAAAATATTCTCTATGGAAGTTTACTGGATTGATGCTGATTCAATATGCAATGTGATGTATTTAGTTTTAAGCTGCTCATAAGCATAATAGTCCTCGTGTTCAATTATAGTTATGCTTTAACTTCTCAACGAATTGGAGCTTTTATCTCCAGTCATCACTGATTTTTAACATTTATGTTAATCTTTCTAAGGTAAAAATATTAAGCATTAACATCAATCTATTGAATTTTTAACATTTTTGAAGGATAACCCATTATTTTTGAGGGATCACCCATGATATTGTGAAAATACTTCTATATATGAAGCTTTTGCTAGCTTGTACACAGATGATATTTATAAAGCAAGCCACCCATTTGTAGAAAAAAATAATTGAAAATCCTTTATTAAAGATTCCTCTGTAGATACTTCACAGGAGAGGGAAAAAAGCACAAAAAGATAAAAGCAGAGAGATTAATTCCTCAGATTGGTACTGAAAATACAACCATGTATTTTCTGCACGGATTTACAAACAGCAGTGGAAACCTGGGGTATAATGCCGCATTTCTCCATGTTCTTAATGGCATTAGCTCTCTGTGAATCAGGAAGCAGATACCAGCAATAGCTTTATCAAGTCTGAGAGTTTCACAATACAAATGCTTGATTATATTTCTGAAATAATTTACTCATCAAACAGTGCTATTAAACGTAGGATACCTTTACAACACTGTTTCTATTGTTGCTTTCACATTCTATTTTGCTGGCAATAAATCATTTTGAAGCAATTCATTTTTTACACATAGAGAGATAGACAGCAGATCCTGAACTCAGCAGATGACACATTAAATTCAGAGACATGTCAGTCACATTTAAAGCATGCGGCCAACTCCTACAGCAGATCATTCCAGTAGCAAAAAGAGTTTCTCTGCAGTTCTCTATCCATGTCAAGCTGAAATAGAATTTTATTTTTCTTCACCTAGATAAATAATTTTTTATGCATGTTCTGTATGTTGTCACAGGGTAGTAATGAAAGAATAAGCAGTATACATACCCCAAAGACCAGACTTTTGACCACCACCACCTGGATTATCCAATGTTTCCCAATTAGAAGATATATTTTACAAATAAAAATCGAGAATGTTATTTCTTGTTACAATTACGAAACATAATGCTTCAGACATTGGTATCCACCTTTGGCTATCAGCTAGGATTTTGAGAAAAAACTTCAGAAGCCTTCAGTCTGAGAAAATGCAGGCAAATATGAGCTGGCCTGGAGCTCTGCTCTCTTGCAAACTGTAACTCACTGCTGAACAGGACTGACACCTCCAGCACTGCTCCTCAGGGCTGGATTTGTTTGTAGGAATTGGCTTGTTTTGATAAAACATACATAACTAAGACTATTTAATGAAGTAGGAGAATCCCATCAAAGATAAGCTTTTGCTGACAAACTGATGTTTGAGCTTCTTGGCACACAAGAATGCTGCATCTCCATTTTAAAACATATAAGGAACTACTCCTGCACAGTGGTGTTCAATCCTGACTTACTTGTGTTCTTCAGTATCTTTTTGTTTCATGCAGCCAAAGGAAGCCTGTAGAATGCAGTTGCACTGGATTTGAGCTTTGAACTGTCCAAAGCAGTCAGTACCAGTGGTACTTTTGCACCAGGGCCTGTAAGGCATGATAAGCAGTGTCTGCAGTAATTGTGTATGTTTCTGCAGTCTCTCTTATTTACTGTCAAAGTTTGGACTGTGCAACTCTGAAAATTTTCTCTGGATATTTTGCAGCTATTATGTCAGCTAATAGTTTTAAAGGGAAACCTTGCAGGGCATCACTAGAGGAGTTTTTATGGGCATGAGGCAAAAATCCCAAACATTGCTGAGAAGCAGTATGTTGTGGAGTTCAAGTGCTGTTTGCTATGCATCAAAGATGTTCAGATTTTAATAGGTAATGTCCTGAGCATTTCCTTTGTTGTAATTATTGCTCTAGTGGGAATGTGCTTTTGTCTCTAATGCAGCCTCTCTCTGCCGGAAAATTTGTGATGAGTGTTTTTCCTTTCTGTGCTGCTAGTCGTTAAATTTAACTGTAAACGGGAGTGAAAACGGACACAAATGTGACAGATGTGGCTCTCTAAATTGACATTTGTGGTAGAAGCTCTTTGCACATTTTCATAACAGAACACCAGCAATATTTCCCTTAAGTAACACGATGGCTCTTGTCAAACACTTCCCCAAAAGGTCAGTCATTTAGGCTATAGCTCTTGTTCTCCCTGGCTGCTGCTGCTGCTGCACATTCCATCACCAGGTGACATTACAGAGAAGGCAGTACTGCAGCCAGGAGACCTCCACTTCACCACTAAAAATCCCTTTAAGAGAGTGGGGATGGTACTTAAGGTAGGCTTTTTTGGCATATGAAGAAACCCCCAGGATGCTGTCCTTTAAGCAGAAAATGAATATGCCTCTCTCTAAAATCTCTGGAGTGTGCAGCATGTATTCTTTAGCAAGGTGTGATAATCAAGGCATTGTCACATGCTGATATTTTGTATTTCCTGGGGTGTGTTTCTAATGCTTTCAGTTAAAGCACATTAAACAACAAACATAGATCAGAAAAAAAGAGCTTGTATCTATAATACTTCTGTAAGTTTGATTTGATTGCATGTTATTTAAAGTTTATACATGCCAAAACTCTGCTTCAATTTCCATCTTTTCCCATTCCTCCATGAAGTAAAACTGCAGGACCTAGGGACAAATGGGAAGACAAAGCAAGAAAGTTTTTTTGTCATTAAGCTTTTTGCATATTATATTATAAGGGGGGGCTAAATGTCTCTGGTTTGAAAAGTAGTTTACTTATGGACCTGAAGAAAAGCTTTCATAATTTCATTAGAGAGAGGGAAGAGATTTTGCAGAGTAACAAAATTGTAGAATCTTTTGTCAAATGTTCAGGGAGCTAGTAAAGAGTAAAGCTAATGCAGTCAAGCAAGAGGATCGAGGACATTTCTTAAGTTGTGGGAGTATGGTACTTGCACAGATTTCTGACCACAGAATTGAGAACTACACATGGATGCATATATATCCAGTTCTTGTGATTTATATTGACAGGGCATATGCTACCAATGCTGGGAATTATTTTCCCCTGACATAAAGGTCTCTCAATAATTGAAATTTACCTGAACGTGAGGGATTGCTTGGGGTAGCTCAGTATTATCAAATTTTCCATAAATTTTTTGAATGGCTTGACCTTTAGCATCTTTTTAAAACTCTAATGTTTCCCACCGCATCTCTGTGATGGCCTAAATTTATAACTCTCCCTCTCTAGCAGGAGATGGGGATTAAATGTGTTCTTATGCTTTTCTTCTCTCCCCCTCTACTGTCCTGCCAAGTTCTGCAAGCATTGGTCATAGGTGAGAGTTTTTAGCTCCTTTTAACAAAAGAATTGGTGAGATGAGTTCTGTCTAATGTACTGACATTTTATGATTAATAAATGTTAATTTACTCTTTGAATCATGAAATGATTGAGCTTTCTTTTTGGTGAGGATATTGATCTTCCCCCTTCCTTGTTTTCATTATTGTTGTTGTAAAGTACTGAGGTGTTTTTCAATTGTTACAAATCTGTTGCATGCATGCAAACAATTTCAGTACAGCACTTTTCCGTTTCTGGAGTTCATGGTACTTTCTCATGATCAAAATATTCAGTAGGTGTTCATATATGGATCAGGAATTTCTCCTACTGATCACGTGTTTTCTATGAGCGTGTATATTGCCATCCCAAACTTGTCCATTTTTTCACAAGCTTTTCTGTAGACCACAAATACAAGTTTGCTTCTGTGGAAGTGGCAGTTTATGTCCTCCCCTTAAACTTTGATCATTGCCAGCTGTTACTGGAAATCTTTCCTTTTAGCTGTATTTCTAAAGAATGAAGCATTTGTGCTTTCGAAAGCATTCCAGCAGGCTCCTGCTGGTTCAGATTCACAGGGATCTCCAGAATTATTGTTTCTTTGGGGTTTCCCAATTAGTTACTTGCACAGGTACTTCTGCCTTCAGTTATTCTTGCAATCTGTGGCTCTTGTGATATCAGGGCAGGAGGAATGGTCATTTAATACAATATATAAATATAGCTACGTATGTGCAGCTTTACAGCTACTCTGAACGCTGGTTAGGCAATAACACAAAAACAGTGTGAAGCTAAGCCCAGAAATGAAGAACACCACTTTAAATGCAAATATATATATATATA
>VZTN01015135.1:227-10449 GCA_013400515.1 Erpornis zantholeuca | reverse complement strand
AAAAAAAAAAGGTTGACATACTTCGTGGCTAGGAGCCTAAAAGCTACAAGCTGGGTAAGACAAGGAGGGGTATGGTCCTTTCCACCCTTCTCTGCTGAAACAAAAAAACTTCTGGTTTTACTTTGCAAACAGAATTCAGCTAGTTTTGGTTTGGCTTGGCTTTTAACTCATCATCTGTAAATTGTCCTGACTGCTGCTAAACCCTAAGGGAGGGTTACCACAGCAAGAACAGACTAGAGCCAGGCCCTGGCTTTCTACAGTAGTACATGGAGAACTGTGAAGGGATGGGTAGCTGTGTGTCAGCAAATCCCCAGTCCAGCTCAGAACCCTGCTTATGTTTTGTGTCACAATCCATGCTGAGACAGCTCTGTTTACAGAAGGATTTGTTTATTAGATACAGAAATTGTAAATCCTATTACATATTTTATAAATGTATTTTATAAATTTTATTTTATAACAAAAAAATAGTAAGTATCTTAGTAGCTAAAAAAACAGTGCTAAAATTGCTGCCAAGAAGATTCTGAAAAGTCAAAATATACTGTAATGAGTTTTTTTATAAAAAAAGAGGAAGCAGCACCACTACCAGAAAAGTATCAGCAAGAAGCTTTCAAAAGGAGGCAGCTGCCATGGAAGCAAGACTAAATCTTCCACTGCAAGAAAAACCCTGTACAGCCCTAGAACAGTTCTAGAGAAGGACGTGGTAATGTCACACTTCAGACATTACACATTCATGGGATTTAAAAACCCCAAACTTCCCTATATTTTGTTAACACAAAGTTGCATGGTGAAAAACCTCTGCTCTTCCAGAATGTCACATTCACTGGATTGCAAACCTTTAAACAATAAAAAATTAAGATCCATGCCCAACTGCAACTCCTTGGTACAGCTGATAGCCACCAGTTCTTCTCCCTAAATCAGTTGTGTGTCTTTTGCTGACTGTAAACTCAGAATTATTTGAAGCCACACGGCAGACCCCGATGGCAGCTGAGGAGATCTGGGTGTCCCACCACAGTTCCACAACTGTGAGGCAAAAGGAAAAGGTGGACAAGTACCCCAAAAGATCACAATACACATAACTGGAGGTATTGTTTCTTTATGCCATACCAGTAGCCTGGCTGCTGAAATTTTCTTTCCCACAAATTAGCAAGATGGAGAATGTTGTGTGGATCAGCTATGAGAAATTAAAAGTGTTGCACTACACTGACCTATGCACTACTACACCTATGTGTAGTTGTACAAATTGCTAGTTTTCACAGTAGTGCTCTAAACAAAAGCTTTTTAAGCAGCTGATTTCATGGAATAAATTAAAAGATACCATAATTTAGGGATAATGCTTTGCCATTTAGCAATCATGCTAAATAAGCAAGCTCAAAAAACCTTTTTAATTGTATACTCTGCATGTGGTATGGAATAGGAAGGATAAAACAATAACAAAAACTCAAAAAATAGAATCACTAGACATGACAAAATTTTGTAGGGCAAATTCTCTTACAGAAAACAAAAGTAACTTTCTACAATGAAGGGCTTCAAACACACCGCGCATTTGGACAGAATATGTTGCAAAGGGAAGGCCAGAATTCCCATAGGAAAAATATAAGGAAACCTTTTGCCATTTCTCTTTTGTAGCCACAACTAGCTGTTGATACCTTTTTCTGATTCTAGAGGTTTGGATTAACAGATTTTCAGCTTCTGAGACTCTTCAATGTGTGTGGATTATACATACATGATGCAAGTTTTCATACTGGATAAGGAGAACTTTGGATACTATCCTGAATAACTCACATATATTATTTTTTTATGTGTACAATTTTCAGAATGTAATGGAAAATTATGTACTACACTATAATGGATTTCACCTGTTCTCAAGAGTTTTTATTTTTTCTCAAACTAATGTTCTGAGGGGGAACAAGATGTAAGAGTGTTATATCTAAGTCTAAAACCTTCCAAGCAGGAAAAGGGTATCAGGTCTGGTCTGCATACATTTATGGAATCTCCAAACACACTGCCCTCTCACAAGGACAATGAGATGGTATCTCAGAAAACAACCTTACAAATAATGGGGGTTTTTCTCATAGGATTAAGAGGAAAATTGTTAAATTCAAATCTAGAAGTCACGCTGCGCTATCATTAGGAAATTAACTATAGCTATCTCTTCTACAAGCGGTGCCTCATTAACCCATAGATTTTACCCCAAAGATCTTTATATAGAAATTACTGATTGAGTAAGCAGGCAAAGAAAGCACAGAAGCACACACCTGACTTGCTGCTTTATTGCATTCCTTCCAGTATCACTACAACCTTTTTTTTAGACAAGCAGGTCACAATTGCACTGACTTTCAAGATGCAGAGCTTTAAAAAACAGGAAATATTTTTGTGTTCTAGCCTTTCTCTGTTAGTTCCGACTGGTGGATGAGCTCTCAGAGCACTGAGATCTTGCAGCACTAAGATGCACAAATGCCCTAGGATGCACAGATCCACCTGCCAAGCTCCCCTGTGCCCCAGGGTGCAGCGCTGGCCCACGGTGTGTGCCTTCTGCTGCTGCCACACACGGGCCCTGCCTGCACCTGTGCGGGACGGGGCACAGGGAGGGTGTGGAGAGAGTGGCACAGCCACAGAAAAAAAGGTAAAGTTTTGGCTTTCTTGCTGAAACAAAGAATTGTATTATGCCTACTTCATCCAAGTTGTTCTGCTTTCAGTTATGCACTTACACAGTTACAAACAGACCAAGCAAACCAGGCAAACCAAGAAGCTATTTTAAAGTTATTTCCTAACACAGAGGTAAAGCAACACCATCTGTAGCTGTAATACTTCTACTATTGCAAAAGAAAGTGCAATATGCACTGTCTGTGAGGTGTGAGCACAGCAAAAACAAATTCCAACTCTCATGCAATTTAATTATTTTGGATCTAAAAAAAAAGATCATGATTAAGATCTCGTGTGATTTTAATAGGACTGTTTATACAGTCCTGTAAGTAAGAATATTAAGTACAATAGCCTATCTGTTGCTGTAGCTACACTTTACTACTGTGTTATCATCTACCATAAACCAGACGTATATCAAGATAACCTAGAGAGTGCTTATTTTATGATAAATTTAAGAAATACCATTTTCAGCAGTATTCAGTGTTTCCATGTAACAGCACAACTCTAACATCTCAGTTATATATGGTGCAGAATTTTAAACCAGCTTTTCTTCATGCACATAAACTATCAAGTACTGCTTTTATCTTAGGAAAATTCAGCCCACCAAAAGATAGAGAAATAAAATAAATAAAAGATTAGCAGATAGAGATATAATCCAGATCTGAAAAATATGTGTTTTCCTGGGTTTGGTCTGATTGCTGCTGTTTGTAATTCCTTAACTCATTATTTCCCCTTTGCACAACAGACTTCAGACCAAAGCAGATGATTATGGCTTACTGAAACACTCACAATATCCCCACCTGTTGGGGAAATCCATGAATGATACTCTAGTGTATGTTTCTACCATGTGGTTAATAAATTAGAAAAGGTCAATTATAAGTTAACAAATTATAAAAGCATATCATTGTCACATGATAATTTTACTAGGGGATCGCTTAACAGCATTTGCACCATGTTTGGCATCCAGCACTTAATTCTGTCCCTGTCCCCTTCCTATGTTGTCCTTTCCTGTTTCTAGACCTTCCTGTTGAACGTTGGTTCTCCACCACTGGTGTACTGAGTGCCCATTCTTTCATTTCTAAATGGTAAAAACAAAACCTGACAAATCTGGTGCTGAATGAACCCACACCACTGAGGGTGTGGCCTTCAGAATAAGCATAAATCTAGTGCTTCACCACAGAGTAAACTGTACAAAAGTATTTCTGAAGACCTCCTTTGGACAATGAACTGGCCGAATGAGCAGCACTATGGGGTGACAAATTCACATTAAGTCTACCAAGTGAGGGGCAGGAAAAAGCAGCATGTAGAGAACAGATCTTGGATTCTATATGGATGCAGTGAAATTTCCCCTAACAGACAGTGCTGTCACCCCAGATCTTCTCCCCAGCAGAAAATGAACAGAGAGGGCAGGAAGGCACATGCATAAAAGGCTTCATCAAGCTGAACCTGCTTAATGTTGAACATAACTTTGCCACGACATTTGAAAGTCCCACCTCTACCATACCCATGACCACGTTTATAAACTTTCAGAGCTGACAGCACAAGAAGGCAACATGATAGTAACCACCTTGCAAATTGTCAGGACAGTTTGCAGTGTGCATCTTCCAAACCTCTGTCTTTGTCACAAACATGTTGATATTTTAAGTTTCCAAATAGTGACAACAGTTGTTTTTAAGCTATGGTGGACTCTACTCAAAAGCTCCTGTAGTTAAGAGGTGAGGAAACTCCCTTCACTTAGCCTCACAATGAAGCTTTCTTCATAAATTTCATCTGCATCTCCCATTAATTGTTGGACTTTTCAGTCATAGCACAGTCTCAGCAC
Source organism: Erpornis zantholeuca (assembly GCA_013400515.1). Taxonomy (NCBI): domain Eukaryota; kingdom Metazoa; phylum Chordata; class Aves; order Passeriformes; family Timaliidae; genus Erpornis; species Erpornis zantholeuca. The sequence continues at coordinate 5,984 of VZTN01015135.1, read as the reverse complement.
AGGCCTGGGATGGTGGCTCAGACTGACCCCCACCTTTCAACCTCACCAATGATCATTGTTTGACACAGAACAGCACACTGCCGGGGTACAAGACTGCAGAGAAACACCATGACTTCTTGTGCAGCCCCAAACCACTCATTGGTGGGGTCGGTGTGGAGCAGAAAAAGCCTTGGCTCTGTGCACGCCCTGCTCAGCAGTAAGGAAAACACCCCTGTATTAACACTGTTTCCAGCAGAAGTCCAAAACACTGCCCCATAACAAGATACTAGGAAGAAAATTAACTCTACCAGGGCCAAAAGCAGCACAGCTATCCAGAAAGCGGAGGTAATCAGTGCCAGCTGCTGGTCTGGGATTCATACAGGTCGTGACGGAAGTCAAACAGATAGTGATTTTGAGGGCCTTGAACCAAACACAGCAACATGTACAACACTGGCTTATAGCACTGTTTCTTCCAGCAGCAAACATTTCAGTCATTATTTTAAGTTTTTTTTCCTTTAACAGGACCACATACAAATTGTTCCTGCCAACAGTGCTATGCCAAGGAAACAGCAGCATTGGAGACAATGAGACAGTGACCTGCATGAACAGAGGTGGGAAAGTGCAATCCTCTGGTCTGGTGAAGAGTACAGCAGACCAGAGCTGGTTCTGCAGTTTTGTCACATAGAAAAATAATCTTCCCAGCAGTAGTTTACTGTATAATTTATAAAATGGTTATATTATTATATGAAGCTGCAGCCTTTGCAAAAATGAAAGCAAGGTCTAAGAAATCTGAGGGGCAGAGCACCAAAAACGTAAATTTGAAAAAAAATCCCAGCACTGACAACAGAAGTGACGCCATAATGTCACAGTTTCCCCGGACAAGCAGGGGGAGTCAGTGTGCTGGAGAGCACCACCACGGGCCATGAGAAGAGATGCTACACCAGATCTGCTTTCAGCAAGACGTAAGAGGTATTGCCAGATGCCTATGGATCAAAACACAGTGCTAGAACAATTTTAATTGAAACAGGGTATTTTAATTAAAACCAGAAAATCTAGTATCACATCGCCAAAACTCAAAAGAGCTCAAAAACAAGGTGCCTGAATTAGTGTTACATACAGTACATTTTAAACAGTGCTACTGGAGTGTATGGCATATAACACTGAGTTTTGGATTTTTTTGAAGTATGGCAGTGATGCTGAAAGAACAGGAAACTGAATATTATCTTAAAAAAATGAAAGTTTCTGCTCATATAAAAGTGGTGTACATGTGGGAAAACACATGTGTCTCGATCTGTGCGGGCTGTGTTCCACTCCCAAGCACATGATCCAAGTATTTTGCTAATGTGTAACAATCAAACTATGCTCTTTTTCTCCAAGACGCCAAAGACATTAATCATGCAAACAGTCAAAACACCACTTGCATATCAAATGGAAATCTTATCTAGATAAAATTTCAAATAAAAAACCCTTAAAAATACCTATGTGAATAATCTCTTTTTAGTACAAATTTAATGAGGAGATTAAAAGGGAGATTTAAATGGATATTAAACCTAAGCAGAGTTTGCTCTTTAAAACTAAGTTTAGCTACAGTTTACATTCACAAGCCAGATTTACACAACCTAATTACATGGTATTCCTTCAAATAACTATATTGATTTCTTCTTGTTCCAAATTGGCTTTTAAATCAGTTTACAATTTGCATAAAACTTAGACTGAAGACAAAGATGATCTGGAGGAACACTTGCAAGAGCTGGATTTTTTTTTTTTTTTTTGCAAAATATTAACTAAGAATATGTTGAACAAGTGCTGGGAAGTCAGTACCAAAGAAACTCAGGAATTCATCATTTATGGAAGTCTTAGAGAGAAGATTTTCAGCACTTGCTTTCTCTGGTTTATGTTAACGTTTTCATAAGTAAAGCTCAGTTGAGAAAACAGAACTTCAGGCTGGTCTAAGTGAGAGTGTCTCCCGACCAGAGCAGCATCACCTTCCTCTTCTTCCTCTCCATTTACCATGCCAACATAGGCATGTGGTGTCCATTTACAGGACATATGTAGCTAACCTTTAATTAATTTTTTTTTTTTTTTTGGCTAGGAGAATTTACGCCACAACTAGCTTTCCGACTTTTTAAAAAATATATGTAATATAAATTAATTGCAGCTAAAAGTAAGTACTTGTCTCAAAAAGAAGGGCTTTGATGATCTCTAATCTAGTTATAACCACTGAAAATCCAGACCTTGCTCATTTTTCCTTCTACTAAGCAAGCTTATACTAGTGAGGAATGTTCAGGCAAATTTCAGGTGTAAACTCTGGTTAGCATTTCCATGTTGCATTAAAAATTCAATACTGCACTTCTATTGATTGCTCTCAGTTTCAATTCAAAAAACCCAAACAAACAAAACACATCAGAATTTTGCTGGACTCCAAATGAGTTTATTTCATAGAGGTATGTCTAACTTCTCAACTATTTTATCCACTTTACAGGAAACTCATACTTCAGCCCTTAGAATGCTTTAGCAACAATAATAACAGACTGCTGTTATTTGTCTGGGGCTCAGCCAAACTGAATGCCATTTCCCAGGGTTATTTCAAGACTTTCAGGAACTACTTCAAGTATTCAGTTTCCAAAGGGAAAAAAAAATTGTGAATAACAAGATCTGAACAAGACTTCTTAGTCTTGTTGCTCAACATCTTGTTTACAGAGAGCTGAGTTATGGCACATACTCAAGATGATTTATTTGTTCAGGCAGATGGTCTGCCAGGGCCGTGCTTCTGCAGTTCTTCCTAAAGGCTTAGGACTTTACAGCATGTTTCCAAAATCTGAGGCCCAGCATGGACAATAGATACTATCTTTGTCCACTAGAAAAATATATGGGACAAGAGAAAGAATAAAGACTGCCACTGACTCTGCACACAAGGAATGTGGCACTTTGATCAGAAATCCCGTGCAACAAACTCCTGAGAGTTGCACTGAGGTCAAACCTCAGAAGAGATCCACCTGCTCCCCTCTGTGCATCCCACATCCATCTCACTCGAGACATCTGTCAGCAACTGATGAAGGCCATGGAGCATTTGCCGGTGGTTTTGGCCAATGCCACGAGGTGGCAACACCACCCTGAGTAAAAAAGAGCAGGTCCTCCTCCAGCGAGTTTTGCTCGTCTAGGTCACAGAGCAGGAGAGTGCTGGTTAAAATGTCGAGCAAGAGGCTTCCCATACAGCCCTGTGATAGCATTTTATACTGCAACACACAGAAACTGCGTTTTGCTCATGCAGGAATGGCAAATCTGGTGAACTAAATGCTTACAAAATAGAGGATATCACTTGAAATCAGTCAGCAAAACATCAGATGGTAGTAAAAATACCTATCATTTTTCTCCAACTCAAATACCAGTTAGGTTTGAAAAAAACTTAAATACATCTAGAGGATAGCTACATTAAGATGGCAGTATAGCCAACAGCTTGGCTCCATGAATTTGAAATCACACCAGAATTTTTACTTCAAAGTATGGATATAATTGTGCAACTCATGAGGCTCACCCCTTGCTCCCAGATTCTGCCTGCAATGGCTTACATCAGCCCTACTCTGCTCTGTTTCTTCCCTATCCTGCCATTGCCTATCCAGAAATGGGATGATGTAACCTTCTTTTTCCCCCCTTGGAGAGGATGTGTTGAGTTGTAACTCAACTTCCCAGCTGCAAAGTCAGTGCCAGCATTTCCTTTTACCAGACCTGCAGGATTGTTTGGCATGCCGAGGTGGTGGATTATTGAGGGGAGCAGTGGATGAAAGAGGGGCCTGGACTAGACTAGATCTCCCCTGTTTCAGGAACTGAGATAGGATAAAGGTGACTCCTCACGCTGTAGTCAGCTCCCTGACTGAAGAAGTTGTCATGGCAGAACAGTTTCTAGGTAAGGGTCCCCAGCAAGGGTGGAGGAGCACTGGGGAGGTCGGTGTGGGAAGGGAGAGAGGAATTCCAGCTCTCAGCAAGTCACCGGGAATCCTGATGGCCTCTCACCTGATGTGCAGCAGTGATACCAGGTCTAAAGATGTTAAGAAGTCTCAAATATCACTACTATGTAGAATTAAAGTACCCATCATAAACCAGGAACACCATGTATAAAGAGTCCAGATACAACATCAGCTAGGTCTGAAAGACATCCCCAAGTATTAAGCTTTTTTTCATCTACCTGCACAAAAAGACAGTGTCTCATTAATTTTGTGAGAATTNCCCAAAATTAGGTAATAGTTGTTGTTTCTGTGTCCACTGTAAAACTGCAGTTATCTGGGGCACCCCCTTCCAATACTTTTTTCCCAAGTACTTTTTAAAACCTCCAGAAAACACTTTTTTAAATGTAGTTAATTTATAGTAACAGAGACGTGATCAAAAAAATTAGGATATTCTAGTTTAATAAATGTTGGGTAGAGACAATTGCCTACCATGTTTTTAGGTGTGTATGAAAATAAAAAGTACTAAATCTATGTTTTTTACTTCCTTACTGCCTTAGAGCATTTAATCCTAAATGTATGACAAATGCATGAAAAAAGATGAAGTCGTTATGAAAAGAGATGAAGCAGGAACTGCCACCACTTAAAACATTCCCATTACTCAAAACAATGCTCTCTAAGCAAGGGAGAATTTCCCAAAAATCTTGATCCGTATTTTAAGCCAATGCAGAGTTATCAAGTTCTTCATCCCTGTAAGTGAAGTTGAAAAAGCAAATTGCTATTAACAAATCTCCATAACGAAATACCAGAAATGACATGCTTGTCTGAACTGTGAAACTAAGAGAATGGTACTAAAGTAACACATTAACTGAAAGCACTAAAATAGCATCTGTTTAGCACAAAGCTCATATGTTCACTTGTCTATACAGCTGTTTCATTCAAACTAGATTTTTATAACCAAACACTCTTACTTGATCTCAGTGCAGGTGACTGTGGGGAGAAAACAGTAGCAAGTCCAGTTGATGAACAGAAAAGCAGAGCTGAAATGTGGCATTATGAGGCCAAGCTACCAATATATTTGACTCGAAGATAATGCAATGCCTTCCCAAAACAGATAATTACAACGTCTACATAACATAGCTTATTTTTAACAGCAGGAAAAGGCCAGCAGGAACTTACCTGACAGTAAACAGTGAACATGTTTGGGCAACATAATACTAAAGCCATCATGTTTCCCCATTTCCTGAGAGTTTGCTTTCATAATCCTCTGTGGTTTTTACTCTACAGTTTATACTGTAAATGCAGACTGACCTTCAAACTTGTGACCAATTCTTGACAGCTCTTCAATAGTTGCTGCACAAATAGTCTAATTTATTTTCAAAATTCCTATGGAATTTAAACACAGCGGACTCCACATGTAGATACATGTAAACCTAGAAATAACTACATCACTACAAATAATGTGAATCAGGGGTTAAGAAGTGAAAACTTCTCTGCAAAAATCACAGGCATGACAAAATAAAAACAAGAGCATTTTTGGTCCTAATGACTGAAAGGAAAAAAACAAAAATTACAGTTTGTCATAGTCGGTTTTTGATCTTTATTCCAATAATTATCAGAATTAGGTGAAATACAAATCCTTAATAGTGAACGAATGGGAAAATAGGGGGAAAATAGCTACTATACTAAAATATGAAAGTATTTAAGACAAAGAAATCTAAATATAAAACTTCAAGAAAAAGAATGTCATTTAAAAACAAGTTACTACTCAAAACTGGTATATTGTGATGACTGATGACAAAGACTGTAGCTTTGTCTTAGATTTGAGAACATTTTT
>VZTN01015121.1:12644-26107 GCA_013400515.1 Erpornis zantholeuca | reverse complement strand
TAAAGTTGTGAGACCATTAGAAAAAGGGTTCTTCATAGATGGTGTTCTGCGTAATGAAGGTATTTTACTGATTCAAGCAGCATAAGTAAAGGTAGCACCTTAAGGACAAAATATAATAGATTTTAAAATGAAAACATAAACACGAAAATGCCAAAACAATGACTACTTTTGTGCCTGACTTAGGGAATTGCAATTTAATGTTGTACATTGCATGAGAGGAAGGTTGACATTCAACCAGGACTGTTGGTACAGTTGCTCACAAATGGGTGTAACAATGATTGTCAGCAGTTACCAAGTCACTGACAGGTTTGGAATACAGTGAAATTGCTTCCATAGGAATCTGTGAAGTGTTGCATTTTACTGTAATACATTTAGCAGGTACATACATATTGAAACAGGTGAAAAAGTAATAAATCAGACTTTAATATTTTACAGTGTAACTCAGATTTTGATAGAATTTTGTATTTTTAAAAGTCACAGTGACTGCTGTACTCCTTGTCTTACAGATGAGTTTGAAAGCTGCTACCTGTATTTGTTTGATAGCTAATTAGCCTGCAAAATCTGATAGCAAGTTAGGAAGCTGAATCATAACTTTATGTACTTCCTGACTGTCTGGAACTGTTTGAGTTACACATCTCTTTCTTTAAAAAAATCCTACTTTGTTTTTCCCCCATCCTATGCAATTTTTTGATAAACTGCGGTCTTAAAAAATATTTAGTGTTTTATCCAAATAGGTATGTTTGGATTTTGTATCTGCATCGCACACTTACTTTTATAATTAATTATTAAGTCTTTATTCTTAAAAAAACTGAAGCAAGTTTATTCCTTCAGGATTTCCTGAGCAGCAGCAGTACTAGTTTTAGTCTTTTCATAAGTTGCCTAACTCCCTGGTTCTTTCTGATCTCTTGATATTCTGTCTGATTGAAAGTGACTAAATCAACTGTTCATACTAACTCTTACAACCTGTCAGGAGAGTTTTATTGTAGTCCAGTAAGTGCTTTTAGTTTCTTTAAAATACTGTCACAGTTTCTTATTAATTAGAATTCCCCTTAAAAAGCCAATATATTTGTGTCCGTGTGTAGGCGTCTGTGTATTTGGTGTCCCTGATAGTAACATTTAGATGCCGGTTTTTTATCCATATCCAGTTACTTCACAAAAAAAATTAATAGTTCTTAACTTAAAAATTATATTTCAGTAGGTTTTTCCCCTAAGCTGCCATCTCTTTATTTTAGTGCTGATGAACTACTCCTGACAGAAATGATGTTCAATGGGCTCTTCAATGACTTGTCTGCAGAACAGGCAACTGCACTACTTAGCTGTTTTGTGTTTCAAGAGAATGTGAGTTACTTCTTCAGTTCTAGACTTCTAGATATTCCTGTCTTCTAACAAAACTGTTTTTAATTTGGTTGCAGAAATTGGTCATAACAGTATGAGACATTGCACATTTTTAATCGCTTCCTAAGATGTTTGACGTGAACTCCCACTGAACTGAGTGAAAGCATTTCCACTTCAGTGCTAGTCTTTCTTCATGAGTGACATGCCAAAGGTTGTGTTAAATTGCAGTCTTCTTCATGCAATGGAGCAGGATCAATAGATTCTCAGCATATGTGCTGCTGTTAATACACACACACACCCCTCCATATAATTCAAAATGTAGAATGATTATCTCAAGAAGAGGCTTAACAGTAACTGCACCCTACACTGTGGGGTGAGAGTATCTTTAATTCTCAGACGTGTCTGTGTTACCTTACATGGTTGGTACCCTTGACCACTGATCAAAATGGCAGTACCGCGTGGAAATGATACCAAAAAGTGTGTTAAAATCAGACTATATGTTTTTAAAAGCAAAACCACGGGCATTTTATACCAGGTGTTATTGTTTTCCCACCTGCAAGCTGTATACAAGGTTAGTATCACCCCAGAATATTAGTAAAAATCAACTTCCATATGAAATTTTTTGGCAAATAGCTAGCAAGATGTACTACTCAGGTTGATTCTAAATATGGAAAAAAACGTTAGCAGCAGATGCCCATGCAGTCCATTTGTTTGTAGAAGGGACACCAAGGTAACCCATTGTTAATTAGAATATTGGGTAGTACTTGAGTCTGAATAGCTAGAGCATAAAGATGTTCCTGTATTTTGAAAAGCCATGTTTTTATATATTGCCACTGATGCTTAAGTTATTAAAAACATTTTTTTTAATATTCTTAAAGAAAAGCTTGAACTGTCAGAGTAGCAAATGGCAGTTCATCCCTTCCAAACTATGGTATAGCTAAATAGAGGGAATTCTGGAAGTATCCAGAAAGCAGGTGCTTTTCATAATGTTGGTGTGTTATGCAGAAAAATTTTGTTTCCTGATTTAATTTGAGGAACAAACATTTGGGGAATTCAGTAATTTTAATGTTTGACAACAGGTTTGAGAAGTTATTGGAATAATTTTATTTGGTATGGAGCAAATGTATGGGAGCACATGAGATTGTTTAATGTCTTCTTTTTCAGTCCAGTGAAATGCCAAAACTGACTGAGCAGTTGGCGGGACCACTTCGGCAAATGCAGGTAATTAGAAATCTGAGCTCAGGGTTAATGTTTACATGAGCAAAGCACATGAGTAATGTCTAGTAAGTGCACAGTAAAGACCTAATTTTGGATCATCAATGAACTCAGCTGGCACTGCATGTGATTTTGCAATGTGTAATAACCCATTACATTGTTTGCAAGAAATCTTTATGCTAATTTAAATTTAGACATGCCTCTTAAGCTTTTATAAGTTTGGTTACTACACTATAGATGGTTAGTCCAGGCAGATTTCATCACATGTGAACAGTGGTTTACTTTCTGATTCTGAATAATCTCACACTAAAAAGGAAACTTCGTACCAATAATGTGCATGTCTTTCTATCAGTTAAATGCTTACTCTGGTTAAGTATACTATCAATATAAAATATTTTATTTTAAAGGAATGTGCAAAAAGAATCGCCAAGGTGTCAGCAGAAGCAAAACTGGAAATTGATGAAGAAAATTACTTGAATTCTTTCAGACCCAACCTAATGGATGTTGTGTATACATGGGCAAATGGAGCTAACTTTGCTCACATATGCAAAATGACAGATGTCTTTGAAGGTAGGCCAGTCAGTTGTTCTTTAGAAGGTATGAGTTGGTAATTCTACAACAGGGAATGGTAATACTGAATAACTTTATAGTAAACTCAGATGTATTCAAGTATCTGCATAGCTAAAATCAAGTGGGGAAGAAATTGTTTACTATATATGTTAATTTATACTTAAGACACTATTGATAATTTAGAATCTGAGATTTTTTGAAGGGATATCTCTGTATTCTAAAAACTTTCTATAAAACTCAGAAATTTTAAGCATTACAAAATGTAGTGCTTATTTTTCTAGTTTAAGGGAAAAAAAATGTTCCAAATGCTTGTCATCAGGAAGTACAGCTCTTGCACTTGTCCTCATTATAGTTAAGTTTTTTATTTACTTGGTATAACCAGTTGGTATAACCAATTCCTCCTGCTGACTTAATGATGACAGAAGTGAGAAGTGGTAACCAAGTCTCTCTTTAGAGTAGTTTTTATAGCAGTGCAATGGAGATAGCTGCAAAGCCTAGTTAGAATCTGTCACGTGGATTAATTGGTTCCTAAAATTGGAGTGCTAGAACTGCCCCTTGTGGAAGAATACTTTGTTTTCACTTTTTAAAAGTATGGTGACTTACAGCCTTGATACTTTGTAAAAACAAACCGTCCAAAGGGTTGTGGAACCAGAATGAAAAGGTCAAACCAGAATGAAACCAGCCTGTTGGAAGTTGTGGAGAACAGTAGGATGGATACACCAGTCTTAGAAGTCTTCCTTTTTGAAGTTGTTACTGTCACCGTTGCCTCTCTCAAATGCTGTTTTCTTGTTTGCAAAGGCTTGCAAATTCCCTTAAAACAAGGGAATTCATGCACCTAATTCGTGCATGTAATCCAATGCATAGATCTAGGAACTTTCTAAAGTTGCCTTTGAGCAACACAAATCTTGGCAGTCTTTGCTTCTGCAGTCAGCAGATTCCTCCTATCGTAATGAGTATCTGAGCCTTCCACTTGCTATGCAGTGGGTTTTACATTGACACTTGAATGTTCAGAATACACTGGGCAAGTAACATTTTCCATTTACCATGTTTGTACTAAGACAGTCAGCTTTGTTCTACCTATTAGTGCCAGGTCCCTCAAAATTAGGCCTTAGTGGCCTGTTTTGAGAAGGTCAGCTCTTGTGGCAGGGGTCAGTGTGTGATTCTTCCCTTAACTTTCAGTAGGCTGGTTTTCTGTGCCTTAACCAAAAGGGAAGTACTTCAGCCATCTACTGTTGGTTATGTGTACCTCAAATGGATTGTGGTGTTTCTAAATCCCAGATTAGTTCACCTTGGTTATCCAAGTAACTATAGTGATTTCAAATAAATTTTTCAAAGAAAATAAGTCTGAGTGTTGCAAGAACAAGTGTATGCCACAAAGTGGAGTAGTGTTGATTTGCTAATGAAAATACCTTGTCTTCAAGTTGAAATGTGTGTGTTGGGAAGAAATGAAATTAAGAGCAGTTTTTTAAAGCCATTAGGGAAGAACGCTTAACTGAGCTAAGTATCCTACCTGTTAACTGCAGACCAACCCTTGTTTTGTGGAAGTATTAACAATAGTAATTTATTTATAAATTGCAATTTTCTTTTTCTTGCACAAAAAACTGTCTGCAGCAAGCCCAGCTACGCTGCCTGTAAACGAATACTCCCTGGAATGGCTGTCGGGGTTGGCCTTGTAAATGGAGACGAGCAGAACCTTTGACAGCTGAGCCAGGGCCTGCCACAGTGCAGCACAGCCGTGCTCGGGGCAGCTCCCCACAGGTCACCTGTGCTGCTGTGTGCTCAATAGCCTCCATGTGGGTTTTTCCATCTTGTGTCATTGAAGCAGGTTTTACAGACTGCTCCTCTTAGACACACCGTTCCCACTGTGGAAACTGACATGACTAGTGAGGGACTATGAATGCTTTTTAGAAGAGAAGCATTACTTTATCATGTCTCACTTTCCCAAGAGTGTTACAGAATGTTCTTTTTGTATTGATTTTTTTCCACCCAGATATTATGCCTTAGAGGTAATATAGAAAGGTTGTATCGACCAAACCCCCTTCAGTGAGCAGGGACATCTTCCCTAAATTTGGTTGCTCAGAGCCCCATCCACCATGACCTTGAATGTTTCCATGTATTGAAAGGTCACAATAAGGTCTCCCTGGAGCCTTCTCTTCTCTAGGCTGAACAACCCCAACTCTCTCAGCCTGTCCTCAAAGGAGACCTGTTCCATCTCTGATCATCTTGGTGGCCCTCCTCTGGACTCGCTCCAACAGGTCGATGTCCTTCCTGTGCTGGGGACCCCAGAGCTGGACGCAGCACTGCAGGTGGGGTCTCATGAGAGCAGAGGAGCAGAATCACCTCTCTTGCCCTGCTGGCCACACTGCTTTGGATGCAGCCCAGGGTGTAATTGGCTTTCTGGGCTGCAAGTGCAGATTGATGGGTCATATACAGCCTCTCATCCAGTAGCACCCCCAAGTCCATCTCAGCAGGGCTGCTCTCAAGCCCTTCATCCTGTATTTACCCAATAACAGTTATTTTGGCTACAGTAATTTTGACTGTAGGAAATGCTGCTGGAGGAAATGACCAAACAGATACTCTTTGCTTGTGGCCAGAAGAGCAGAAGCATTTAGGGTTGTTTTGTGAAATTTGTAGCAGTGACTTGGGCTGAGGTGTGAGGAGAGTTCAGAGAGGAGATGAATGCATAATAAAGCACGAGTGGGTGTTGGGTTGCAGTGTAGGAGCTGTGTCAAGATGCTTGTGTGCATTACTGTAACCATGCAATTGAGTGGTAAAGTGGTCCATCGACTCTTGAGTAGCACAGGAGTAGTAAGATCACTTACTGTTGTAAGTGATAAACCTGTGGTAGTTCATGAAGCAGAAAACTTGTGAATCCCCTATTGCTCTATGGTTTTCGAGGAAGTCTTAACAAGTACTTGTTAGAGTTGTTGAAAGAAAAAACCCACTAGGAATTACTCAACAGTCCAGAAAGTCCTATAAGATGTTGGTTAGAGACTGTAAAAACAGTTAAAAGGACAAGCATTTGGAAACAGCTTCAAGGAAATGTGTCACAGAGAAATTTACTGTGCAAACAGAAACTAAGTTTAAGACATTTGGCTTTTAGATAAATTGAACAGGCTTGTAGAAGGAACTATTACTTTGAATAATTCAGGACCAGTTACATGATGTGGCACAAAGTTTTCTCTTGCTCTTTCATACAGGTAGCATAATTCGTTGCATGAGACGTTTAGAAGAACTGCTTCGGCAGATGTGCCAGGCTGCAAAAGCCATTGGGAACACAGAATTGGAAAATAAGTTTGCAGAGGGTATGTATTTCACTTTCACAGTACATGAAGCAATTCTATAAGAAAAAGTGAGGGGGGGATGGGGCCACACAGGTACTTGAGGACTGAAGCTGAATCATTTTGTCAGGTGAACTTCTGGTGTTGACTTCATAGTAAACAGCACCATTGGTGTTATTTTTCCAGCTAACATCTTTGTTACAAAGTTTGGATAACTTAAAAGCGTGGATACTGACAGTTTAACTGAGTTTGTGGCTAAAAATGGATGTACAATGACTTCCATTTAATATTTGTAACATGCTTATAACTGTACTTTAAATAGTGGTTGTGGCAGTTAAGACTTTTAGATACTAATATTCTCCTCTTTCTTAATAGGGATTACAAAAATCAAGAGAGATATTGTCTTTGCTGCAAGCCTTTACCTGTAACAGCAGATGTCTTCCAGAAACTATATTGACATGATGGAACAAATTCATCAGCGTCACATGTGGCTTCCATATCAAGTAATTCCTTTTAATGGCGTTTACTTAAACCACAGTTGATTCAACAAGGCATGTACAAACAGCAGTGTATGTAATATAACTTGTTACTGTTTTCAATAAAAATTTACAATTTTAATAGTTTTCTTTTAAGCAAGAGCTTGAACCAACAGAAATTTAAAGTTTAGATGTACAATAACTGTGGTAGATGTTACTATATACAGGTAAAGTGAGCATCCAAGAGCAGCAGCAGTCCCTTAAAGGCATTTACTTATATTACATAATTAGATTTGTGAAATTGTTTTCTATCAGAGCAACATAGGTGATGTGGGTCATTCTTCATGGTTGATGATTGCTGCCAAAGTGATTTCCATTTGTTGGAGTCTCATGTAGGGTTGTATGGGAATCTTCTTTTGGTTGAAATGTACATCCTCTCACTTTGAAGAAGTCTGACACGTACACAACCTAAGTGAAAGAAATTCATGTTAAGTTCCTGCACTCCTAAGTCTTTGAAATAAGGGCTCTGCAGAAGGCAAATTTTATGATCAAACTAATAAAAAGCTTAATCAGTTTAAAACATTAGAAAATGGCAGGGAAGTATTGTACAGACATCTGTTCTTTCAATAGCTCTTACTCTTTGCCCTTGACCATTTAGCCACTGATGGTTTAAGCCAAATGCAAGGCTTGTGCTAACTAACTGTTGACTGCCTTACCAGGCACTGCTTCATTACAACAGCCATAGCTGGAACAGCTTTAAATGAAGGAGCAAAATGTGCTTTCTGAGGGCCCACAATGCAAGTTTAGTTAATTTTTTTTCTGTAATTTATGTAGAACAGAACAGGAGAGGTGGTGCTTTAGCTGGACCCAGCACCTCTAAGGCCAGCTCTGCATACATAGTCCTTTCCTGCAGTCCTTTAAACATATGACCTCAGTTCTGCACAGTTAGGAGAAATCTCCCTGACTACAAGACAGGTGGTTGATCCCATTCTGCAGCTTGCTGTCTTCCACTGCTCACTTCACCAAGTCCCATAGCAGATGTGCTGGGCACAGTGCTGCATGGAGTGCAATAAATGAGAAGCCTCACATGATCCTTTACCTTCCTGCATTTTGTCTTCCCCTCCCACTGCAACCCTTAGAACTGCACAACACTGTCCATGGCAGAAGAAACAATCTCCCACCACACTGGCAGGTGGGTGATGACCCAGCACACTGCTTTAGCCACAGACCAGGGGAGTTTCAGCTTCCACTTAATGCCAGATTCCCTCACAGTTCAATTTAGTGATCCATTTGCAGTTGCTGCACCACTATGGCCTAACCTCACCTTGCTGTTTCTGGAGAGGAACTCATCACTTCTTTCAAATAAGAGTTTGGGGGTGGTGGTTGGTGCTAGTGTATATTTTAAAAAATAATTTCCTGACCTTTCAACTCTACTCACTGTAATGCTACTTTCTACTCTTTCTTGTATTACCAAGCACCTTCTGAATCATCCAGCATCCTTGACTAAACTTGTTTTCCTAATAAAAGTGTCCTCACCTCTTTGATCTCTGATGTCTCTTACTCTCTGAACTCCTTTTCTTAGAAGAAGAATGGACAAAAATGAGGGGTAGGATTATGCAAACATGTAGCCATTTAGTAACAGCTAATGCAGCCTGTACAATTTCCCAGAGCTGCTCCAAGATATGGTTTTGATTATTGATTGCAGCTTGTAGACAGCTTTGTCTTGAACCATACCTGACAAAACATTTATTTTGGAGGTGGTTCTTCACAGCTCAGCCTCAGTTCTTGGTAATTGAATCCTTCAGTATGACCTCAGTTCACTCTCATTGATCCAGAAGTCCTGATCTTTCCTCTCCCATGGATGAATTAGCTATGGCACTCTGGAGACAGCAGTACAACTGTTGCTACTAAGTCAACTAGGCCTGCTGTGACAAGTTTAGACAAGTGTCTGTTCCCTGGGGTAGCTTTATACTCATCAGTATAGCTAAGCTTCACAGGTTCCTTCTTGTGAACACATTTTTAGTATTAGGAATGCACACAAGAAAAAGTGAAGGGCTTTAGTTTCCCATCAGACTGAAAAAACACACTGTGTAAGGTGGCAAAGGCAGAAACTTTGATCCTCTCCTTATTCTTCAAGGCCTTTTTTCCCATTTACTTTGTACAGAGTTCTCTGCTATTGTACTTGTAATTTCCAATTTGGCTGGAAGCAAAAAGCATGATTTATACAGAAAGGCCTACATGGTTTGCAGTTACCATTTCTAAGTTATTTGAAAAGCACTTGAGCAGGGACAGTTTCATGTTGTCCAGTGGCTTAAACTGCCACTTATCTCACTGAGGCAGAGCCTGCCTCGCTACCAAAGTACTATTGCCACATCCCATTCAAGAAGTTGTTTTCCTGCTTCAGCAATTTTTGAAGCATTAAAATCCAGGTTTGCTTTCCTCTGAACACAGCCTGCAATTCTCAGGTGCTGTTCATAAAAGCAGCATTCACACACACACACACTCCCTCAGGAATTACTTACAATGAGAACAGCAACCACTGCTCCCTGGATAAGTCCTGTTAAAACATCACTCCAGTGATGCTTGTAGTCAGAAACACGTGAGAGACCCACATAGATAGATGCAGCAATGAGACCAAATTGTATAGTAGGACGTACAAGTCTTGCCCAGTCTCCTTTCATTCTTGCCTGAAGATAAAGCTGAAAGAAAAAGAAAAGTTATAAAATGCAGTAAGCTCAGAAGCAGTAAAATTGTGTTGGGTCTTTTCAAAGAGTTGATTGAAATTTGCATTGAGATAATATTCACAGCTGTTCTAGGTGGTATAGCTATATTCTCAAGGCTGCCAAGGCAGAGCTCAATAGTTTTGGTCTTTATTTTATATATAATGCCATCATATTGTTCTATTTGTACTAATGTGAGAAATGAGTATTTTGAGGATAAAGGTCCTGGTAATACTAGAGCCACTTAAGGCTTAAAAAGTCAAAGTAGTATTTTATTCCTGAATGAACTAGAGGTAAGCCTTATACAAAATAGTTTACCTATACTATACATAGAGCTGACAAGTTTTATAACTTCATTCTCAATTCCAGTGACCTTTTGTATTATCAGATTTCAGCACAGTATCACAGCTGTAGCCAAGTATCAGAACTAACTTGATAAAATGATTGCTTTTCTCAGTTGTCACTGGTATACTACACTGAACTTTGTTCCTCACCCTTTTCAGCTGCATATTAACCATGCTGCCACTCTGGTGGGTACGTGAAATTCCCATGTTTTTTCCCTCCCATCAGCTCTGCTTTTGTTATGTATATCTGTGCTTTGATGTGTTATCTCCAATTCACAGTATTTACTACTTTCCCATCTAATCTAATCCAAGACCCTGCCTTTGTTACTTCTCTAGTCTGTCTAGGATCTGGCTGTCTACATCTGTCTAGCTCACTAGTTTCTCCAAATATACTCTGTAAACATTGCTGAATTTATTCTAAAAACGTAATCCTAACACCAAAAAAGGCACCATAGTTACTGCATTCACTGAGAAAACAATACAGTTGTAAGTTATATTTAACATTTCAAGTATATCTTCTCAGAGACATCTAGAAACTTCAGGGCAAGGACAAAACCTTAGCTGACAGTGTTGAGAAACGTAGAAACCAACACACAGGCATCAGGCACCAAGGCAGCACACCAAACTCCTGGTAAAACACTCCACTGCCAACTTCAAAAGCCATGGCTAACTCTGAGAAGCAGTACATTTACAATGTAAATACAGGCACAGAGAACACATTGTAGATGCAGAGGTGCTACTTTCCGAACTTAAACATTCAGGGAATGTTTCTCTGACTAACTTACATCATAATTTTGGCATGTTGACTTTTTCAGCTATAAATGGAGCATCAAAAACATCAACCCCATCCATAAACAGTTTTCTTTAATAGCAAGGTCAGGGTAAAATCAGAATCTGAAGAAGCTACACCTAAGCCTGAACTGAAAAATAATTTTTCCCCTTCAAATTGGTGGGCACTGCATGTTTCTGTGGGCCTCAAAATCATCATTAAGGAAAATACATTTTAGCCACTTCAAAAATTACCTGTCACACAAAGTTCTTTTAACAAAAGGTGTTTTAATGGACTTACAGTGATACTACTTCTGGACTTACCAACAGTAGACCAAAACACTACAAAGTGCCTCGTGGAGCAGAGGTAGGTCCAAGGAGTATATACTGGTAGCCTAAACAGTTGGCTGATGATTTGATACTGGTGTTCTTTGCTCTTTCCCTATTCCCCCTCAAGTTTCCTGAAGGCAGTTAAAATTGCAGTAACCTTGCTGCAATGAATTTTTTTCCATATAAACATTTTTGGAAGTTGGTGAAGGGTGTAGGAAAAATAAAAAAGGATTATGCAACTGCAGATATGTGAGAAAACAATTTTACTTCTGAACACCAGAAGAAAATGGGGCAAGGCATTCAAATGTGAACTTGGAAAGATGCCAGCCCAGTGCACTGAATGATCAGTAAAGCAGTCTTTGCCCCTACACAGGGGGTATTCAAATTCTTTCTGCTTGACAAAGCATCAGACAACAAACTTGAATTTGACATCGATGTGAAAGCTTGGTTTCTGTACTATGAGAGGTATCTCCTGTCACAGAGAAGATCTGCAGCTGTTCTATCAGCTGCAGAGCACAAGCAGCTGACTGTAGACTTCACCAATTCTAGACGATTCTTGACACCGCCCCTGCATCTCTACAGGAAATGACCAAAGGCCTTGCACCTTCTGCCAGCAAACAGGCTTACATTGCTCTAAAACTAGGTGTGAGAAGGGTGAGAAATGATACCACAGATAAGTGTTAGGCTGACTGATCATTACTGTTTAATTTCAGATGCAGCAGCTGTCATTCNATCAGGTCCACATAGGAAAATAAAGCAGCCAAGGAAAGCAGGAGCTTTTGCTGATGATTCATTAAATGTAAATCAGTGTTAATACTGGAAGTAATCCCAATTTAGCTTTATATAGTATTAGCCCTTACATAGCATTAAATGCACAATATAGAGATGTCCTAGCCCCAGGCTGCATTAACTCTTGCTACTATTTTGACCCTGTTGACTAACAGAGGGCAATGGCTTCAGGCTGTTTACAGAACCTCCTCCTTCACAGCACACCTCAGGTTCCTTTGCTCCTCTTTGAAGTCATTGACAGGACAGCCTTAAAGAAGGAAAACAGAAGCAAATCCCTGTCTCCCCACCCAAGCCTGTTTGCTAGAAAGGAATAAGCTTTGTAAGTAAAATTTGTAATTTATAGAAGCCACAGAAAGTTTAGGAAATGTAATCTGGTTAGTACTACTGAAATGCCTCCTACCAGCATTTTACATGTTGCTGAGAAACAAATTTGTGACCCTATGAACACAACAGGAGCATCCCAAGATGTGCTGGTACTGACCTGCTCCTATCAGCATTATGACCATGCCAGCTTCACTCCACTCTGTTCTGAGCAGTCTGATCCTTCAGCAGTTGTAATTCAGCTGTGCTCTATTGCTCTCCACTCCCCCACACCCTGCTGTTTCTTCTGTTTGCTTCGCTCAGTCTATTTAGAAGTGCAAAGATATTTCATAAAGACTTCTTTTTAATGGGATTAAATAATCTCCAGGTTTTTTTCCCTACCAGTTTACTCTATAATGAAAATATGTTCTCTATGCCACACACATCCTGAACACAAAATTTCTTCTTAATCTATGGTCTAGGACTTCATTTCTAAAAATACACACAGCAATGAGGAGAAACGCACAGCTACTTTGTGGCTTTGTGCAAGAAGCCACAGACATGAATGGAAGGGTCTCTGCAACTGGAGAATTATTTGCTACTCAACATTTCTAGTGCAGCTTTTGAGCATTTGCTTTATTCACCAGAGCAGTATGAATTTTGAAGTACAGTGACTTATATTTCCTAGATGGACTTCTGAAGGTGCAACCGTGTGGCTTCACAAGGAAATTTCCTAACAGCTAACATATTACATCTCCACTTAAGGGTAAAAAATCCTCTTAAATTTACCAAAACCCACTCACTTCACCAACCAAGATAATTTCAGATATTTAGCTCCAATACTTAAAACTCCTTGGTTATTTTTCATTCAATACCTTGCCCTATGTTTTGCCAAAACCGAATTATACAAAAATTCTGTACTGCAAAATAATTTTGCCTGTTAAGGTACAGAAATCCTTCTGCACTTGTTCAAGAATGGAAGTCAAAAGAAAAAAAATTGGAGGGGGGAGGTTGTGGTAGTGTTCCCCCACCAAGTAATAATATTACTTGTACCAATTTATTTGTTCTGATACTTTTCAAAAATGCATTTTCTCCTGAAACCAAAAGGCCCCAGTAACTGCATTTCCTACAGGTGCCCGTCCTAAAGAACAGAAACAAGGCACACCTTCCCTGTAGAGATATACTCGTTTTCACTCTTACTTCTGTCTCTGCAACCCTAACAGACCCACAGCATCATGAACTTAAGAGCAGAACAGTGACAAAGTTTCTAAGAGAGAAAACCCCCCTGTGACGCAGAGAAACGAGAACACTTCTCAGTTTGTCCAAGTACTAGTA
>VZTN01015121.1:1174-11983 GCA_013400515.1 Erpornis zantholeuca | reverse complement strand
ATTTTGCCTGTTAAGGTACAGAAATCCTTCTGCACTTGTTCAAGAATGGAAGTCAAAAGAAAAAAAATTGGAGGGGGGAGGTTGTGGTAGTGTTCCCCCACCAAGTAATAATATTACTTGTACCAATTTATTTGTTCTGATACTTTTCAAAAATGCATTTTCTCCTGAAACCAAAAGGCCCCAGTAACTGCATTTCCTACAGGTGCCCGTCCTAAAGAACAGAAACAAGGCACACCTTCCCTGTAGAGATATACTCGTTTTCACTCTTACTTCTGTCTCTGCAACCCTAACAGACCCACAGCATCATGAACTTAAGAGCAGAACAGTGACAAAGTTTCTAAGAGAGAAAACCCCCCTGTGACGCAGAGAAACGAGAACACTTCTCAGTTTGTCCAAGTACTAGTAAGAGTCTGGAGACAAAACAAAGGTGCAGAAAGTCAGTTCTCATGAAATAAATACCTACACAGAAAGACCTTAGTAGTCGATACAAGTTTAGAAGTGAGCAAGTAAGTGGCATTTACTTAACTTAGCTTAGCATTTAGTCATGTTTTACTTTGGTTTACAATATCTGCCTGAGCGCTAAGGAAGAGCCCTATGGCATTACTGTTCTAGGAGGCACAAAATACTGCTGTGATTATAGTTCATATTTGGATCCATTATTGGCTACCATTAGGAAAGCTTATACTTCAAAGCAAGTCTGCTGACCCAAAAAGTTCCAAGAGCCACAAACCATAAGGATTTCTTCCCAAATCAAGAAGCTCTGAATCAGGAATGCTTAAGCANGTTTTGTTAATGAGGCAGGGGTGGAAGGAAGGGAAAGCACAGGAGGCACTAGCGTTTTGAAGTCTTCAGGAAAAACAGCCTTTGCATAAATAATATGAAAAGATGGGACAGAATTTTTCAGGAGACCTGGGATTAAGGCAATAACATCTGATAATCCAGGCACATTTGTAAAATAGGGAAATTCCATTTCCACAGATATCCCGAGGACATCCTTACAGGAGACAATACCCCCTTCTCCTAAGACTGTGAAGTCTTCCATTAGGAAGGGCAGATGCATAGACTGCCAAAAACTATTCATCCTCCAACTCCAGTAAATACACACCATTGCCTTTCCTTGAGGATAGGGCAGTGCAGTAGCCACAGTGTAACACACTTCCACAAGACAGTTTGCATCTGAGCACCTTTGATAAAAGTCCTTATTAAAATATGATCCTCCAACAGAATGAGCAAGCTGAGACATTAAGGCTAGATTCTTACATAGTGTTATAAAGCAACCGAAAACAAACCTTTACACAGATACACAGACAACAATCCAGACACCTCTGCCCTGCTCAGACTAGGCAACAGCAGAGAGAAAATCCTGTCAGAGATTTTCACAGCTTTCTTCTACATCTGTAAATGTTTACAGAATAGGTCTGTCTGCTTGTTGTGGGAAACTTAAGAGATGCCTTTATATGAAAGCTAGTTTGCATAAATGCTATTTCTCAAATAGCTGTGTATTAAAGTTATTAATCATATTTCAGCTAGGACAAACTCTGGAATTCAAGGAAATATAAGAAATCCAGTAAACAGTTTTAAAAAGGCAGTTCTGAGCACAAAAGAGCCACAAGATATGCTGAGAAATAACCTGCAATATACACTCTTATGTTTATGCAAATATTATATACAAGTGCAACATCTTATTTTACACCTGGAAGCACTGTATCTATGAATAAACACAGAGCTTAGGCATCAGCCAACAAGACACTGCCTGCAAAACAGAAATATGGATAATGTCTCTCCCATGTACTTTCAAACACAGCAGGCTCACATCCAAACAGAAAACTGTATTATAAAAGGAACACAGAGCTGTAGAAGAATTCATGAGTCACTCGTGGGCTGGGCTTCTCAAAAAAATATTTAAAAGAATAAAAAAAAAAAAAAGCAACTTGGACTTTGATGTCTGTCAATGAGTTTTGCCTTTTCAATGAGATCACCGCCTTTTCTTAAATACATATTTATGATCCCTGGTAAATCTGCATTATTATATGTCCTTTAGTTTTATTCTGATTGGACAGAAAATAAAGAAGAAAGAAGCAATTGTCCAGAATTAGTTCTTCCCCTTCCAGTGAAGGAAAAGAATATAGTTCTGAAGTTACTCCAATGTGGGACTATATCTGAGCTGTTGTTCAAATGGATGGTATATCCCTATTACTCTGACTATATCTGACTCCCCTGTGTCAGCTCTGGTGTTTGAACAGCCTTACAGGAAACTGATCTATTGGAGAGCTGAACTGGGTGGGGAAAATGACTGAACTAGGGAGAAAAGGCAAAGTCCCACTCTGGGCTTTAAGATAGCTGCACATTGCTGTCAAATGCAATTGATGTGCAAGAGCTGCCTCCTTGGGAGGGAGGGATAAAGTCATGTTACCAGTAACAGCTCAACTTTCAATTCAATTGATATTGAAGTATAATCAATCTGTCCTAAACAAATACTACTTGTAAGGTGGGCAATGGGGTTTTTGGGTTTTAACCCTCCCGCTTCAACTTGGCTGTACATTGCCAAAATAATTTTACCTTGACATCATTTTTACCATAGAACAGGATAAACAATAACAACAATTTTTTTCTGTTGCAAATTAGAATACAATGCTTACCTCTTTTCTGATAGAAAAAAACCCTTGAAGTTAGTATTTTAATCTTTACTAGAAGAAGTAAAGCACTGCAATATATTGCTTTCATCTCAGTCCTACAGGAGCCAGTTTGCAGTACTGGCATTACTGCTGCTGGCCCTAACTTCCAAGCAAACCATGGAGAAATCATTTTTCTTGTTTGCTTACTATAAAAAGTCTTAAAAACCTATGTTAAAAGAATAGTAGAAGCACATACAAGTAGAAGCACAAGTGCTTCTGTACTTGAGCCGTGTAGCCTGACCAGTTACCCTTTATTTTTTTATCTCTGTTGAAAGTAAGATACTTGATACTATGCACAGCTACAGCCAAACAAAGTATTTTCAGTAACAAATGTCTCTTCCTTAGTTTTAGAAGACCCGTACTCCTCAACTTTCATGTGGGCAGGAACACATTAAAGACTGTTCTGTAGCTCTAGTCAATAGCATTTGGGAATATGAAGAAATAGGTGCTGTGCAAACAGATGTACCTAAAATACTGTGTTAAAGACTACTGTTTGACCACTCAACCTCCAATCCCAACATAAACAATTAAAATCAGAGTTTGAGAGCAGAGCTTGACTGGCACACTTGGGAGCACAAATACCAAAAGCAGCCTAAAGCCTGCTTGCATTGTGTTTATCCTATGATCTCTCTGCAAAAGAAGGCTGTCAATCCCAGCCACTGAAACACTAGTTGCCCTCCTGTTCTCATCTGTAATTCCATGTGTCCTTGGATACATGAAATGTTCCCAATGACTTGTAGGAGAGCCACTCAAGTTACATCGTGCTAGATTCATCATCCCTTTTCATTCCAACTCTAAGCAGCACAAACACGTTGCCATCCCCAGAATAGCAGCACCTCTTGGCTGGGTTTGTGTGGCCCTATTCTTCATCCTGGGATAGGTGCCGGCAGGGAAATGGAAATAGGTACAGGCCTGGTGCCAGGCCAGCTACTGCCAAGACTGATTCTGTTACAGCAACATAATCCCCAGGGCCGCGCCCACTTCTGCCAACTGCCAGCAGTTGTGGTGGATCATTCTTGCTACTGATGGTAGCATGCATTAGGCATTTTAACTTACAATAGCTTTTTAAACATACTTCAATAGTAAAGTCAAAGCAAAAACTACTTGCAGCAACTCCCCCCCCAGAGGCAAGGTGCTAGTTTGGTCACATGGACACTGCTAGGAGAAGTGTTCCACTACACTTGCCCTCCCATTCTCCAAGCCAAAATTAAATAGTTTTGTTGGTACAGGAGAGGCCATGCCAGCTGTTTAACTATAAAAAAAAAGGAGCAGCATGGGGAGAGTACAAAAGAGACAATTTGGGATCCAGCATCTGTTACTAGGTCACTGGGTTCCCACATACTGTTGCGGTCAAACAACGTCTAGTTTCCACACAAAGCTGCTGTTGGCAGAAGCTCTTATCCCAGAGATAACAGGTCTGCTTGAACCCAAACTAACCCATCCAGCTCTGCCAAATGAGTCTCAAAATACATTCTCCACCACAGCTTCCTAGACTGACAGTCTGCAAGCAGGTTTTCTTCTGGGGCTTCATCATTTTATATACCAACAAGTTAGAAAATATAAGAAACTGTAACTTTAACATGGAACTGGGCTGAAAATCCAAGCTTTAAACTTGTCTAGCTAGGCCCAACAGGTTTTCTACAGGTGCAATGATGTCTATGCCATGAGAACAACAAGCGCTGTATACTGCTGCTTATTTAAACAGATGGATAATAAAAACTGTTAAACATTCCCATGTAACAAACAGTTAAGGTAGAGAATTTGATGACTAATACAGTGAGTGGCGTTTCCATGTGTGGCCCCCACTATGAGATGAGACATGCAGCAGAGGGTTCTGTTTAAAATTGCAGTTTTTTCTCCTGAAACCAGCAAAGCCATGCAGGACTCAGATAATTTTAGCCATCTCCTGTAAGCAGAAGAAAGGAATACTCCTCAGCATAATTCAGATTCTTGAAGAAATCCAAATGGTTGCCAAGTCAAAACTTTCGTAGAATCACAGAATTGTTCAGGTTGGAAAAGACTTCTGAGATCATTTGAGTTCAACTGTTAACACAGCACTGCCAAGTCCACCACTCATTTATGTCCCTGGCTGTGACACCCACCCATCTTTTAACTACCTCCAGGGATGGCAATTCCACCACTTCCCTAGGATAGCCTGGCCAATACTTGACAATCCTTTCCAAGAAGAAACTTCTCCCAATATCCAATCTAAACCTCCCTTGGCAGAACTTGAGGCCATTTACTCTCATCTTACTGCTTGCTGCCTGGGAGAGGAGACCAACCCCCATCTGGCTACAACCTCCATTCAGGCAGTTATAGAGAGTGATAAAGTCACCCCTGAGCCTCCTTTTCTTCAGGCTGAATCCCCACCTCCCTCAGATGCTCCTCCCACAGCCGGTTCTCTATAGAGCCATGGATTCACATGACACAGCACATGCATTCACAGCAGGTAACATTTAAGAGCACTCTTTCTGCAGTACACATACACTCACACAACAGACTCCTCCAGCCTCTCCAGAAAGCAGCGTGCTAGTGTCTGGTTATGATTAACACTGCCTCTGAGTAATGCCACATGTTAACAGCCTGTCCTGCTGATGACTCAACCCGTGGCTGCAGGACGTGTGCAGGGCGCAGATGAAGCCAGCATCAGAGTTCAGCGAAAGAACAAGCCATCAAGGGCTGCAGGTTTGGCTTGAAGCCAGCAGCAGCAATCTGCCCTGCCACATGGGCCAGTGGGTGTGTGTTTGTCTCACCTTCCTTCACTAGCTGTCTTTTCGACAACATCTGCACTCAATTTGGTTTCTTGGTATGCAGTAAGGCTGTGTTAATCAGCAAGACAAAAACACGCTGCATAGGAGCCATTAATCTTCTTCAGAAGTCCCTACAATGGCCTCATGGAAGTTTCTAGATGATTAATCTTATTATCAGACAGAAGGAAGTAGAAGTCTAATCTCCACAAAGTCTCTTATTTTTACTGGGCAATAGAGGTCAGCCAGAGACAAGAAACAGGTGCAGTAACACACATGGCTCTGGAAACTCATTGACTTATTAATGAAAAACAACCTGATTGTTCAAATGCCATCTTAGAAGAGTTAAAGGCATTTGTACCCCTAGTTTAAGGATGCTACTAAGCAAAGCCATCTTTGCAGTTACTACAGAACTGAATGAACACAAGGACAGCTCTGAGCACAGCAAGTGTCTGAACCAGGACAGAGAGAAGGCCAGGATTTATGGTATTTTGAAGTGGCTTGCATAGGAGGGGCTTGATTTGCACCTGACTTGCCACCTGCCCATGTGGGAGGATGCCGAGAATGAAATTCATACACACAAGGCCCCAAGACAGCTAAGGTTCATAATTTCCTCCTCAAGAACTTTCCGGACAAGCTCTTTTGCACGGATTCAAAAAAAGATGGCACAGGCACTCCAGAAAGTATTATTCAAGCCACATGAAGTTAAGTGACTTCAAAATAAAGAATTCTTTATTTTCTTGCCAAAGGCTGAATTTTTTCCAAGCCTAGTAGGTTAACTAAACAATGTCTCAAGTTGAGTCTGTTCAGGACATCTTCTAGTATCTTGTGTTCATCTAGAGAGTTGTATTATCTAGTGTGACCTATTACTTTTTATTCAGTCAATGAGTTGAGAATTCCTTCTGACCACCACCGTTTATCCAGGCTGCAGCAGAGCACTTCTTACACACATGGGACAGAGGTAAAAGCTCAGACAGCTTCAGATCCCTGACAGATGACTGTAATCCAGTCAGTGTAAATTATAAACAATACATATTGCTACAACCTACCAAGGTTTTTCTGATCTCCAGGTCTGCCCTTGTGTGAGGTGTCAGTATCACATTATCATGTTGCTCAACAAAACCACATGAGAACATGTTGGATAAGAAGGGTCTGACTGAGCCCAGAGGGGCAAATCAGTATTAGAGTGCTCTCTGTACAGAGGTAGTTGCTTCACTGTACTATAGAAAGAGTGGGTTTGGGTTTGAAATGCTATTTGGAGTGGACCCATATAATTTTGGAGACTGCCAGTCATAACAGGCAAAGACACTTCATTATTTATTTTCAAAAACCGAAACAGCTAACAGGAAGTCATACCATATTCTAGTCAAACCCAGGACATAATACTTTTATGAATTCTTTGTATTTACATTAGATAAGACTGGTAAGCAGGGGAGAGGACTCAAACAGGGGTAGCCATAAAAAACCTGCAATGACAGATCAAAAGTGAACACCGAGCTTCTGAAATAGCTTTATTTTAAAATAAAGCTAAAAAAATACCTACATCATACTGAAGAGCCACCACTTTTTTGTGTGTGTAGTTGTAGGGTTTTTTGTTTAGTTTGAACAATCAGTCCACTCACTGTGGATGTTATACTTTTGCTGAGAGAGAGTAAAAAAATTAAAAATGCAACCAAGACAAGAAAGCAAATTGAGGTCTGTAAAGATCATGGAATGTGCATATGTTAGCAACTTATGTCCAGTACAGGAGCTTAATATTACAGCTACATTAATAACAAAATTCCATAAAGTTGTTAATGCCCTCTGTGCTACCACTTAGCAGGGGGAGAACAACAAAAATCAGTCTTTCATGTTACAAAGGTTATGCTAAGAGTGAAGATAATTTGTCCTAGTTGACTTGGAACAATATCAACTAAAATACATTAATCTCCAACTGAAGCATTTCTGAATTGATCTTACCACTAATATTTACTGTTCCCTTGCTTTCCTCACTCTTCCCTCTCTGTCCCTAAAAATATGGAAAAATAAAAAGGAATTTGAAAATCCAAGTTTATCTGCTGTTTTGTGCTTATGGGCCCAGCTCTACTTGATCAGTGTTTAAGGGTCTTGTTTGGTTTATTTTTAAATAGGCTTTGCACATTTCATTAAATCAGATATATTCTATTATGGATTTTTATAAGGCTCATAAATTTAAACTATTATAAACCTTATAAATTTTGTAAGGTTTATAATGCTTTAAATGTAACTAAATTAAGTAGTGTCTTTTTTTCAAAACCCACTTGTCACTAGGTTGATTTTAGACACAACACACAAACCAAGTACCACATTAAGTATTCTCAGGTATACTGAACATCATTCTACTTCTTGTCCCAGTACCACCACCCTTACAACTCCTATTGAGAAATCTTTTACTGTACCAGCCAAGCATCCTACAAAAGCAATGTCCCTCATGCAAAGCAGCCAAGTAAATATTCGATTTTTGTACTGGGTAGCTAACAGATCTCTTGTTGTCACTTAGATGAAAAGAGCATACTTACTGCTAAGAAGAGCATGCAGTACATGGAGAATGAGGAATGGCCAGAATAAAATGATAGTCTGGAAGAGAAAAGATCAGACATCATCAGTTTTCTTTTACAACATTCAGTCTGTAGTGATACTAACCTATATTATACAAGTGAACTGGTGGACAAGTATGTCCATACTACTCCTCAAGGAGGCTCTCTAGGCATTATCACACACATCTGACAACAACTTTTGACAAACAGTACAGACTTCACTACTCAGTAGTTAATCCTTTTCCAGAGTTAAGTTGATCTCCACATCAGGCAGTAACTGCTAGACCTTTGACTGAAGTTTGAACAGCAAGGGAACATATCTTCAAAGACACAAATCAAGCGTCCTTTAATATTTCATCTTGACAAATGCCAGAATACTTTAAATATAATTACTCCTTAAAATTCCTTATTTTATAGTCACAGTACAAATGACATTAATGACCCCAAACCAATTACTGGCATTTAGTCACCATCAAGAGGCAGTAGTTAACAACTCATATCTAGTAGTTTATATTGTATATGTACACCTTTCTATATGTATGACTCACAGAGACCTTGATCATCTATCACTGAAGGGTAGGGGGAAAGCCAGGAACATAGTTTATTAGCCAGCCAACTGCAAAAGATGACACCTCATCTAATATTTATAGAAATTATTTGTACTTAGTGATCTCATTTAAAGTGGCAGCACAGCCTTCAACTCCCAAAGGCTTTTATCAGGTCCAGGCTGAAGGGACTTGACACTGACAGGTCCAGGATTCCTTTAGTCAGGTCCTCCCCTGCACAGCTGGTTTTGTGAGGAGCCGCAGCTGTAAAACAAATGTCACCCACCTCTTCAAGAAGAGAAGGCAAAATGGAAAGATATTTCTAATTTAGTCTTAAGCAAGGAGATGAGAACTACTCATCTTAGCACTACTTTTTTCCATTTTGTGCACAGAGCCCTGTAATGGTGCTGCTTCACAGGCCACCAGCCAGGTCTGGGCCAGGCTTCCATGCAATTTAACTACACAAACAGAACACTCCTCCCTCAGCAGTGTGGCATACACAAACAAGGCCAGCTTAATAGAGTTTCATAGCTCTCCAGACTGACCTCCACCATATCCCAGCAAGCTCCTGTTCTGGTGCCTCTGCCAGGCAGAGACCCTGAGGCCAGGGAAATTCCTGGGCAAGGGAAACATTCCTACTCTTTGGACTAGAAGTAATGAAGGCAGCTCTGACATGCAGCAAGATAACAAGGTTAAACATACCCTACTCAAATACCACAAAGAAGGCAATGAAACAGTCTCATGCACAAGTGAAACTGCAAAACTTCCTGAATTTATTTGCATATATAGCATTTAGAAACTGCATCAGAAAAAGCCTATACAGGTTTATTCCGAGGTTTTAGAGCTTTTGGTTTATGGTTGACTGAAAACACTGGCAATAGCTTTTGGTTTCAGGCGTACTAAATAAGCAATCTGAAATAAGGTGACTTTTATTTCACCAACTGATATTTTCCAATCAACTTTTTTTAAAAAAAAAACTTTATTGACAATCTGTCAATAAAGGAAATGTACTATCTTCAGATGTTTAAAGTTCAAAACCATTAAGATTACACTGTAGCTAGGCATCCCTTTTCCATTCTTGTACTCTTGTACTCTGCAACTTCTTGTTGCCCACTTAACATTTCTGGGCAAGAGTCCACTAGGAAAGCCAATACAACAAGCATTTTGAAGAGCCCTGTCATCTGAGAACACAAAGCATGCTGTTCTACAGAAGATGCAGAAGAAGGAATTCCTGGCTCCTATGACAATATTTTATCCAATAGCTCTGGAGTTGTTCCTGTGGGCCATAAGATGACATTTCCCACAATTATTGAAAGCAACCTGTTGCCAACTGAAGGAGTTTAGAAGACTAGTTAAAGTGATGAAAGGAAAAAATACCATTCTTTAAGTTTATTTTGGAATTCCTATACCCTTTTAAAAATGTTGTTGACTACTGGTCTTTTATGTTTCAGGAAAGTATTAGCTTAAGGTAACATTAAGAATGCCTTGTCCCAAGTTGAAGATTATGAATTTTGAATGCATTCTTATGTATTGCAGAAGTAAGTATGCTGTACATGACTGAAAACATTGTGCTTAGCATGTGAAGTATTGCCAGAAATACAGCTGGGACAATGTATTGATCCAACTTGCATATTGTGCAATCCCAGTGAAATTTCTTTGGCAATACTGCTGTTTCTAGATATCTTTAAAAAACAGACATTTAAAAAGAAAAGTCTTAAAATCCTTTGAAACACTAAGATTGACAAAGTTTCCCAACACTTCATCAGCATGTAAATAATGCCTTCCCAAAGCCAGGAGAACATCATGTCTATAAGACCAGCCAAACACTTGTACAGCCCAGCTTCTTTGTGATCCTTCTGCACGTGCTGGTTTGCCATGAGCCAGCAGTAAAATCGTATAGACAGCTCTCCAAATCCCTACCTTTCACCAGTGAAAGAAAGGCTACATTACCCCAGTCAGAATTCACATATCAGATTCCAAAACATCCTTTTCAAAATAGTATTAGAACAATATCCAGTGAAACTGAAGTATCATGAAATAGAGCTGGCAAGTGCCAAGTCTTGATCTGATTTTCCAAAATGGCCAATTCTGACATTTAAAAACCAGTTTTTCAGAGGTCCATGTCTTTCAGTCTATCAATACCTACTTCACAGGCCTCCTCCTATGTCAGGAACAAGGCTTCATTTTAACAGGAAAAAAGCATGAGCTGTAATTATTTCCACTTGGACAATATATTATTCCCAGCTTAGAAGAATGCCTTAAGTAGTAACATAAAACCAGCTCCAGG
>VZTN01015118.1:1002-18745 GCA_013400515.1 Erpornis zantholeuca | reverse complement strand
CAGGTAGCTGTCTTGTCCATGGGTTCAGTTTAGAGCTAGTCCAAAGGAAGTTGCATCAAAAAGCACAGAGGGTGGATGTCAGCTCCTCAGCACCAGCAGTTGAGCTGCATTATCTGTTTACATTGCAATTAGATTACATTAGAATCAGAGTGCTTTCTGCATTTATTTTGGATGAAGGATTTAATTCTTTTATTGCCTGGAATGCACTCAAGGCTAAAGGATGTTTTTCTGTCTTGACAAACACACTTACATGCCAAATAGGTTTCATGATATGACAAAAATTAGATTAATAATTCTCAAGTTGCCATTATAGTTACTTCACAGGTTCCCTAAGTACCAGCATGCATATTCACTAATGTTGAAGCACTCTAGAGTGTAGTAAGATATCACTGTTAAAGAATCTAGGGATATCAGATTGTCCAGTATTCCTATAACCATTTCTACTCTGAGTGAAAAGTGTTTAGCAGGAAAAAAAAGCCACACATTTTCCTGTTCATACAATGAGTATCTTGTTTATTGGAATAAATAGAACTGTTTTCTATGGCTGTGACAGTTTTTTTACTTGACATTCTTCAACCTTTCTTTATCCTTAGCAGGCATAATTACAATAGTTTAGTCTGATTTTTTTCATTCCATCTGTTGAAGGCTTATTTGGTTCTCTTTCTCAAGAGCACAGAAAGTACTAAAATGAATCTGAGAATGTTTACAGCTAGGTTTCTTATGACCCAGGTCATATTGTTGTCTTGAATCAGTTTTCTCTCTCATCCTCAACTGAAAACAAAAAAATTTCTTAATCTTGCAGGGTTAAATAAAAGGAGGAATGCAGTGCAGGGAAGATTCCTTTTATGCAAGGCGCAGGGATGACTGAAAGTGCCTGTGGGCATTTGGTCCCCATTGGCTCTCTCAGCGAATGCGATGATGCCCACGGATAGCCTGTATTGTTATCAGTTAAATGGGATCATGAGTGTCTGAAAGGTGTTTGAGAATGAACTGAAAATCATTTTCACAAGTGGATGATTACTTCTGCCACATGTTAACCGAACTCTATCAGAGTGGCCCAGATTTTTGAGACTGCATTAATTGCTCTTTCAACCTTGACTGAGGTTTCTCTTTAAGAAAGGCCTTTGCTGGACTAAACTGCTACACGTATTGATTTTTCTTTCTATATTTTTTTCATTGTTTGTGATAAATGAAGCCTTTTACAAGTAGAGAATTTATCATTCAAGATGTAGATAGATTGCTTCATTCCTTGGAATAAAAAGGCTGGTCTAAAGATGATCTCTGTAGAAGGAGGAAGTCCATTCTCATTTCTCCCTCAGTGAATAGCTCCGGTGTTCTACACACAATTATGTTTTTCAGCTATTCATTAGTCCTGATTTTTTTCACCAAAAAGTAGAACCCTGCACTCTCACAGTGAGGTGAGGACTTAGAGCAAATAAGCTGCCATCTTCCTTCCTGTGTATGTCATCACATAACTGAAGCTGAACTATAATATTTAGCAATATGGTTTTGCATTTTGGTAGCACAAGGAAATGCACTTTGAGAGATATTCAAACTTTATGTAATTATTTTTTGTATTTACGACATGGTTATGCCTTGACTTTTTAAAGAAAGTGGTTGTTCATTTTATTTGTTCTATTTCTGGGGAAGAAAATTATGCTGATTGAGATGATATATAAAACATTTTTTCTCAGTTGTTTCTGTGTTTTGTAGTTGAAATGTTTTTTTTTTTTCCAGAAAAATTAACTTTAAATATTAAATGGGAGGTTTTTGTGCCATGTTGTAAGCATTGTGAGGTATAACCATGTAATTCTGTGACTTCATACAAATCCAATTTTTAGTTTTTCATTTGGGAATGAGTGAAGAGAAAGAAAGCAGTATTAAATAATGTTGAAGAAAAGAAGATTGCAGAACTGTTTTTAAAAGAAAAAATCTCTAGAAAAGTGATTGCATGGTTTGTACATTTGGTTGCATTCTCATTTTACTACAAAACATGTTAGAAAATCTCCACATTGGGGTCACATTTAATGACTTAACATATTTGATCATTTTCTGTGTGCTGAATAAAAGCAGGTATATTAGTCTTAAGTTACTGGAAATTATGTGAGTAATACAAGAAAACTGAAAAAGGCAACCACATGTGCATACTAACTATAAATATGCTTTCTAATGTGCATTTGTACAGACATAGATGCTACATGTACATATCTCTTTTATTATGTTATATATTTTTACAGAATAAAAGTCTGTAATCTATACATGTTTCAATGTACATGAAAACACCAATCTTTTCTTCTTGTCAGAATATTTATTAAATATTCACAAAACATGATCTTAAAGAGAAGTCAAATAAATCTAAGCAGTTGCTGTTATAGTGTTCAGATACGGGAGGAGTATTTCAGTGTCTTCCTTCCCTGTATATGGCTGAACTTCAATAATTCAAGAATTATTTTAGATTATCCCAACGTTGGAACCCAAATTAGAGCAAGAAAAATTGAAGCAAATGCTGTGGTTAGTGTTGAGAAATATGAAACTGGCTACTTCTGAGTGTCAGATTCTTGTTAGTATTGCACAAAATCTTTTACCTAAAGAAAGGTACAGTGGTTGAATAAATGGCTGTTCTGTGTTTCTTGTTGCTGCTGAGGATGTTTAAAATAGTCTGAACACTGATGCAGTGCATTCTGTGTACATTATTTTGGATGGAGAGAGTGAGTGTGGCTTCTGGGTGAATACAGATGCACTTACGGGTAGAGAGATAGCAGGCTGCAGCTCTGCGAGTTCGTGACTGTGAGGTACTGACATTCACCTGAGACTCATCAAAACTGATACAATTGCCCATCATAAAAGGAAAACATTCTTCAACTTAGCTCTAGGACTTAGCTCACTTCTGAATCTGTTAACCTATTAATTTTCTGCTCCAGTTGTGAAACCCAAGTGACATTTATTTGTGAAAACTGGCTGTTGTAGATTTTTTTCTGTTCTAGACATCAGCTGCAGTTTCTACAGATCCTAGATATTACTGTCTAAATATAAAAAGATTATAGATTCTTTTTATATTTAGATTCTTTTTTTTGTTTTTTTGAGTTTTTGTTCCAAATAGAAATGAATGAGAAAGAGGAGCTCAGAGAAGACTCTAGAAGCCTAGGAGGTCTGGGTCCTTCCACCTATAAATGTTAGACTCTAGAGTAAGAATTAACCTCTATTTTTTCAGCAGCAGGCACACTTAAGATGAGCACAGGATATACCTTTTGTAAATGGCTGAAACTTTGTACATTAGAAAAAACCTGGTACCATTAGAGGTGGCACTGAAAGAGGGATTAATAACATAAGATTATAACTGTGTGTTTATAGTGATTTATAAAACCAGACAGCATAAGTCTTTTGCATTTCTATACTAAATCCCAGCTTTGTGTCATTAATATTATTTTATTTGTTACCTAGTCTTTCTTTGTTATCTAGTAAGACCTAGACTTAGGTCTTAATTTTAATTTTAAAGTTAGGTAGTTAATGTTACACTCCTTTGTTTCCCAAGGAAGCTCTTTTTTAGCATCTTAGTTGGAAGTGATTTTTAGAAGGAACAAAAGTGCACATTGCTATTTAATTTCTCTTTGTATGCTTTCTTATATCATACTTTTTAATTTACTGTATCTTGTGTTATTTCTGCCTGTACTGCAGAACTATGGGTGGTATATCTTACATGAAAAGTAATTTAAAAGGCAGACAAGTAATATAAAAAGATCACCTTTTCTCTGATAACAAATGTTCTTTTAAGACCTCTTGTTTTACAAACACATTTCTACAGCAGTCTCAGTTAATAATGAAAAAGAACTAGCATAGAGTTTCTAAGGTTGGGTTACTCATTTTCTGATGTGCAAGAAGCCTTTGTTAGTCTTTGGCTTCTTTACAGTCATTTAAGACATGCCAAGAGGGTGGGAACATGGTCAGGATACTTTTGTCCTGTAGCTTTGGAGTACTGTGTGTTTTCAGCTGTATTTTCTACAGTCGGTGGGGCAGTTGCCTTCTGACACATACTACAGAAACCTTCATGATACTCCAAGGGATGCAGGGGAATGCAGTGGCAGGATCACCATGAAGAACAGGGCAATCTTAGGACTGAGAGACACCAAAGGCCACCTGTGGACTTTTTTCCTTTTCTCCCTCAGGTTATTAAGCTTCGAGACTATGTGAAATTTCACAATTTATTTCCTCTCTACCCTATAACAACAGTAAAGAGATTAGCATGGCAATAACAAAGTTGTGTGCTTTGGGAAAAGTGTATGCTCTGAAACATATATGAAAGGGAAACTCTTTGTATTTTGTGGGGAAATGTGTAACCATCAGTCTGTGAGGTAAATGCTTCCTTAGGTGCAAAACATATATTATTGAATAAGCCCCAGTAGTCCCTTTTCTTTTGTACTCTTTTTGACATAACCCCTACTCCTTTCTTTTCATTGAATTAACTGGTCACAGAATTAAGAAGTTAAAAAGACTGTGGCAAGCTCTAGGCTATTCAAAGAAGGCCACATCAACTGTTATTGTGTACACAGAGCCAATTTTCTTCCTTCTCATACAACTAAAAAGCAGAGTAACCAAGGAAGGTAGACCTTCAATACACATGTAGCAGGAGTTGAAGAAGGACAAACACTGGTGTCATAATAATAAGGGAGCCACTACATAATCTGACAAACAACAGTTAATAAGCAATACACTGAACACTTATTTTAGACATCAATTTGTCCTTTGTGATGCCTAATATGGTAAAGAAACGTGCTTGAGAGTACATATAGCAGTACGTATACCATATATGAGAGTTTATACCAGGACAGGTATAAACAAGGTTTTGCCTGTATCTGGCATACTCATTTCACATAAGATGTTGGTTCATTGCTCTGTTTTTGGAGTGAGTTGCAGAGTACTGGGCAGCAAAGCCACAGAAGGGAGGAGAGGGCAGCAGACCATAGTGTCCTTTCAGAGAGGCTGTGTTTGTCTGTCAGTCATCTGAGCAATCCTAGTTATTATAGCTGCTTTGTAACACATGTACCAGCATCCTGAGAGAGTGCCCTGTGAAACCAGCATTCATTGGTCTGAGCAATCATTGTTCTGCCTTTGGCCAACCTAGCTGTACCAGATGGCCTTGACAGAAGCTGGCCAGCCAAAAGGGACATCTCCTGCGTAGTATTTTGCTCTCCTGTCAGGTTTTAAGCAGCAAATCCTTACCACTCATAGGCTCTTGCTTACGATCTCACAGCTCATCCATTTCTTCTTGCTGTCTTTGTTAACAACAGTGCAACAGGACCACAGTGACAGAAAAAAAGTCACTATAATGCCAGAAAACTCACTGCAAATTCTTGGGTAATGAGTGTGCTCTCTCTACCACCAAACAATATCAGCATCTGTGATTCCTCATCTCCCTGGTTGATACTCCTGATTTTATCCTCTGATTCAAAGCCTGGAAATTGATAAAGTGACAAGGAGTTTTTGTAAACTAAGAGTCTTTTTAGTGAAGTGCTTCTGTTTGGGAAATTAGATTCTAGTTTTCTCTGAAAAAAAATTTAATCTTGTGTATCTGCTGACATTGTGTTATGTGAGCATTTCATCACACTGTCACTGGGACTGACTTCTCACAGACTAAATAAACACTAGCAAATCAATGGAAACCAAATGGAATAAAAACTGTTGGAGACTAAGTTTTCTAACATTCAATATTTCTGTGTAGTTGAAAGTGTTCTACTTTAAACTACTTTTTCTATTTTTCAGATAAAACTGGTGAAATAAAAAGTGATAAGCAGATTAATCTCCACAAATATGAGTTCATTTGTTTCTGGATTTTTTTCTTATTTTGAGTGAAAAGAAATGTCTGCATTTTTATGGTATGAGTAAATAAGAAAAATCACTTTTTACATATGACAACACTGAAGAAGCAGCTCAGTAGACAGAGTAAATTAATGCACAAATTTGTGTTTGGTTCTCCTAATGTCATGCTTCTTATTAATGGAAAACTACTCTCTTTATTATTTCTTTTGCAGATATTTGTATGCTCTAGGACAGAAGGTTTGGAAGCGGTGGAAAAAACGCTACTTTGTGCTTGTTCAGGTTAGTAGCTGGCCATGAAATTTCAATACTATAGTTCTTGGACTTTAAATTATATATGATTTCCAGAGCCATTCTTAAATCAATGACTTCAGGCAACATATGCAGTACTACTCTAAGCTTTTTGCAGCACAGACACATCCAGCTTATTTTTTTTTAAATTTATACACCTAGCAAACAGAAATGTTACCAACTGAAGGAGCTTGCTTACCTAGTCTTTGCTGGTTTGTTTGGTTTGTTTTTTGGTTTTTTTTTTTTTGGTGTCTTATATTTTTGAAATAATTGGAGACGAAACTTCGGTTGCTTTCAGAGGTATTTATTTTTTCTTATTTTAGTTTTTGTAGTACAGCTTGTACTTTGGTTGCTGTTGCTTTTTTTGAAGGACAAATGGCTGCTGCTGTGTGAAGTAGACAGCTTTTGAAGGCTTTTTGCTTAATTGTTAAATGTTACATATTTTTATTTTAGTTTTGGTTCCAATAATTTCTATTTTTATTAACATGCTTTTTAAAAACTATTTATTTTCCTATAAACTTAATGAGAAATTTATAGGAAATGGAGATTAGGAAGAGGAAAAGAAGAAGAAGGAGAAGGAAGGGCTAATGCTTTAGGTTCTCTATGTTTTTTTCATTATGTATAGCAAAACTTAAAAACTACAAATGCTCACTCTGTGGTAAACTAAACAAAATGTTTTTCACATTTTTGTTGCTTTCAGTTTATCTAAAAGTGAAGGAAACTGTTTTTAGGGACTTAGGTCAAAGGCTAAGTTCTTTTTAGGTGCTCCAGGGAAAAACTGACCTCCAAAAGAGGCAGGAAAAGTTTTCTGACTTTCCTGGACTCCAACAACCAAGCTTTACAGATATAGATATAAATGGGTCCCTACAACGAGCAGTATTTTAACTGAAACCTAGAAAATTCTGTATGAAATTTTTGTGACCTTCTAATAGTCTGCTGACACCTTTTTACCAGCACGCAATTTAAAATAAAGTCATATTTCACAAAATGGATTGTGGTTACTGTATAATTTCTTCTATCTCAACAAATATTTCCTGCCTTTGAAATTAAAGCAATAATAGTTGCTATTAAAAACTTTTCCTGATTTTTTTTTAATAATGCCATATTTTTTTTCCTCCTTGCGACATTAAATTGGGTAAAATTATATAATTATAACAGAAAATATGCTGTAGCAATTGTTCTTGGCCACAAAAATGTGCTAGGCTCATATTTTATAACTTTTTGTCCAAAAATGGAACTTTTAGTATTTTCACATGCTAGTGAATGGTGATACTGATTTGAGATTGTAGAATAGTAAATTTTGAGCAGTCAAAACAGAGAAATTAATGATTTTGGGAGTCTTCAGGAAAAAAAAAATCATTGTTTTCTGTTTGTGTTTGTTTTCAGATTACGTTTAATGTTCCTCGCAGTCAGTTCAGAGAATGCTGTTCTGTCTCCTTTGTTTTATTGACAGGAAACTCATAAACTCTGAGTCTCCATAAATATCGCACAAAGGTTGAAGCCTATTAATGAGGCTTTTTTAAGAACAAAATCTTCTAAAACTACTTTACAGAAAGCCTGATTTCTTTATCATGCTGTCAGTCACACTTACCTGGTCTCCTCCTACTCCTAAGTGATTAAAATCATAAGGTTGTAAAAAAGAAAATTATTGAACAAGTTCTTTATTAATGTTAAAAGCCAAGAGTATTTGAAGGAGACTCTGGAAAGTCTATGGAATTCATTCAGATTCTGAGTTTACCACAGACCTTTGTGATGGGATGAGGACATTTTGTGACTATTAATATTTTTTAGAAGACTTCTATATAGGATAGGTGTCAAGGCATGGATGTGAACAGAAAACAATTTCAAGTTGCAAAGAAAACCAATAAGACTACATGCTCCCTTATCCTTCATTCTTTTCTTTAACACTCACCCTACTTGTCACTGCTTTCACGAAAAGAATGAATTTGTTCTTTTCCTCTAAGCCACAGGTGTCATCTGATTTTTAAATTGTACATCTAAGAGACACATGGTCTTTATGTGTTTGCAATATGGAGCCAACATATGGGAGACCAGTTCATTCCAGTCAAGATAATTTTAACTGTTTTCTACTCTCTATGATGAAATTGAAATACTGGAGGAGAATGTTACAGGAATTTTCCTACTGTGTTGGGATTTAGTCATCTATTTCGTTTTAAAACAGCTATCAATTCAATAAAGCTATATAAAAAATACAATGTTAAATCAATATTTACTGTCCAGACGGCTCTGGCTCATTTATGTAGTCCTGCTGTGATACATTCATTGGCAATAAGCTGAAGTCAATACATGTGAAATAAGCATTCAGTAATGAACCAGTCTGTTGTATTGATGTATTATTGACATATTGACAAGTCTTCCTCTATAGATTAACTTCTAGCTTACAACAGTAAAACATAAAGGACATGAAATTCAGTGCTAAGACAGAGGCTATCAGTGTGATTTATGTGTACTTTGAAAATTTAACTCAGTTGTGACATTAGATGAATAATGTTGATTTTTTCGGAGTGTGATGTGAGTAACAGGCACCTTTATTATTGCTGCACATATTACAAGTTGTTAGTGGTTTCTGAAAGAACAGATCAATGTTACAGAAAGGTTACAGTATCTGGAAATTTTAACCTCTTCATTATATTTGGTTTTTATCCTTTACTATCCAGTCATTTCTCTAAAAGGTTATTACTTTAAAACCAGGAAATGACAAGGATGTAACATATTTATCTAAAAGCCTCAGCTGGACCTGATAT
Organism: Erpornis zantholeuca; assembly: GCA_013400515.1. Taxonomy (NCBI): domain Eukaryota; kingdom Metazoa; phylum Chordata; class Aves; order Passeriformes; family Timaliidae; genus Erpornis; species Erpornis zantholeuca. Next base: position 9,878 of record VZTN01015118.1, on the reverse strand, counting down.
GTTTTACTTCATCTACTGTCTGCATCTATCATCCTCCAGTAATCAGAATTCAGATCCACTTCTGTCATTTTAATTTCACCTGGTCTAATGTTTGAAAAGCCAGTAATTTGTTTCATAGATAATTTTTTCCTAAACACCCCAACCACACAGGCTAATTCTTGCTGCTGAGCTCCTGAAGTGGGCTGCCCAGTGATGGCCTGTGGCAAACACCACAGAATCAGCCTCCAGGGGTGCAGCAACACTTCCTCCCAGCACATCAAACAGGGCCCGTGTGCCCCAGGGGGACGTCCCTTAGTGACACTCCTCATAAGTCACATTCACATTTCTGTACCTTTCTGTCTGTCATAATTGCATGGCTTGTTGGTTTTCCACCTTGTTACAAAACAGGTAGAACAGTCAGGTGTTTGGACATCTGGAAAACAACAAAATTCAAGTAAATGCAGTTGTAGGAAGAGGATTGCCTTTTATTCTGTCAAGACTACCATTCAAGAGGATAGCTTGATTCTGTTTTTGTCTGAGAATGTGTTGTACATATTCCTGAGTCTTGAGTACCCATTATTCTATGAAGTATTTATGCTAATTTGCTGAATTCTTAGGCAAAGCTAATTACAGCTCCATTAACTACTAATAATACATTCAAACCTGGTCATAGATCTATATTAAAAAGTGTTATTTCAGGCTGTGTTGGTGATTCTCTCTGTAGCAAGTGATAGCAGCCACCGATGACCATAGGGAAAAGGGTTTAAGAGACCGCAAGTGTAAATAAATGAGGCAAGTTCTGTATTTCATTATTTTGTTGATATTTTTATTGCCTAACAAAGTTTTCTGGAATTTTTCTATCTCTTTCTCTGGTGAAGAAACTTTAAGATGTCTCATTTTCAACAAGAAGATGAAGTCACTGATTATGACTGATTGTTCCTTTAAAATAAGAGAATCCATTTGCAATATGTTCAAGAAAGTAAAATCAGCAGCATTATAATGTCTGTCTTGTTATAGGGGTGAAGTTAAAAATGAATAGAGATACATACCCCAGATCTTCCAGAGGTTTAGCTTCAAAAACATTCAGTGGCTGAAGAAATCTGAAAAATATGGACTGCCTATGCATTTCCATGATTAGTGTCTGCTAGCTTCCCTTCTGATGGCTCAGATTGCCTATATACATTGTTCTTATATGGAATTGGTGACATGAAAATGTGAGAGATGAATGTGGTTATTTCATTCAACCAAATGGAATAAAATGAAAATGTTTTTACTACAGTGCCAAATATCAAAAATTAAAACTGTAGTTTCAGTTTACAAGGAAAAGAGAAGGAGGAAGCTCTCATGAAATACAATGATAATTGCAAAGGGTTTAGAGTTGTGTGACTAGCCAACAGCTCCCTCCATGCTTGAGCATGAGGGCAGATGTGGTTCTATAATCAGGCAAATACCAAGCAATGATAGAGGTGATGCTGCCACCAGGCCTAGAGCGGAGGGCACAGCATAAGGCTGAGCCCCATGTCAGGGTCCCCTCCCAAAGGGGACCACCAGCCCTGGCTGTCCCTGCCCACAGCCCAGACCCCCATTTCAGCCTACTGGGGCCATCATCCCCAGCCCCAGAGATGGGGTCCGCTGGCTGGGCTGGTGTCTAGTTCCCCACATCCCAGACCATCCTTGGCCTGTGCCCAGGGCTGGGAATGGAGCTGGTTGCCCTTCTCCCAGCTGGACTCTGTCTGCAAAGCCCTTTCCTGTCAACCCAGGGATAGCTTAAAATGTTTAAACCAAAATATGGTAATTTTCTAAAATACATACTCTGAGTGAAAGCAAAACTGTGGGCTCAATGCACAAATAGTGGTGTGAAATTCTGCTGTGCCTGTCATGCTGGAGGAGAGGCTGGGGGATGTAATAGTCCCTTTCTGGCCTGGAAATCTGAATTTCTGGGTGGACTAGATTGTCTTTTTTGTTTATGTATATTTAAGCTGGTCTTGGTGTGCCCCTTTAAGCAGTTGTATCAAATCTGATGTGGAAAGCTGACACTCAGTTTCAGCCACCTAACAGTAATTCTTATTCAAATTCTTATCTCCTGTGAAACTGCCCTTGCTTAACTAACAAAATAATTAGACTAGAAGAGCTGTGTTTAGCTTATCTCCCCTGTAGACTCCTGCTGTGGTTCTGGAGACATCAGTGTGGCATTTGAGGCCCAATGGCCATTTTGTAGAGACAGCTGTTACACCTGCTCCTTTTGCTTGTACAGGCAGTGCCAGGGAACATTCAGTCACCATGAGCTGCATACACGTGGATAGCACAGTCCTGTTTCAAAAAACCCCCAGTATATAAAATAAGGAAATATTTTTAGACCATTACCCAGATAATAATTACACGTTCCATCCTTATTTTCAGAAAGCATCAATCTTTTACAATGAGTGAAGGTACAGCACAAGCAAATAGATGAATGAAGCTGAAATCAGCTGTTCAAATTTTACTTCAAAAAGGATCATTCCTGAAGTTGTAGCCAAAATGATAAATTTAGCTACGGTAGATGAGCAGTCAGCAGTTAAAATAAAGATGATCCATCATATATCAGATGAGCTCCTAACCTATCTTTAAATCCTTGCATAATCTTAGAGATCTAAGAAACTATATTATAGTTCAAAAGAAGTCTGTTGGCCAGGTATCCTACAGTCCTTGGAGAGCAGAGTTTCAGAGGTGCATATGGATTCAGTTCCCTTAAGTTTCAAGTGTTCATAGATTCACGTGCCCTTTCTTCTGGTCGTCTTAATAATCTTCCCAGCTCTTCGTGTAAGGCTGGGAACACCTTGATTTTGTTTCAGTGATTGCTTTTCCCTCCCAGATAGTGCATTTCCTTCTTTATGATTCTTTATCTTTCCAGTCAGTTTTTTTCTAATTTCTCCTTATCATTTTCTATTCTTTCTACAGAGTCAGAAACCTCCTGGTGACAGATTCTCTTTTTATTGCTTTATTATTTTTTTTATAATTGTACTTGATGACAAGTAACTAATGTTTTTCATGCCAGATGCAAGCAGCTTGGCCTACACAGTACTTTATCTAGTGAGCCAAGCAACCAGGGGTGGGTGAAAACACAGATGCAAAAGGTACAGAAACTAGACTATAAAATCAAACTGAAGGTTCTGATGCTTGCTATCATTAGCTATACTTGGCCAGATTATATGTTCCCTTTTCCAGTTTCATGATAATCATGCCACTCCTTCTGCAAACAGTACTTTTATACATAAAAGTCCTTGTTTTCTCAGTTTCTTGGACTATAGTTCTTTTTTTCTGTTACAGTATACTGAACAATTTGGTCAGTACCACAGTACAGTGTATTTTCCCTACCAGAATCTAAATTTCTTCCCTCAATTTTTTCATAAAGCAACAGCCCAAAATGTATTTCAGTAAACTGCAGAGAGATGTGTTTGTGGGTTGTTTCGTTTGGAGTTTTTTTCCTTCATTTTGGCAGAAAGGTGAAAAAATGGAAGCTTTACACTGTAAATACTTCTGGGAAAGAAACAAAAAAAAGGGACATTTATTTATTCAGTGCAAATGAAACCTAATTTAAACCATGGTACATTTGTTATATGGTTGTGAAATGCAATTCAGTAATTAAGAAGTCTTTTCTTATTCAGGTTAGCCAATACACATTTGCAATGTGCAGTTACAGAGAAAAGAAGTCTGAGCCTCAGGAACTGATGCAACTGGAAGGATACACTGTGGATTACACAGCTCCTCACACAGGTACTTTTCATGCTTTTGAAGTAGAATACTGAAGCACAATATATTTGTGTAAAATAGCTGATTCAATTTACTCGTTTTGATCTAGCAAAAAAGAATCCCAAGTTTTTTTAGCAGCAAAAAATTCCAAGGTTGTTTGGCAATTATTGCACTAGGACATTGTGGTGTGAAAAATCATGCTTTTAGAAGGAAGCTTGATGCAGAGGAAAGCAAGTCTACCTATGCAGCAGAGGGTTACAAAATTAAGAGACTTCTGAGACATCGAAGATTTGAAATCTTTGAAAATGTTAGGTCAATGTTTAGAGCACCTGAGAAGGCAAACAATGCTCAGAAGATGTTTGGAAAACCAAAAGCATTCTGTCATAAAGAAATGCCCAGCACATCCATGATGACTGTTGTGTGCTGTTCTCAATACATGCTCTCAGAAAAAAACACTGGAATGAGAAAAAGGACTAAGGAAGAAATAGCAGCACTGATAAAGGGTATGGAGCTGTCTCTGTTCAATAAGAGATAAAGTTGATGGCAAGTTCCAGCTAATAAAATAATACCAGAAAGGAGAATATGTTAGAAAATGCAAAATAGCGTATGATGCAGAAGATAAATAAGAAATAGGTTGAAGGTGCATTGAAACTGGAGTCATGTAAATATTTTCTCCTGTGACTTCTGTATTTATTCTACTTGTGTTACTTCCATGTATTACCATTTGATTCTTAGAGCTCTAGATTTATCTTATTTCTAGGTCATAAATTCGTATAAAATGTTTTAACACACTCCTCCACACGCACATACTCAGAGTAAAACCAATAATGTGACAAACATTAATGGTGATTTAGAACTAACTTGCATTTATCAAGATTACCTTCTTATTTACTGCTTCAGGTCTTCAGGGTGGTCGAATGTTTTTCAACGCTGTTAAAGAAGGCGATACCGTGATATTTGCCAGTGACGATGAGCAGGATAGAATACTCTGGGTTCAAGCTATGTACAGAGCCACAGGTCAATCTTACAAGCCTGTTCCTGCAAGTCAAGCTCAGAAGATGAATCTTAAAGGAGGCAATGCCAACACAGATATATCCCCACTTTGTAAGTTGGCTTTTGTTTTCTTTTGTGGCTTTGGTTTTGGTTTTAGCTGGTAAAATATGTAGCAGCTCCCTCAATGAAGTTTAATTAAGCAGAACTTATTCACTAGGCAAATGTGTCTAGCAGTTCATTGTTAGCCAGAAGCTCTTTAACTCAGATTATTATTAACAACAAGGGAAATCCTGACTTGCAGGTCATTATTTTTATTATAATCCATGAAAATACGGCAATTAGCTTCATATTCCTTACAATTGACCCACATATTACCATGGAGACGGTGTTTGGTTTTCATTATATTTTTCATTAGCCAGCCAGTGTAGTGTTGCATGGAAAAGTGTAAATCTATTCTCAGAATTTTTATAGATTTAGGTCAGCTTTATCATACACTGTATGTATTAGCTACCAAAAATTTCTGTGCAGGCAGTACGTTGAGAGTTGAAAGGCAATAGATGGGCTCCTGGATTTTTTTGGCACATAGTGTAATATTAAATTGCATATAAAAATTCTTAAAATTATTCAGGTTTAAATTGTCATCACCTTTCTTTGAGGAAAGTATCATTTCAGAGAAATCAAGGTAGATAGCACATATTAAATGTGTCTTTAAATCTTCATATTATCTCTTTGAAAGTATTCTGTCACGTAGATATCTGCATGAGGGAAGCATATGTATGAAATTTTTTTTATGTTATTACAGAGGTTGAGTGCAATCCGAAGATCTTTGTAGTAGCCATCAAATTTCTGGAATGTCATATGATTATTACACAATAATCCTTCTTCATTAGCATATAACTGTACATGTATAGTGATAGAAGGGAGATACATGTTTTAGACTAAACTTGGTTTAGTGTCTGAAGTCTGTAGCAGGCTGACCCAAACCCATTCTCCTCCCTCAGTCCTGTTATCACTCAGTCTCATGACCTGTAATCATCCTGTAACCTTATATCCGTTTGCTTTTAGAAAACAGTAAAATATCCTTGTTAAACTTAGTAATATTTATCTAAAATCCTGACTGAGCTGTCAATGTCATTCAGATTTTCACTGTCAAGGTCACTGAAAAAAGTTTAGGCTCACAAAATCACTGACATCTGTCTTTCATCTGAAACAATTGGAAGGAAACTAATCTGAAACACTTTGTGAAGTAATGTTTCCTTTTGGGGCCATTAAGGTGAAGCAGGATGGAAGTAATGTTGCAAAAGCAAAGGTGGGGCAACAGCCAAGAAGTGCTTCTGCTCAACTCCTCCCAGTGCCCTGGATTTGTGCTGGGTGGTGGCAGTTCACTGTGTTCCTGCCTGATCTCTCTACTTCATGTGCATCAGTTAGAAAGTGCAAAAGAAGTGACCACTGTCAGCAGTAGCCAAGGAATTGCTTCTGCTTTTGGACGTGGTGCTGACATGGAAGTGAAAGCAACTAGAAAACTCTGCCCATAGGGCAATGAAAATTACAGAAAGAAAAAGGTACAAAGAGCAATCAAAGTTTGGATATACTGAAATTACGTTTTCAGAGATAAAAATTACTGATAATGTTAAGGAATTAAACAGCAAGATTGTCACATCTTAATATTATTTTAGACGCTATTTTAAAGGGACTACAGTTCTACGTGGAAACCACAGAAAAAGTGAGGATTATCTTAAAGACATTTTAAGGGAAGCTCAAAAGCATCAAATATCATGTGTTTTTCTGTCATGAGTATGTATCTATTTACACAAACTCATATGACTGAACTGTATATAAATCAAAAGTCCATGTTTAATTTTTTATTTGCTCTTGGGATTAATGTACTTCAATGTTGATATTATGTGATAATTCACAAAATAATTCAGAACTTATAATTCGTAGACTTCTTTGCAATAGAGTAACTTGTGGAATTTAATTTAATGTGAGATTTAGAACCATTGTTTGACTGATTTCTATAATACTCCAGTTCTCTCTACATGAGGAAATTTTTTTTATTCTGGCTTTTGCACTTGAGGTAGAAATGGACATTATCAAATTATTCAGTTTTTAAGAAACTTCAAGATCTAGGGTTTTCGGATATAACCTGAAATAATTTTGTAATACTCCTACCTCCTGTGCTGAATTTCTTGAGGCACAGTGTTACTTCTAAGAAGACTCTATAGATGACCTTTTGTCACATTAAAACAGATTCAATTTCATGACAAGTTCATTTTCTTTTCCCCTAGAAGAATGTTTGCATGAAGCTAAGTGATTTTTATTTTTAATCAAGATATAACATCAAGTACTTGATAGCTGGCATATATATTAAATGAAATTCATTTCCAATTTTTTCTTCTTTACTATGATACATTTTTAATATTAGAAAGTACAGTTTTGACCAGATAATTTGTCAATTACTATTTTTATGACTTTTATTTTGTTATTAATATATAATTTCAGCATTTCCAGCCAATAGAAGATGATTTTTTTTTTTTCTACAGTATATCATGCAATGCTATCTCCACATAGAGAAAGCAGAAAACCAGCCTAGGCTTTGCAAAACAAATGTTAGTTAATGGCATTCAAACCTTGAAAGTCTGTCCCCATCTCCTTTATCCTCTAAGATGAAAAATCCACTCACCCTGATCAAATGGTCAAAAAGAATTTTCAACAACTTGGAGAAAATTAGATCTTTAAAATGCAGGATGTAGAAAAAAGTCAACTTGAGGAGAAATGTTTCAATGTTTTTTTCTGTATTGTGTTTATAAAGTATCTTCTTTCATCCTGAAATTTTCTTGATAGTGATGAGAAGTATCTGAAAGCAGTCATTTAACAGAATCAAACTACTCTTGTACCTGTCCAACTTCTAAAATGTATACTAGCCAATTTTTTCAACTCTAAGTAACTTGATACTGCAATTTTTTGGTATTAGGAGACAAAAGGGAAGAAAGGGAAGACAGGCTAATGTCAGCAATGATCAAGAAAAGGAGACTGGCCTTCAGTTCCACTGTTCTGCATAAGCATGTTGAATGACAGAAGAGAGTATTTAAGGATGCATGATTGTAGAATTGCCAGAAGTTTTCCAGGGATGTTAAATGTTTCAGGGAAAGCACCAATGAAAAATCGATTAATCTGAATAATATAAAGGTTCATGAAGTGATCCCTTTCTTAATGAGCAATGTATTAGGAGATATATTCATACAATTGAAAAAGCTGCGGGAGTGCTGAGCACTGCTAATTTGTTCATAACACAGGAGTTAAAAGCAGCACATGAGGGGATTGTCATGTCTTAAGAAGAAATACAAAGCCAGACATCATTTTGAACCTATACCCGTATGAGTTCTGAGACGATCTCTTTCAATTCATTACATTTTTAGAAACAAACAAGTAAAAGATATTTTTTCATTTGACATAGTTTTCTCGGCAGGTTTTGCAGCTTTATGTCCACCATACCCTTCTGCCATTTGGAAGACTGGAGTAACTCCACTCTCCCTGCATATTTCCCCATTCCCCTTTATGTCCCATTTCTTGCTTGCCTCCAACCACCCCTGTCTCCCTTTTAGAAATAAAATGTTTACACCGGCCTCCACCACCTTAGACAGTCAGTAAGTCCCTTGTGTGCTCTCTTCTGTACTAGTCAGGAACATGTGAAAATTATCTATTATCCTCTTCAAATTTGCCCTTCAACAAAATACTGGCAATCAGTCAGTGTGGTATCCCGAGCCTGACAGCCGGGCCATATGTGCCAGCTGCTTTCTCATCCTCTACCACGTTCTCTGCAGAAGTTATTTCATGGCCTGATACCTAAATTATAAAGTTCTGGGGTCATAGATTGTCTCTTTGGCCCATGTTTCTAAGCGTGTAGCACTTTGGAGTCCTGGTCAATAATCAGGAGTCAAAATGTTCCCAATGTAAGCTGTCACCATCTGTCTGGAGTGGCACTTGAAGGAATGTAATGCGTGTCTTGCCACTGTCTTTTCTGACCAGTTCCAGCCTCTTCTGTAACAAGTCACAGTTCTTACCCTACTAGTCTTAGTCTTTAAATCTTTTTAATCCCTACAATACTCGATTGTTTGCCTCTACCTGCTCTTCTTTCCTGCTTGCCTGAGCTAGTTCAGATTGCTTTCACGATG
>VZTN01015099.1:3068-20307 GCA_013400515.1 Erpornis zantholeuca | reverse complement strand
CCAACCAACCAACCAATCAACCCAGTAAGAATCACAAAACCTTGTCAGAATGCTTCCAATTTTGATTCAATTTTGGGTTCAATTTTTTCCACTATGCACCACCTAGGAAATTAAGAACATAGCGTGCCAAAGAAACCAGTGACCACTGGCATGCAAAGATACACAATTTAGAAGCACAATGACTCTACTTACATATAAAAATTCAGTTTATGCACAATGCAGGAAAGGTGAAGCCAATGTTCCAGCTCTTTCCAATGGGACAGCCTCTCTAAAAATCTACCATGAATCTTTATTTGCCACTATACTTATGTAGCTCCAATTTTTCTATTCCTTAAAGGCAACATAATTTATCTTCCAAAATAGGAAAATTTCAAGTGTTAAGCAAGACATTCTCTACTCATAGCTCTTTAGCACAAAATGAATTAGCGTTAGACAGTTTGGTAACTTTTTGATATTGATAACTAAAGACAGAGCAGTTGCCCATAATGCAATCACCGCAGTTCTGAATACTGACCCTATGACCTTTTCTGTGCAAACATATGAAAATACTGCCTTTTAATGGCTTTGTTGCCTGAGGCTCTGTGTACACCCTAGTGCCTCCGGAGCAAAGGAGCTACATTTGTCTTCACTCCAGCAGAATGCAAAGTCCATGGCAGCAGATTAATGCAAAACAACAGAGAGAGGAACAGTGTAAGAGTGCACATTGACTTGCTTAAGAAGCAGTTACTCTAAGGATAAATAAAAGCTGCTCATGTATGTTGTATCTAAGAAATCTACATCAAGCAGCTGAAAAGAATGATATTAGCTCAATACAAACTTAGTATTAGGCGAATCACACAAATTTAAGACAACATTTGACTAAAGTCAGTGGGTTATTCTTCTATTACTGCCTAGCTTAGGCCAGATGTGAAGGGAAAACATTGCCTGGGGTTGGATGGAGCAAGCCTTCATGCTTCACAGGAGAGGTACACCAAACTGGTGGGTCAACAAGCAGAAGCACTTTCCACACTGCTCTGTATATCTTTGAGCAGAAGTTATTAAACAATTACTTCATGAGCCACTAAAATATGAAGCCTCACTGGTAAATAAGGAGACGCTAAGTTGTATGTATACCTGCAGTATAAATAATATAATAACAAAAAGTAAATTTTTACGTAATTAATTTAGTATCTCCCATTTATCTTCTTCCATTACTCAAAAACACATGTAAGCAAGCATACTGTTTTAAGTAGGACACTGAGGCTGCTTAAGAATAAATTTCAGGAGAAGCATACAACGTGCTCAACGAGTACAGGCTCTGCCCTTGAAAACTGCTCAGTCTACATGAATGAGTAGACAAGAATTTTCAGAGAAAAATGTCAAAAAGTATCAGAAACATCAAAGAACATAATCTTGAGTGCTACATTTATTAAAATCCTCACTAAAAAGTCCCAGCTTGTTTGAGGTGCGGTGGGTAGAAGAGATGTTCAAGAATTAAGGTTTGGATAGGATCCAAAGAATTTCTGAGCTGAATGTATTGAAACCATTTCCATTTTCAAGAAGAGTGTGCTCTGCTTCCTGCAGCAAGGCCATCCGGATGGCTCGGGTGGTCCATGGTGCTCTGTGGTATTGTTCTGATAGAAATCTCAGACCCAGGCAGCATGAAAGGACATCTGTATTGCTCACACAGCCACAGCTGTTTTAATAGTGAAGGTTTTAAGATGACTGTAGCTTAATTTCTTGACCTTGGAAATTTCCCCTGACTGGGGACAGTGGTAGAAAGAGAACCCGCTGCTCTACTGCATAAAGAAACTGCTCAGGAACAGCCTTGGGCTCTAAGCTCTCCTGGAACAACACTTAGCATCTTTTATTTGTCCATCTTGCAAAATGTGTCTATTTTACAGAATCCACACAGAAAGAATATAACCTTGGACAAGGAACCAAGCAAGGAACATCCAGATCTAATTTCTGATTAGCTGGCAAACTCCTGGATGAAAAAAAGCTGTTAGGAGCATTTCATTCTAGTGACACCCTCTGCAGAGCTGAATGGCTTCAAATCGGGTGGGCAAGGAGAAGGCTCAACTTGATGCAGCAGGGCTTGGCTATTTTGTTACACAGGAAACTGATTCAGCAGGAGCTTTGAATTCTAAAATGTTCATCTGCATAAAACAAGCTGAGACAGACCAAGGTTCCTTGAATAATGACTTCAGTAAGTACAGTCAAGTTGTCCCCAGTACATTGATAATTGGCATCCATCAGAAAATCTGAGTGCCTGTGGTTTCACTATCAGATCAAAGTATGACTGATAATGGTATAACATCTTATATTCTGTTATACATTCAGCTAAAAAATGAACTCATTTCAAACAGAACAGCCAGCATCCTCAGTGATACCTAGTATCACATTAGATAAAGTCAGCATTTTATTCATCAGTGAAACGCCACCTGTCTTCATGCGATGCTGTGTTCTGAGGATACCTCAAAGTGAAGTACTTTTTTTTCCTTTTATCCTGAAGCCATTTCAGGAGTCTAAAAATTATCTGAGGCAATTCTGGAGTGCAAAGGTGACACAATTAAGCGAACAAGGATGAACCACAGCACAGGCTCAGAATTGCCTCCTACTCCCACCTGGTTCTGATAAGTTGTCCAAAATGAAGAAGATGTGAACGTTCTTTCTACTGAGGTAAGACCACCCTGGTGACAGCAACCTGCTGGTCCTACTAACGTGACCAACGAAACCAGTACTGCTTGTACACATCATGTTGAACTCAGCAGCATCTTATTTCTTGCTTTCCACTCATTGTCTGACTCACAGGTAGTCTACCTGCTCAGACTGATGACTGGTAAAACTTCTTTCGCTCTTGGCGATAATAAGCCTTCTCTGGATGCAAGAGATGACTGGAGATAGCTGGTGTTTTTCAGGCATGTTCCTCTTAATTTCAGGTCTGAGGTGAAGACAGTGCCCCTCCTCTCAATCTATGGTAGTGCCCATAGCCACAGATGGCAACAACAGCGATGATGCAGGCTGGGCAATATCCAAACCTACAGAGTCTAAATCCTAACTGAAGCAAACACAGGGTACTGGGGTAACAAGTGTCTTAAAGATGAAGTTACAAGATTTCTGCCTAAAAGGTTTCCAGGAGTAAGAATACAATGGGAAGGGCAGTTCTTGCACTTAATGGCCTCCACTTCACCATCACAAATGGAAAGGAGAAATGAAGACAAGATCAACACACGTACCTGCTCTACCCTCCTGCTAAGTCACTGACAACATAATACAAAAACCAGACCCCAATAACAGTAGTTGTGTGACAAGCAGATATAAGAAAGCTATGTCTTTATGAGCATTTTAAGAGAGTTATCACTGTAGCATCAGCCATGAGAAATTCAGAACCATTTTAACTACTACTTCATAAAACACAAATTATGCAAAGAGGCAAATACCTTACATCTTTAAACCTGTTTTTTCATTGAGAAACAAGCACAGGTTCTCCATAATTCACATTACTCCAGACAAATTATGTGAGTTTTTGTACCAATCCAGTACATTAAAAAATACTTCTTTTATTTTGACTGTTGCAATTTAGTTGTACAAAATATCTTATTTATACACTAGCAGCTGATTTAATTTGCAGGTTTTAGTTGCCATATAAGACTGTCAGCCTCACCAAGCCTGCATTCTTTCTAACTCCTTTTTGTTTTGTTTTGATGGGGAAAGAATATTCTACTGCCCTTGACTGAATGAGCAGAATTCAGTTTTCCATATTTGAAAGGAAACATTGTCAAGAGGGATATAATTTATTTCCTAGAGCCATGTGTTCCATATTTTCTGACAACTGTAAATTAAACTTCATTCAAAGGTGATAATTAAAATTTTTATGAGCATATCTAATATTAAACAGCTACTGGCAGGCTATGGTGCCACGACTGCTTAATGCACAGGGAAGAAAAGCAATAAAAATTAACTGTCAAAGCAGCAGCTTGATCTTCCCTGTCAGCTACCAAAATGCACTTTGAGTCATGAGACTCCCTCCCATATAGAGATTACTAAATTTGTATAATGCAACCATTTTCTGCACATCATCCAAACATTACAAGAAAAAGAATAGAACAAACGGCTTCAAAATAAAGTGTTACTAGTTTTATTATAACTAAGTTTTAAATTTAGTGTGTTGCTTTAGGTAATAAATTGAACTGTTAAAAGTGTAGGCAGAAGAATTAAGTTGTGTCTATTTCTAGCAAAACGAAGGGGTTTGACTAAGGGTTGCACAGTCACTTTCAAACAATTTGAGGAAGCACCCTGCTGAATGTATGTAACAGGATTTTTTTCTATTTTTAGCCAGGTGTATTTCTTTATCTGGCTCAAGGCACGAAAATCTTTGGCACTACTAGGTCCTCTTTTTTCAATGGTAGTCAATACTCATATCAACTCAAAGCTATCAGGGCAAGATGCAGCTTGGATTAAGCTATCTGTTGGAAGAAACATTTTTTTCTTTTCAAAACAAGGTACAAAAGATGCAAACACTAGGGTCTCAATCCCAAGAGAAATACAGTGTGCTTAACCTTATTTAATTAAAGCATTAAAATGCACACTGGAAACATTAGCCACAAAGGAACCTACTGTTCCAACAAAACAGGAATGATAAATCTTAAAACAGTTAATAGAAGCTGCATAGATTCTGCAGCCAGAATATTACATTAGTCATAGTAGCCTTAATGGAAATCTTTAAATTATGCATCACTCACAGAACAACGTAAGCAGTCAAAACTCATGAAATGCCAGAATTAAAATGGTCCCTTGAAATTCTGCATTACTCAGTAGTTCTGCACAGAACTAGTACAATACTGCTCACACATATTATGGAGAAGTCACTTCACATACCAGTATTGAAAATTCTTCTTAAATCTTCCACGCTCCACTTTTTACATATAATTCAAACACAGAAAAATATAAAGATGATTGGTAAATATACCAAAAAGACTGGAAGTAAGTAGAGATGTATAACAACTTCAGAACTCAATGTCCACCAGTAAGAAGACATAATCAACAAAATACACCAAAAAATCAAATTTGGACTCCAAAGGAATGAATAATTGAACAGTACCCACTGCATCTCTGTAAAGGTGAAGGAATGAGCGAAAAAAGCAGAGATTTTACATCTCCTTCATACGCTCTGGGAGTTAAAAGCTTTAATGCATCAAGTTTTAAAAAGCTCTTGTATTTGAATAAAATCTGTCACATTCTTGATATCATTCTGAAGGGAAGGGCAGCTGAAAGCTATCCCAAAGAGATTAAACCTGTGTTCATGCTCATGGCATATTTCACCGCAGAAGATTTGTCATTCCACGGGTAAGACAGCTTGCAAGTATATCTAAAAGGGCTAAGGGTAGAGTCCCTAGTGAAGACTGATTCCAGAAACAAGCTTTGCACCTTCCCAGGCCCTGCCACATCTTCAAGGAGATCCCAGACACCAGGAATGAGTTATACAAGGTGAATGAAGTTTTGAAGTTCAAAACAGACTACAACAACAGCGAGATGCATGAAGGTCTTGAAAAACCCAATCAATCTAAGGATTTCAAGACAAAGTGCAGAAGAGCAGATACCAGGTAGACAAAAGATACAGCAATTGGGTGTTAGATCACATGTCCTGGACTTGATTCTATCAGCTGCCCTTGCCTAAATTACATAGGAAAATCTCTCCGGAGGGAAGAATTATGTTACAGAGACTACTTAGACACCTCACTAGGAAGTGGCAATACAAAACTGGCAATGTACAGGATGACATATTTAAGAATAGTCTCTTAGCAACCTTTAAGCTAAGGGACTTTTTTCAGCAACTCAGTTTCTGCTTTTTCCAGATTTACAGTAGTCAAGATGAAGGGGCAATACTTGTCAGCAATTTACATCAAGGAGGGTGGTTTCAAGACATGTCAGGGTAAAGGAAGTTATTTCTGTGTTCTAGTACATTTAGATGGCAGAAGTTTTATTTCCCCAAGAAATCAGCAGCAACAAGTTTGCATTAGACAATTCTGGAAGTTTCTTTACATTGAAAACAGAGGTGAAAAGACACAAAGGGATCTCATCCACAAAGCCAGAGGGCTTCCTAGGAACTTCAACCTGAAGCATAACATGGTAATTGCAAACAATTTCCATTTCCTTCTACAAACCAGCTTGTTGATTTGAAGTCATTAGAGCGTTGCTCATTCTGATGAAGTTTCCGATTCATAACCTTGCCTGCTAACTCTACTTAAGTTTTATTGCCACAGTCACAATGATTCAAACACTTTCATAAAACCTTGCAAACATTAAAACCACTGTGTATAGAGAGTGCCTAACATCCTGATTACATGAACCCTGGAGATTTATATAGCCATTTGCTTTTGCATGCACCTGCCCATGATCTTAAAATACAAATTAGCTGAACAAATTCACAAGACAAACTTCAGCACAGGTGGAATCACCTTCCCTCAGCATTCCTGGCCTACAAATGGGAATACAAGTGAGAAATGTGATACCATAAATGCTTGCTTAGCAGTAAAACAGAGCCTCTTTGCACATATCAAAGATCGAGGCTGTAAACTTTTATGACAGTACTGTATATCGCTGCTAGCATAGGGAAGAAAAACCACAGTATTGCTTTGGGACACTGACCAACTAATACAAACATATTCAAAGATAGAATTTAAGTCTAATTTCTTGAAGAAGAAAACCAGAAAGAGTAAGTTAAGAGTTTATAAACGTGTAGCTTCTGTTACATTTAGCGGTTTTATAAAAATGAGTTCAATGTAAAAAGTTGGTATTTAGGCACGCTTTGAAAATACTGTTAATAAGGAGGTGACTAGAACCAGCAACATGCATAGAATGACTCCTGCATCAGTGAAAAATTATTGAAAGTCTTTGCCTGAAACTGAAAATTGTCTCTCTTCTTGTTACCATTTATAATCTCTACCACATTCATTCATTAACAATGTGTTCTTTACAAGTATTTTCAGTCACATACTGAATTCAATTATAACCAAAATAATACCATATATAAGACAGAAACTTCTGATACTAAGCTTCATTTTGTGGTAGATTTAAACCAAGAAGAAATCCAAGGCTACTTGAATATCTCAGAATTATCTGAACAACTTAACATCACAAAAACTGATATGCAAAGAAGAAATCTATACGAAAAGAAATCAAGACTTCCTGTATAAAGATATTCTTTTAAATTAATGGTGCTACTGCACGAACCTAGAAAATGCAACTTTATGGTGCATATTTAAAAGAAACTTCTGCTTTAAAACACTAGCCCTTACAAGCTCAAGCAGAAATTCTGCCCAAGTGGCAAGTGATTATTTCCTACATTTTATTCATGAGATTATTTGAGGTTGCTTGAAAGGGGCCAACACAAACGAAATCCTGACAAAAGACAAAGGAAATAGAGAATGTCATAGTGTCTAAAAGAAAAAGTACAAGAAGTATAGTTTTTCAAGTGATAGGGTAAATGTACAGACACAAGACCATAACTGAACAGTAAATAACACTAAACGAAGTGAAAAGGATGAGTCATTCTTGTAGAGACAGACCTGCTCAGAATGTCTTATCTCATATTGTTGCCTGATCTTTTTTTTTTTTTTTTTGCTTGATTGCAATGACTTAGAAGTATCTTTCACTTGGAATCCCCTTGTATTTCATTTTGTATTATAAACAGTTTGCACTGGCCATCCAGAAGGAAATTCAAGTTGCTAACTTTCCACATTGTTAAAACGCTGAGCTTGAATACAAAGCAGAAGTGTCATTTTAAGCACAGAGAAGACTGGTTTTGGCATCCAGCAGCTGTTGCTATTGTGATTAAAATGAATTACAATTGAAGCATCTTAACCCCCTCCCACAATAAATTTCTAACTAGCTAAAGCTATGACACTAATTCAATTCTAAATATAATTGTATATAGATTTTTTAAAATGTAGTTTTTCTGTGTCTACAGTGGAGTTTAAACTCTCCAATAAAACAACTCACCATGGTTGCAAAGGGTATAGCTCTTGAAGCATGGTAATAGATGGCAATGAAATTGATGAAGAAGGCAGTTCCACACACCATTGCTGGAATAAGGAAGGCTCCAATGAACATCTGCTTTATCCATCGCCTTCCTGTAACAAGGGACATTCCAATGGGACTGGTAAGATACAGCATTTTTAAAAAAAATTTATTAGCAAGCACTCCAGAATTCAGATGTTTGACTACTTCTCCAACAAAATGGTGAAGGAAGTAAGTAACAACACACTACATCAATACAAGAGCTAACAAAGTTTCATCTGACTCCTGGTAACTCACAAGAAGCAGCACATTAATCAATTTAGTAAGCCAGGTGAAAAGACAAGGAAAGGGATACAGCACGAGAACATTTCAGCTGAAGAACAGCATATGCTGATTAAACTGGCCAAAGAATCTGGGGTGTGAAACCTAAGGGTTTCTGTAGCTGCAGATAAGAAGAGACAGAGAAAGCAGAGCTGGCCCTGTGCAGAGCCTGCTCCCACTCTGAGAGCTCACAAGAGCTCAGCACTGCTCCCAGGACAACTCAGCACTAGAGGCTGCTTCCAGGCAGCACCTGCTCCAAGTTGCCTTGATCCAACCAAGATGATTACACACATCAGGAAGCATTAAGGCACTGGCTATCCCTGGAATAAAGTAAAATGCCACAGCATTTAACATACAGGAAAACCGGACTCTTGACATCTTCAACAGCAGAAAAGGTAGAAAGAAAGTGATTTCTAAACTCCAAGCCATCACAGGAACAGCAACATTTGTTAGTAGTTTTAAGTAAGTTTAAAGCTCCCTGAGGAGCTCAAAGAAACCCTTTTGGGAAACACCTTAAAAATTTTCCCTATCTGTATTCCATGTACTTTTTATGCTCTTAAATACTGTCTGTATTCATGAATATGCAGTAAGTAAAAACAATTTAAAAATAGCATATTTTTTTCTAGACAATCCTATGTATTTTCACAATGAGCCAACATAATCAGCATTTCAATGTTTAATACATGTTTGATCTATAAAAAAAAAAAGGCAAATCTGGCTCAACTGTAGACCATGGTACATTTCAGCACAGTAGCCCTTCTCTAACTAGATCTGGTTTTGTACAAATTGCTAGGTTTATAAACAAGCCACATGAAAATAAACCTCTAACCTCCCAACTCAAAGTACAGTTGAGATTGAACACTAACAGGTATATCATACTAAAAAGATACAAATTTTCTTCTGTGAACTTACCAGAATTACTTTTTCTAAGCACTCTAGAAGATAATAGATATTGATTATTCTTTTATTGCAGCATAGGGAATGGATGAAGCTAGTGCACTGCAAGAATCTAACTGGTCATAACTCAGAGGCATAGTGGGGAGCATTTGAAGACAGCCTGTTCAAATCTTCTGTCAATTTTATTTGGCTTCTGCTCTCTACAGATGCTCATTTTGATTTGCTAAGTATAAAGCAGAGCATATACTGGAAAGTAGAACAGCCTTCTTTAAAAGATGATATAAACAGTTTTCCCCAACCACAATTAATGGTCTAGTAAATAATCTATACTCATCCCTTTCGTGTTAGCCTAACATAACCCTTCCAGTACATACAGAAAAGGACCATGTAGGAGTCATTTGGAGAAGATTATGTGAGCTGTTTAACAACATGTTAAACAAAAGGAAAATGCTACTATACTCTGTGGATGTCATGAGCCAAAAAATTATATACAAGAGTATAACAAGTAATTCAGAAGTCTCAACTGTTAACAGTTCTTTAGCTCTTTTAAATTAACCTAAGACTCCAGTTACCTTTTTAGAAAGCGTAGTCAGTACTGAATGAGTAGATAATATCAAAGTTAAATATACTCAAAATATTTCCAGTTTATTAAGAATTTAATGAATTCCATCTAAGTCCGTGAGGACACTCTATAATGGTGCAAATCAGAAAATAATAACTTCTCAATTTAACAACACAATGAAAATGCTGAAACATGAAAACAATTTACCTCCTTGTCTAGCATAAAGGCTTCCTCCAAAATATCCATTCACTGGTGATGTTGCAGCATAAACAAATATAGCTGTACTAAGCATTGATCCTCTCCTACAAGAAGGCATATTTTTGGTAAATTAAATACAAAACCAAACATGATTAGAGCAAAAAAACTACTGTATTTTAAGCAGAAGCAGTTATTTAATATTTTTATGTAATACATAAATATATAAATAACATTTTAAAAGTGCTTAAACTGCAAAATCTGCGTAAGAATGAGAACGGTTTCCATACAAAGCTTTTAGCGAAGTCTAATTCAACGTGGGAAAGTGAGTTTTGACACATTACATTATTTTCTAACGTGCATTTATTTTAACTGGAGTACAGAATCTCACCTCTGATAAATATACTCTGACATTTGGATGTGTGTACTTTGTGCACAAATAACTATTTGCATGACATACGTTAAGTGTAAGATTCAACTGCAGATAAAATGTCAAAAGGCCAGTATTAACAAAAATATACTAAGATTGTGAATAATGTTTCTGCCATCCCCCGGAAATTAACTTTTAAGATCGAAAGTGCTCATCTGGCACAAAATTAGATTTAGAAACTATAAATACTATAATGAAGTCACAAATCAGCATTGAGTAGTGCAATTAGAAGAGCTTAGTAATTTTTAAATGTCACCCCATTAAATGTTGGGCTACTAATTTTGGCATAATTTTTCTGAAATTTTACAGGCAAAACTAATAATTTCAAATCAAAGAAGCCATTTCCAAATACATTTTAAAAAACCATGTCTAAGAATAGGAAGATATAAATGTTATTCATTAATGGAGTTGTTTCTCCACATCCCTCTGCTATTCTTCAACAGCAAATAGCAGTAGGTTTTCAGCCAGCTTACTGTACTTTCTTCAAATTAGTTGCTCTGAGAGATTGTAGTTACTGCCATTTTGGTTTTTGAGGAACCATTCCTGGATGTCTGCTGTACTCAAAGAAGCAATCTTTAGCACTTAAACTCCCAAGACTACATGACCGAAGCAAATCTACCTGCTGGTCACACACACTAAAGGACTGTTTTGCTAACATCTGTTTTTTAAAAACTTCTCGTAACTTAAGACAATTTAGAAACACATGCAAAACCTCCAAGAGCAGGCATGGCACTGCCATTGTATAAATTCAGGCTACCAGTAAAAACATCAGACTTGGTGCTATTTTCCTAAACCTAAGAATCATCTACACCAGATTTCGTCAATTGTTCAACTACACGCCCAGAACTAAATTCATTTTGAAAGTGATAGAAAGGCCTATTGCAATAAAAGAATAAGTACCCATATATTTTCAAAAAATACTACTCTGACACATTTTACGACTGTCATTACTAACTTCCAGCTTTCCTACAGGGCACATGCATTCAGAAATGGTTTCATTTTGTCCTCTGAAAGGCTGACATGCTGCACAATTAAAAGTGTGTATGTATGCCAGTCTAGAAATATAACCATGAGGCACAAGGAGGGGAATAACACCCTATGAAAAATGAAAATATTCCAAGATTCTGGTACTACAGAGCTACAGAGTAACTTTTTAAACACACCATTAAAAGGCTGCTAAATTCAAAAGCAAGAGTTCTCTCTAGTGGCACATTAGAAGCATTACAACTTGTTAAAATCAAGTTACAGGTGATATTCACACAGAAAAGTTTAGTCATTGCTTAAAACAAATCACTTGTAAAAACCCCCAAAAACCCCAAAACACAAGCCAATAATTCCCTCCAATACCCAAAATACAATCACTACAGAAACAGATGAAGTCCATCCAGTAACCCAAAAATCTCCATCAGGTTAAGAGGTAAAGGAAGAAAACAGGTGATCTACAATTAGAAAGTTAAATTTAAACTTGAGTATTATTTCTTTGTTTTAAATTAATTCTTTCCAGTCAGGACTACAGCCCACCTGTTGCTGCGGATTGGACATCAACACAGGCTGAGCACTATGTGTTCAAAAGAACTTAAGGAATTATATAGTTATTCCCAAGCAGACTTGTGGATAAGACTGACTTGATACTGACTTGCCAGCAGAAAACAGAACTACTGGAAACACAGCACACTCCTACTTTAGTCTTCACAGGACACGGTGGGGAAATAGGGTCAGAAATACAGTAACATCTTGTTACTCTGGATGAAACCAGGAGTGAAATATGTACCTTTAAATATGTATTTCCCATATTATCTACTAGTGATTCTGCAGAACAACAAACTAGTTTCATAATAAATCATTCAAAAAGCAAGCACTAAAAGAGAAAATCCAAGGAGACCGACTAACGTGATAACAGTAGGACAATGTTTCATTACAAATTAAAAGAGCACTTCTTAATCCTACATCTGATCTACAGATTACAACTAAAGACTCTCAAACATCTTTTTCAGGCCAGTTAGAACAATAATTTTTGTAATTACTTTGTTCACTTAAACATTTATATATGGAAGACATGACACAATTATACTTACTCTGTGTATAAATCTTCTATCATTGCAACAACAATGACTATAAGAGACACAGCAAAAATTTGACAGCCAGAACCAATAAGCGATGAAAATATTAGAGGATGACTGGATGGTCTAAACACATCTCCATGGACCTGCTTCCACCCATACTCATCACCTAGATCTCTGTCCTGGGAACAACAACAACAAATTTAAAGTCTAGTCATGACAATTAAAGAGAAACACACAAGATAGATAAAAACAAAAGGTCTGATTTCATAAAGCAACTTCAAGTGCGTCTTCTCTTCTGAATGCAGGTCTAAGAGAAAAGTTTTCTTTTCAGATGCTTATGGAAGACAACAACAAATTACTACCTGAATACACAATAAAATCTATCAGAATCCCTCCCTGTCCCTAAAGCCTCTGAGGTGCTTAGGAGTACACCAGGCTTCTACTATAAAGTCAGAACGGACCTAGTTTATCCTAAGGTTGGATATGAACATTAACACAGCGACCACAGAGAGATTTTTGGGTTGCAACCTAGAAGCATGTTATACAGAAAACCACTAACACTTTCAAGACACACAAAAGGCAATTTTCTGTCCAATTGAAGAAAGCCATTCAGAGCTGCTATCACAATGAATGTATGACAAGAAAACAATAAGCCTTAAAAAAGAGCTTTTAAAGTGTGAATGAGGATCTTACCATATCATCCATTTCTTCCTCCTTGCTGTATCTTGCATAATCTTTTCGCAAAGTTCTCATTAATATCATAGATACTAGGCCAACCAGAAAGATCACCATCATAAAAGAATTGAAAATTGAAAACCAGTGAATCTACAAAAAGAAAACACACCCATAAAGTTTAGAACTTAAATGTGTAAATGGTTTCAAATTGTTCCAAGAAGGATAAATTGTTGCCTACACAGACAGCTTGTCACCACTAGCAAAGTAACAATAAACCCTATTATAAGTAACACTACATTTTTAGAAAGCGACATTAAAACTGGCCTGTGAAACACCATATATAAACCTCTTTAATAGCCAGCCTTGCTCATGATGAAGTTATCAGAACTTAGTTAAGCAGCAGCAAAGTTTGAACAACTGGCTGTGCACGCTCCCTTGGTAAACAAAAGGCAACATGATGTACTGCTGCCTTCCTAGAGAAGAGGTTCAAGTAGCAAAGCCAAAGGAACTACTGCTTTGCACAGGATCAAAATGTGCAGCAGCAGCATTTTTCCTCTCAAAAAAATATCCTTCTGGTTTTCACTGAGCTCCAAACAGAATGCAAAATCTCTACTTTCAGAAAGTAGCACAGTTCAGTACACTACCCTTAAGGAGATTACAACCAGATTTAAACACAACTGAGAGCACCAACTGGTTTAGACTAACGCTTTTTGCTTTGCACTTACTTCCAAAAGAAGTGTACTTATGGCCAACTGCACTCACTCAGCTTACACAGTTGCACAGTTGTGTCCCTGAAGTTTCATTGCTTCTGATCACCTGAATTTATTTTCTTGAACTGCCTTGTGTTTTCTGCAAGCTTTAAGCTTGCCTGTGTATTTATTGAAGCACTCTAAAAAAATGGAGCCATCTTATTTTAGCAACAACACTACCACTTAAACAACAGTCCTAGACCTCCCTGGATTATTGTTCCAGAACCTGGAACATCTGAAAATTAAAAGATGTAATCCAAAAATTGCATGACATCTAAACTAAAGCAACCATTTTAAAGGGATATTTTGTAAGGCTCTTAGAACAATACATACTCTGTGCTGAAAGAAAGATGGGTCAAGATACTTGTCGAATCGGTCTTCAAACTTCACATCTGATTTCTTCCATTTCACCTAAAGAGAGAAATGTTTATATTTGAAAAGCTCCTTACAGTATTTTTAGCTATACCTACACGCAGGAGCCTAGAATACATATTAAAAATAGTCTACTTTAGATGTTTTCTACAATATGAATAGGTTTTGGCAAAAAACAATGGAATGATGTTTTTAAAGACTGGCATCTACAGGTCAGGCATAGAACAAATATCAGCCACCTCGCCTCATAGATCTAATCTTGTCCATGCTTGTGTTTAAGAACAAGGAAGAATCAGTCTTGCACTGCCTCAGTTCTCACTGCACTGTCTCTGTGAGGCTAACCAAAGATACAAGCTTGTAGCTGTCAAATACAACAAATCTTCTTCATTATTATAGAATCTATAGAATGAATCTATCATTACTATGAATCTAGACACTTCAATTGCGAATTAATTACTCTGAAACCAGCTGGAAAAGGATATGTTTATGGACGCACTACTGCAGGGTAACAGCATATTACTGCTGTTAGCTCTCCACCAGCTGCAGAGAGGACTGCTTTGGATTTGGAAAATGTAATTGCATTAATGATCTATATGGTTCTAACATGGTAGTACGAAGTATTTTTGAGAATTTTTGCAAGACTGCATTTAAAAATTAAAATTAAAACAAATTTAGAAACTAAATACAAGCCTACTTGAAAGTCTTTTTCAAAAGCATGCCAAAAATTTAAAATATCAGGATTTTTAGTGATATTGAAACAAGTGCAGCCCCCTTGTACATATCTATTTAAAAATACGTGAGAAGGAACTATCCTTTCCACAAGCTGTTCTCTTACTGAGTGTAGAAGAAAGCATGCAAACGTATATTGAACACCTCAATCACTCACCACAGCCCTGAGACATATAAAAACCACAAGACTCCAGCAGTACGTACTTTGAGGTTTGATATTAATGTTCCTCAGTTCAAACTACAACCTTGCTCAAGATTAGTAGCTCAAAACTTTATTAGCTTTCAAAATTATTTTAAGCAGATACAGTTCTCATTTGAGCATCTGCCACTATGAAGCACAGCTTTGAAAAAAACCACCAGAGACTGTGGATTAAATCTGTGAAATAAACACCACACACAGGCCAGCACAGCAATTGCCCAGTGGGGCTAACAGAATTGTATAGAGAAGTCCTGAGTTTTGTACACCAAAAAGTATTTTAAGGGAATATCTTATGTTATTTTCATTACTGGCTGCTACTCAATGCTGTCTAACTTAAAATTTAGAGCAAATGGACTTCACAATGCTTGTAGAATTTGAAATAGCAAATTTTGAAATTTCTACTATAAATTTTGGAGTAAAAATAGGGAGATCAGTGTAAATGTAATTCTAAAAAGCACAAACAAAACCCAGTTATCTGCACTTCAAAATATACAACTTATTCAGCACAACATAAATGTAATTGTGGCAAGAATATCCTCTGAAATAAAATCCTATGCTGACATCCATTGCTAACACATGGTAGAAAAGCAATGCACTAAGAAATGGTTTCACTATACAAATGTGGTGAACAGGACAAGTGAACCATCATAGACTTAAGTAACATCAACTAAATAAAGAGGAAAACTGAAAAAATTTGATTTGTTGTCTCAGCAAGCATTGTTTATTCATTACCTTTTATCATAGCAACTCAATATCATAGAGAGCTTCAGAAAAAGGAACTTAAAACCTTATTAATCATGTCATATAAGTAGGAAGTTTCTACTGAATTGCAAAACAAGACAAATTTTTATATTAACTGCTCATAAAGCATAAAGGCTTACAGTGGGTTCTTATCCTAGCTCACAATGCAGTTCATACCTATGATACAAATGTCAGAAGTCCAAACAGGAAGAAAATGTTTACCTACTTGAGGGTCCTCTATACTTCTAGTCTCCACCCTTTCAGGATATCTTCCTTTCCCACTAAAACACTTTTCTGCACATTATAGAAGCTCCAGTTTGAAGTACTTCAAAAATCATAACTTTACATTTGTTATTAATAAATCTATCAAGGTTTTTCAGCAACAAAACAAAATAATTGAAGGAGTGAAGATGCACCTTCCTCTAACACAGCCCAAAGTATCAGTACATATTGCAGTACACAAGTACCTATCTCTGAGCTATTTCACCATGTAGAATTTCTTATTACAGGTGCATCACCAAATTACTTACTGAATATGACATCTGGATTTTTGTGTTTGGTACCAATTTCACCTTCCCTTCACTGGTCAGATTGACATCTACAATTCTATTTCCATTGAAACCAATTTCAAGTTTTTTGTAAGTCCAAAGGTAATAATCTTCTCCATTTTCATCTGCTTCTCCAACAATCCCTGCATAGGAAACAAGTTTAAGCATCTATTTACAGGTATGCTTTTCAGATATTTTGCATTTATTTTTTTAAAAATATGGATTACATAAGTTTTGCCAGTAAAAAGCAACATAAATAAAGAGAACACAGAACACCTTATGCTCTTCTTTTCAACACTAATACCTGGACTCCACTTTCAATCCACATGTCTCTGCAAGAAGCATTTTGTAATGGCATTAAAAGAAAAACCATGAAGCTACAAATACTGCAGAAGACCCAACAACAGTGCCTCTATTTTTATTTGCAATTCTTACCAAATAAACATCTAGCTAAATACAGATCTATTTTCCCTAACAGAACTTAGCCAAAACCTCTATAATTTTCCACCTTCCGTCTATCTGTTCACTCATTTTTCTTCCTCTTAAAAATTTTACTTTGATTCTGTAATCCTCATTAGTTGACTTCCCAACACATGATTTTTGCTCTAGTTTGCACACAAGTTTCCAATGCTTGCCAAAATGTGGTTTTATATTAGGAAGAAATTCTTTACTTTGAGGATGGTGAGACTCTGGAACAGGTTGCCTAGAGAAGTTGTGGCTGTCCCATCCCTGCAAGTGTTCAAGGCCAGGCTGGATG
>VZTN01015068.1:26032-40386 GCA_013400515.1 Erpornis zantholeuca | reverse complement strand
TATGTCACTATATTTATGACATCAGCATTCACTGATGGCACAGTACAGTGATTATAAACACAACAGACAGAGTTTAATCATTCCCATCAGCAGTCATCCTCATATGTCCTTAAAAGTACCATCTTTAAGCTGACACAGCACAAGGTATTGTGCCTATTTGGGAAATGAGGTTCTTGACTCTAAATTGGGCTGCTCAGCAACTTGCAACCCTAAATTTAAAATAACTAAAAGAACCTGCATGGTCATAACTTCCAGTTTAATGCTTTTCACTGCTAGAGAAAGCGCACAGGCATGAAAAAAAGGTTCAAAGTGAGATTAAATGGAACATTAAACAGTGATTTAATCAGTTGCATTTGTTCTTGCAAGTCGGTAAGTATCACTGACCCAGCATCCTTTGGGAGGATCAGATTTTCCTATACATTTGACACTGAGTACTTGACTAAGCATAGCCAGAAAAGATCACACTGGACTCTGTAGGGGAGAGGAGTCATTTTCCTGAGTGTTTTTGCTGTATCCTGACTTGGATGGTTGTATTCAGCCTTCTTACATTTCCACTGATAATTAACAGGAAATGCTCTAGTTTTTAATCTATTGGTATAGGATTTCTGTTTTGGTTTGGTTTGTTTTAGGGTTTTTTGTGGTGCTGCTTTATGTTTTTTTTCCTGCTGTGATCTGCTAGAAGTAGTTTGTACAGCTGGTACACCTGGATTTGGCACATACTGATGAAAAATCAGTCCAAGATAATGGTGTTGGATTTATATTTGAAACACATGAAAATTAGATGCTCATCTTCCTATTTGTATCTGGAGTTTGCACCTGCAAATAACTGTTGGCCAAAAGCTGACTTTTTGGCAGATCTGATTGCTGTCATTTACTCCTTGTATCTGACTTAGGAATTTTAGTTTCCCTAAATTTTAGTCTGACTCAGGAGATGTGGACATCTGTGGTGGTCAGTTAACTGAAACTGCAAAAAATATTGCAGGTGAAGTAATTTTCCTGAAGAGTTAAAACATTTTCAACACATCCTTTGAGATGACTCTTAAAGACTGGGAAAGATCTCAGTAGTGAGAGATACTATTCCTGAATATGTCTCATAAACACTTGATAATCTTCCTAGTTTAAGGTCATTATGCAGTATAAAATAGTTATTACTGAAGAGCAAATTAATAAAAAGGACACACACAGAAACAATGCAAGCACAGAGACCAAATGAAATCCCAAAGTAATCAGTGAACCTTAATTGATTTCATATGAGCTGTTTCTACCTCCACTTAATAATCTATGTGAGTGCTTAAAATAATTTTGTGAAATCACTCTGATTAACACTATACTAAAATGTCTAATAAAAAAAATGACTGTTTTACTAAATTAAAAGATTTTTAACATCAGAATTGATTATATTTTATGAACTTGGGCTTTGATGAAGAAAGTAATGTAGTTTTCTTACCAAAAGATCAGAATTGTTGTATACAGCTGGAAAAAAACATTCACAAGGGCATTAAAGAATAATATTGTGCTTTGTCTTTTGTTAATACAGAATGTGGAATTCCAATTTGCATTTGCATCACTTGGCAAACCTGCTGTAAAAACAAACTCAACACCACCATTCCCCTTTTTTAAAATATTTTGTCTAGTTGTATTACCAGAGATCTTTGTCAGAGATCTTTGCTTGAGGTCAAAGAGGCCATTGTATTGCCTGTATTCATAAAAGTGTAAATAATCTAACAGGACATAGAAGATTGACATGAGTTTAAGGTGTCTCCTTTAGTCTTTGCCAGTTCTTTCCAAATTGAATGCATATGTATTTAGGGGAAAACTACTGATCACTCTCAAAATGAAGGAGTACAAGAATAGCCAGTGACTTTAATCCAGTTGATAAAAATAATTGAAATGCATCACTCTTAAACTGTTTTAGCCCCAAGAAATACGTGCCACAAAATGAGTTTAAACAAATTAACAATAAAACATTTTTGCCCAAGTTCAAGGTTTTAACTCAGCATCAAGACTGATAAAACCATTGCCACCATTCTGTCCAGCAGTAAGAAATGCCTTTTACCCACCCTGTTTGCCTCATAAGATATGGTTTCCCCAGAATTCTTCCAGTCAGTGGTTCACTGAGAAATAAAGTGGCATTTATCTTTCTTCCCTAATGAATGTTCATATCAAGATGTTGCAAAGTTTTCAAAAGCCAGTGACTCTCACACACTTTGCCTAAAATAGAGATCATTCATTGAGGTTTTTAAAGTAGATCATGGGACTGAGCTACGTTTCTTTTATCAATTTTAATATGATATGATATGATATGATATGATATGATAAGATAAGATAAGATAAGATAAGATAGTTCTTTAATATGAAAGAACTCTTACTTCAAGTGCAGCACCATGTGTTGTTTGCTCTAGTCTATATGGTGTACTTTCCATTTCCGTGTTGAAAGCAAGGCTTTTCTATATTGTTTAAGAAAACATTTGTGAATCAAATTTGGTCCAGGGGCTGCATGTTTCAGTTTATATAGAAAAAATGAAACAAATGTAAAAAGTTTATCTACTCAGGATCCAAAGGGATTGGGGGTATCTGCACCTGAACTGCCAACACTCAAGAAGAAACTCGTGAGGCAAAAATTCCAGAGGTAATTGATATAGAAAATTTGTCTGATGCTAGCGGCTTTCTCTTTGTCTCCATGTCATTAGGGTTAGACTTGCTCTAAATTTTTATTCCACTTCCCAACAGAAGACAATATTTAACCATAACCAGCAAAAGAAAAAATGCATCTCATTTCTTCTGATGTAAATCTGACACCTTGCTGAATATTGTTACATGTTTCACAGTGGCTGTTGAACCATGTGAAGCAGATTAAATGAAGGGGAGAAAGTAAAAAGTAGCACAAGCTGCAGACAGCTATCTTTCACACATCTACACAGGGAGATTCCTCATCTGGGAGGCCTAAAATTGCTTATCCTATCCTTATGCAAGCATGACTAAAGCATGGACAATCCCACCTCAGAACTGGACAAAAAAACAAAAATATTTTGATTCCTAATATCTCCTTGGAATGAGAGAGAGTGAAGAAAAACCTCTTACAATTTACATGAATCTGCTCTTTCTCACAGGGCATAGAGTATTCTGCAAAAGGCAAGTGTTCACATTTCTCATCATCTTTAAGCACACCAGGCTAAACCACAGTAACAGGAGTCAAACAAACCTGCAGAGTTGCTTTTTCCTCTATTAAAAAGTCCTGTAGATGGCATCTTCCCAGAATATAATTGTATCTGGATAAGTACTCTATTTTCTCGCTAACAACTAGCAAATGGGAGTGGTGTTTTAAATTTAGAGTACTTCAAACGAATGTTTTTTAATGTCATTTGACTACTTTGCCTATGGACAAAACTAAACTATAAGATATTGTGTGCAAATAATTTTACCATCTAAAGCACAGCCCCGAAAGCACAGCATAGCAGGCTCTTCAAAGGTTTTGGGAACTAAAACATGAAATCATGTCAGAAATCAGAGTAACTTGACCTAAGTAGAAAGAGAGTTAATGAGTTCTTCCTAAAATGGGAAGAAGCCTTCTGTAGATAGAGGGTTCTTTCCCCTGCGTTCTAGTGACACAGGGTTGAGATGAAGTTCAAAGTCAGACAAAGTCAGTACCTTTGACCTTCCCTTAGCAAAACAAACACTAATAGTCAGTAACAGTTCAATAGCAATGAATGTTTTTCTTAAAGGACAGGGTAGAGTCAGGGACTTTGTTCTTCCTTTCCAAGGGTAAGTTTGTTCCACTGCTGGAAGACTGCACTTTAAGTCAGCTCAAAAACTGAATGATGACGATGTAGTAGTGTGGCAAGAGTAGCTCCATGGACATGGAAAATAACCAATTCTTTTAGTTACTGAATACAAAAGCCAAGTTCTTGCCTTATGTCTGTACATCATGAAACAGGAAAATCTTTTGAGAAGTTACCATCCCATACTGATTCCACATCTACCTTTTCTTTATCATGTGCTTAAACAAGTATTTCTTCATGGTGAGTTTTTCTGAGTTTGCACAAAAATTTGACATTGAAATTTCTGTAGAATTTCTTCTGCACCATCTGTCATTTTTGCTTTTCACTTGCTAGCTTTGATTAGCTTTACTGCCTTTAACCACACTTTTTGTCTCTATCTCCTTGATTTTTAATTATAAACCTTTCCCGTAAATCTTCAGAAAAAATTATAAGCCTTTTCTTTCTTAGATTTTGCTTTATCTTTGCATTCAGTAAGTAGGAATCATCTTTCTCACAAACGACTAAATTTTAAGTGTGCTCTGGGATTTTGGCATATTTTTAAGCTTTTTTTTTCCTGTGGTTCATCTATAGTGATGACCTGTGCCTGTGCATCTCACTTACAATGTATAGAGGCTTAATCAAATGGTTGTTCCAATCTCAGGAGGCAGCTATCTCTGCAATAATTCTTGACAAATACAGACCACATGACACTGGTTGCTGCTTCATTCTGGTAGAGTAAATGTTGTCTTCATGTTTAGAGTATTTTAATCTTATTTCTTTACAGCTGCAGTCTAGACTTTTCAAAAATAAAATGTCTGTTCAACAGCAGGACACAGTTTAGGGCTGTACTTGCTTTCATACTACATGGAGTCTTTGTAATTTCTTGACAACAAGAGTTGTTTCCTGCTTCCCTTTTCTTTTGTCCTACAGTCTCTTTGAAGCGGTGACTTTTTTGACTTCATGTTGTATATTCCAGTTGGGTTATGCTTCACAAGTTCACTACTGTAAGGGTATTGTCTTGCTTTCCTTCCAATAAATTGATCTGGCTTTGCTCTGCTGCCATAGAATAACTCAGGTTGGAAGTCCCAAAGCAGGGTCAGCTCCAAGCTCAGACCAGGCTGCTGGGGGATTTGGCCAGTTGGGTCTTCAAGGCTTCCAAGAACACAGATCGTCCAAACTCCCTGGGCAACCTGTTTTGTTGCTGTTCTGTCCACGTGAAGGAAAAGCTTCTTAATATATTATGACTGAACTTCTTGTTTCAATTTTTGTCCATTTTCTTCTGTTCTTCTGTTGAGCACTGCTGAAGATACTGTCTCCATCTGCTCAGTTACCTCCACATAGCTTCTGCCAGACTGGTCTCAGGTCTTCCTCAAAGCCATCTCTCCTCCAGGATGAATAAGGCCTATTCTTAGCCTCTTCTCAGGACATCAGTACATCCAGTACATCATCATCTTCATGTCCCTGTGCTGAATTCACTCTGTCTTACTGGTGTCCTTCTTTTATTGGGTGGGGCGTGTCTGAGGAAACTGGATGCAGCACAGTGTTCTAGGTGTGGCCTAAAAACTGTCAAGTAAAAGTGAATAATTGCTTCTGCTAATATATTTCAGGAAGCTGCCAGCCTTTCATGTGAGGACATGCTGCTAGCTTATATTCACTTGGACTACCAAGGCCTCAGGTCCTCTTCCACAGAGCTGCTCCCTGCCAGTACCCTAGCAGGCCCAGCTTGTATCAAAGGTTTCTTCCCACTTGAATGGTTTGGCATCTGTCCTTGCTGAGATCCCACTGGCTCATTGCTCCACCTGTCTATAATTTTTTCCAACTTTTTTCAGTTTCTTCACTTCCAATCAGTCAAACACCCCAGCGCTTCTCCACCTTCTGTGCTGCTGGGGTTCAGCCTCTTTGCTGAGTTTCTGCCATCTTCCCAGACACTCCATATTCCTGATGTTTGTTCTGCATCTCCTTAATGTGGCAGCCTGGCTCCTCAACAAATGCACGGCTGCTGCAAGTGAGGACGTGGTCTCCCACAATGTCAGCCTTTAGGCTCCCTCCAGAGCTCCGTTGGGAACAAGGCCTCCTCTTTCCCAGATGCAGCTGCTTGACATTCCCGAATCAGAAGGCAGCCAAGATAAAAGATGTATACACTTTTTAGCAAAAACAGCTGAAAAAGTATTTAGCAGCTGATAGATTTGGTAGAGGAAAAATTGTGGAATAGCTATCCTTTCCCAGCAACAGTCACTCCAAAGTTTCTAGAAGACTGTCTATAAGTCCCCAAAGACATTATAATAAGGTCTCAGAAGATACAGAAGAAGAGCCTGGAAACTACTCTGCAAACTATTGTGTCCATTAGCTTCACTTTTGCATATTTTAGCAGTTCTTGTTTGTCTTAAAGTCATATTCTCCTAGCAATCTCATTCTCCATTTTGGGTCTCTGATTCTTACTACAATTCAGTCTTGAATTAGGGATTCCATAAAACCTCAAAATTACATATTTAACTCGACAGTCTCAAATCTGTTGTAAACGCTTGAAAAGTTTCATCCTCTCTAAGTTTTCATAGGAAACTGATGTATTTCAAAAGACTCTTTCTCTCTTGGAGTTCTGTTTTCCTAAAAATAACTGTAGTAGAGGCTGATAACTCCTTTGTTCCATTTCACTTTTCTGGAATAACAAATGCTTCTCATAGCTCTGGCCCAAGAATACATATATAAAAAGAAAATATCTTCTGCTTATATTTTTTTTAAAATTATATTTATTCATCCTTATGAAGATATGAAATTCATGCTCAACTTTTCTGCTGTATTTCTGAGGAATTTTTACCACATTTAATTATTTAGCTTATTAGCTACTAGGCATTTAATAATTCACCACTTCAACTTTCATGTTTTAAGAAACTGTTCCTCCATTTCTTTGGACACTGGTCTGTGGGAAACTTGTGTCAGATTATGTGATAACACTAAGGAAGTTAGCAACATAAAAATAAAAATGTTGAGAAGGTGAGAAATAGACATCTAAGCAGATGTCTCACAAGAAAATTTTTCTAAAAAATTGCAATAGTAAGGTAGTACTTTATTCTACCACAGGCCTAAAAATATCATCTGTTTAGTGCCAAAAGATGGTAGAAAAAGAGACAGAAGGGCAATTAAAAACATAGATTTAGACTTTTTCCTGAAATTATAAGCAATAAATTACATAGCTCAGAGTCATAAAGGCCAGCAACTTATCCAGAAACCAATGTGACATTTTCAGCTTTGAATACAGTGAACTGGTCACTAAACCTCATATTCTTTGAATACTTAGAAACTTTTTTCCATTTTAAATTAATTTCCTTAAGCAAATTCATTTGGGCATATTCAGGTCAAACATAATTTAGGAGGTTGTTTTGCTCACAGAATTTGCTTGTAAAGGAAGAAGGCGAACAGCTTTCCAGATTCCTGGGATGTGCGTAACATATGTTCCTGACACAGCTGATGAGGGAGTCAAGCAGGGAAGGTTCCCCACTGGACCTGTTGTTTCTCAGCAGAGAAGGACTGGTGGCTGATGCTGTCGTCAGAGGCCATCTTGGGCACAGAAATCATGAAATGAGAGTTTTCAGTTCTCAGAGAAATAAGGAGGGGGGATCAGCAGCCCTTCCACCTAGGACTTCCACAAGGCAGATTTTGGCCTGCTTAGGAGACTTGTTGACAGAGTCCCCTGGGAGGCAGTCCTGAAGGGCTAAGGAGTCCAGGAAAACGGGACATTCTTCAAGAAGGAAACACTAAAATACAGAAGCAGACCATCCTGATGTGCTGAGTGATGAGATAGCGGGGAAGACAACCAGCCTGACTGAACAGAGAGCTCTGGCTGGAACTCAGGAAAATAAGGAGAGTTTGTGATATTTGAAGGAAGGGACTGGCATCTCAGGAGGACTACAAGGACATTGTGAGATTAAGCAGACAGAAAATTAGAAGGGCCAAAGCTCAACTAGAACTTAATCTGACTAGTGTCATAAAAGACAATAAAAAATGTTTCTATAAATACAAAGCAATGAAAGGAGGGTTAAGGAAAATCTCATAATACCTTTTTTGCCCTAGTCTTTAATAGCAAGGCAGTTGTTTTTTGGGTACCCAGTTCCCTGAGCTGGGAGACAGAGATGAGGAGCAGAATGAAGCCCCCATAAACCAAGGGAAAATGGTCAGTGAACTGCCACGCCACCTTAGACACACACAAGTCTATGGGGCCAGATGGGATCCACCAAAGGTGCTGAGGGTGTTGGTGGAAGTGCTCTTTAAGCCTCTTTCCATCATTTACCAGGAGTCCTGGCTAACTGGGGAGGTCCCAGACAACTGGAATTTGGCAGGCGGGACAGCATGCAGTTGTCTATCTAGATATCAGTAAAGATTTTGACACCATTTCCCACAGCATTCTCCTGGAAAAATTGGTGGCTCATGGCTTGGATGGGCAAAAAAACTGGCTGGATGGCTGGGCCCAGAGAGTACTGGTGAATGAACTTACTTGGTGTCTGGTCACAACTGGTGTTCCCATGGCTCAGTGCTGGGGCCAGTTCTGTCTAATAACTTTACTGATGGCCTGAATGGGGGAATCAAGAGCACCTTCCAACAGTTTGCAGATGACCCTAAGCTGGGCAGGAGTGTTGATCCAGCAAGAAGGCTCTGCAGAGGGATCTAGACAAGCTGAATTGTTGGGCTGAGGCAAATCATGAGGTTCAACAAGTTAGCAATAACACCATGTAGTGCTACAGGCTTGGAACAGAGAGGGTGGAAAGTTGCCCAGAGGAAAAGGACCTGGGGGTGCTGGTCAACATTGGCTGAACATGAGCCAGTGTGTGCCCAGGTGTCCAAGAAGACCAATGGCATCCTGGCCTGTATCAGCAATGGTGTGGCCAGCATGACCAGGGCATGTGATCACAGTGATCCACACTGCTGAGGCCACACCTCAAACCCTGTGTTTAGTTTATGGGCCCCTCACTGCACAAAGGACATCGAGATNATTGAGATGTTGGTGAAGGGTCTGGAGCACAAGTCTTGCGAGGAGCAGCTGAAGGAGCTGGGGTTGTTTAGCCTGGAGAAAAGGAGACTCAGGGGGAACAGCTACCTGAAATGAGATAGTAAGAAGTTGGGGTTTGGTCTCTTCTTGTAAGTAATAAACAACAGGACAAGAGGAAATGGTCTCAAGTTGCACTGGAGGAGGTCTAAATATGATATTGGTAATTTTTTTTTTTTTTCCTGAAAGTGTTGTGAAGCTTTGGAATGCACTGCTCGGGGAAGTGGTAGAGTCACCAGCCCTGGAGATATTTAAAAGATGTGTAGATGTGACACTTACAGACCTGGTTTAGTGGTGGACTTGCCAGTGCTGGTTTAACTGTTGGATTTGATGATAGAGGTCTTTTCCAACCTAAATGATTCTATGATCCTATGTTCCTAAGATGAATACTGCAAAGGTCAGGAGAAATACTGCAGAATATACACACCCATTCTCCAAAATAAGTGCCAAGTTGCTATGTATCTTTGCTTTATATAGAAAAAGAAATATTAGAAGTGTTTAAAGTGACATAATGCTAGAGTAAGAACCTGACTGACAGATGACAAATGTTGAACACTCACTAAAATATTATTCTTTTTCATTTCAGTACTCTTCAAAGTTCTAAAAATGGTGCTTCAATCCAGCAGAAATGAAACATGAACTTCTGTACTTGGAGTGATAAATGTTGCTTTTTTTAGTATTGGTAGAAACTGGATTTTTCAACTCCATTTTCAATTAGAGAGATGCTTAAAATACCATATAAAGACCCTATATCATCAAGGAGCTATGAGAGAACAAAAAATGCTTATGTTTGTTTATGATGATCCCACAAGACAAGCACTGAAGACACTACTGTGATGCTTAGGGAGATTTTGTTTTATAATTTATCTATCCAAAGAAATTAAGTACATTAATCTGTTTTCATTATGCTGGTTATGATAAGATTCCCAAGCGATGCCCAGAGTAGTGAAATGTGACACAACAACCAAAGGAAAGTCTGGAAAATGTATGCTTAAAATGAAGAGTACATTTAGCCTAGTAAATTCTTAACCCTTCTGTTTCCCTCCTCTGTAACCTGTGGTTTCTGCTGATGTGTCAGTGAGAAGAATACTGATTTTATCAGTGCCTCAAAGTGTGCTAATTACCTCATTTCTAAGAAATGCTATATTATGACTGGCAACAACTCTTTAGCACGCAGTCTGCTCAGCAGGAACTTCTTGGCAGAGCAGAGTTCTTGATACATGTAATTAGCATTTCCTCTCATTATAAATAATGATTCCCCATTTTCTACTCATTCTTTTCTAGGCTACTGATATACTTGCAGAAATAATAGACAAACCTGAGCAAACTAGGATTTGGAGCATCTTTCTTATGAGGAAAGACTGTGGAAGCTGGGCCTGCTTAGTCTAGAAGAGAAGACTGAGAGGGGATCTCATCAATACATATAAGTATCTCAAAGGTGGGTGTCAAGAGGATGGTGCCAGACTCTTTTCAGAGGTGGCCAGTGATAGGATGAGGACTAATGGCCAGAAATTAAAACACAAGAAGTTCCACCTCAACATGAGGAAGAACTTCTTTACACTGAGGGAGGCAGAGCACTGGAGCAGGCTCCCTGGGGAGGGTGTGGGGTTTCTCTGCAGGCATTCAAATCCCAGGAGAACTGTTCCTGTGCTACCTGCTTCAGGTGACACTTCTTTGTCAGGGGGGTTGGACTAGATGATCTCTAGAGGTTCTTTCCAACCCCAAAAATTCTGTGAAATTGTTTCATGAATCTTCCATGTGCTGATTTTGTTACTGTTGCCACCCAATCCTGTGCCATTGGCTACATAGTATATGAAGGATATTAATGTTTGGGCTTGATGAAAGTTACATTTTAAACTTGTTTGGAAAAAATGTATAATGCTGATAATATGATCATCCATATCATACTTGTTCTATTTCCTTTGTCTGAAGCTTTTATCTTTGGTACAATTTGATATATTAGGTAGGATTCAGTTCAAGATGAAGACACCAGAAGTACTGTCTATATATAATCTGAGTATTTAAACCTCCAGTGTAATTAACAAGCATATAATCAATACAGTCAATGATGTAGAGAGTCATTCAAGCAACCTTCCAGTTTTGAGATTTGAGCTTTCATCGTTTCATCATCTCACCTTCAAAAAAGGCACAAATATTCCTAAGTTCCATGGCTTCTTAAGCCCTTCATACCTGTGAAGCAGACATCTAAAGTGTCTGGGCATCTTAAATGAAACTAGAAGTCAATGTTCAGGCAATGGAAAATCTGCCTCAGTAAGCTGAAATTGTTTCTAGGCTCCACTGTTCCTCAGCTGCCATTATTTTTTCAGGAACTTGGATAGCTCTTTGGCAATTAAAGTTATTTGTTATAATATTAAACTTACAACTACCATTATAGGCCTGGGTGACTTGTGATTTCAAACTTCATCTGCAACACTGCTGTAGTTGATGACATTTCTATCCCCATACTGCCAGAAGGATGTAGATATTCCCAACGCATCCTTGAATGAATAATTTTCTTCCTATTCTCACTTCACTTTGTGCTAAAAAGGCTTTTTTTGGTTCTTGAAATACAAAAAACAGCAGAAAACTTGCCTTCTTTCACAGGTTGATCCAGAGGTAGGAGCAGCTTTGTAGTCTGGGACCTGGCAAAGCTCAGGTTAAGTTATTGCTCTCCACATTTTTCTTGTCTCTGTATGATGGTTACCAGTATGATGAAGTATCAAAAAAACAAGGGAGAAATATGAATGTGTGAGGTTTTTTGAACTTTTTTGCTTGGAGATACAGGACAGGAAAAAAATATGCATTTTAGACTTTAACTGTATGAATTATTGTCTGCCGCTATTGATATAATATCAAAAGTATCTCAAATCCCAGGCAGGTATTTTCAAGTTAGTCAGAAGTAAAATAAATTATAATAAATATTTCAAGCTCAACTGCCCAATACTAGCAATCAGCCTAAAATTATTTTGCTGTAAAGACACTATCCTTAAATTACTGCAATTCAGCTTTTATACATCCATAATTCATTTACTAAAATAAATGTCACTCAACACGATGAAGTTCATCCTACTTTGTTGAACAATGGGTAATCACCCATTACTCAGAAGTTCAGAATTTATAGTCTTAATGAAAGGAATACACTACAGAAGAACCATGACTATTTTGAGTCATCACTTTTATTGTGCAGGGAACATAAAGATGCTGCATTTCATAAACTTATATCCTGTTCTTTCTGACCCCTGCCTTCATACAGCCCCTTTTGTATGGCCCAGACAAAATTTAGATCTTATGTTAATATGTTATAGTGCCTTTTCTCCTTTTCCTATGCATGAACACTGGTTCTGTGAAAAAGTAGATATTTTCTAGTGAAACCTGGAAATCTGGTCTATTTCCTAGAACTGAGTCTTTCAGAAGATAAACCGAGTTATTTTTCTTTCTTAGTTTCTTCTACATTCTTTCTCATTCTTGATTATATCATTTTTCTCACTGGTAACCACTTGCCTGCATTAAGTACAAGAATTATTGCCCTTTATTTTTTTCCAGGCTGCTCAGTAACCATGTTGTGGCCATCTCGACTAGCACATTCTGTTCTTAATTAGGTTTAC
This sequence comes from Erpornis zantholeuca, assembly GCA_013400515.1. Lineage (NCBI taxonomy): Eukaryota > Metazoa > Chordata > Aves > Passeriformes > Timaliidae > Erpornis > Erpornis zantholeuca. The sequence continues at coordinate 27,985 of VZTN01015068.1, read as the reverse complement.
AGATATTTTGACTCATTCAAATCTCACTAATGCTCTGTCTCTGGCCTGTAGTAGTCTTTTATCACAGGTCTAATTGTTTTCTTTGTTTTTTTGGAGATGGTTGAAGAGTCAGGAAATAGTTCATTGTATATGTTGCAGATGGTTCCATCCACTTATTTTTCTCCCTCCAGACGTGTTTGATGTGTTTTTTCTTCATTTCTCTTCATGTTAGACATTCCTCTCTTTGGCACAGACCTTCCTGAGAACTTTTGAACAACTTCACTGGTCTTGCTTGCTAAATTTCACTGCGTATCTGGTGATTGACTCTTTCAGAAGAAAACTGAACACGCATGTGTATGTGATTGTCTTCGCTCTCTTATTTGTCAAGCCTGAGAGGAACTATCATTGTTTCACTATTTGAAACTCCTTCCTGACAACTGACCAGTACAATACCCTGGAGTCTCATGCTCTAAGGTCTTTCACATTCACAATACCCTTTTTCCAATAATGCTTATTAGCATTGCTCATAACCTGTTTTTTCACATTTAGGTGAGCAGTTGCCCTGACTGCCTTTTGACATGCAATCAGATAATTAGATGGTAAGGGAAATAAAAGAATTTTCTCATAAACTGGTCTGTTTGTAGGAAAGTACAACTCAGTTTTACAGATGTGAAAGCTATGGCTATTTCACATTTGCTTGTATATCCTTGATGTTCTGTATAGTGCCCTGTATGATAAGAGCCTCCAGGTATTGCCATGAGGGGAGTATGAGGAAAAAATTATAGCAATCTAAAATGTGACTAACCAGTAAAATCTGCCCTCTGAAATTCCTGGCATGTTAAGCTGGTGTCTTCCATTTGATAACTTATTGCAGCTCAGATGAAATCAAAGGACCTGCAGCAATTCAAAGGAGTTAAGAATACTTATTGTTTTCAAACAATGGAAAGACAGATCCTGACATTAACACGAACAAATATGAACTTCATTTCAGAAGAAAGAAAATTGAATGAAACGAATCATCCAACATCTAGTCTTGCAAGGACAAATTATGTGTTCAAGTTTCTTGTATAATCATGCAAAGGAATACCTGCAGCTTAAGCAGCAGTTTTGGACAGGCTGGGTATACATATAGTAATATAACTAATTATGGCACTTTATACTTAACACCTTTCATCACAAAGTACACCGTCAAGCACTAGTCATTTGAACCTTACGACACGTCTGTAGAAGACTAGTATACTGTTGTAGAGATTGCACACAGAGATTAAATGGTTTGGGTTAGGCCACACAGCAAGTGAGTAGCAGAGCCAAAAGGAGAGCGTGAGTGTTGGCTTCCAGCCCTGCACTCCAACTACTAGACTGCACTTCCTTAATACTTAAATCCCATATTGCTCCTCTAACAGAGCTACTGAAATTTTGAGCACTCTTAAAGTTTTGGTGTAATATCAAACCTGTTGTATTTCTCTCTCCTAGCTCCTTTAAGATGTCCCAAAATACTGTAATTACACTTTTAAGGGTCTCATTTTACAGGCTGCCCCAGGTCGCCCAGCCCCGGTGGGGGTCAGACTGACATTGTGTAGCTCCCATACACGGTCCCCAGCACACAATTGCTGGCTGCTACTGCTGCTTCTCTGCTCGCTTTCGTCATGGCCTCAGCGTTATGCCCTTAGCTCTGCTGTGTGAGTGGCTGGACCATTCTGTGCTTAAATAACTCCAGCTATAGGCTAGCTAATGGGAAACAGATGTCTCCCTGGCACTGGCGGGAGCTTTCGGTCCTGCCGCTCCCGTAGCTTCTCACTGGCAGACGTTCAGGTAATGCTCCGGGGCAGCCGCGACCGCCCGGAGCTCTGCCTGTGCCTCGGAGAGCAGAGGGCGAGGGAGGAGGAGAAGGGGGCGAGCGGAGGGCGGAGCAGCCCTCGGGCAGCTGCCGTGCGGGCGATGGATGGAGCGGGGCCGCTCGCCCGCCCGCTGCCC
>VZTN01015068.1:7726-25994 GCA_013400515.1 Erpornis zantholeuca | reverse complement strand
GAGCACCCCCAGACTGCGGGGTGCCAGCCAATGGCTGCCGTGAGCTCCGCGCAGCCCCTCCCGCCCGCCCGCGCTCAGCGGGACCCGCCGGGACACCGCCGCGCACCGCCCGGGACATATAAACGCTGTCAGCAGCGCCTCTGGCCAGCAGCTTCACAACCGGCACAGATTTGCTCTTGGCGGGGTTGTAATAAGAGACACTTCTTCACAAAGGTTCATATCATCACATAGGAGAGTGCTATATATACTGGGAGAACAATAGACTGAGTTCTTTTTTTCTTGGTATTATCCAGAGGTAAGCCATTCAGCTCCATAAGTTTGCTTTGCATGCAGTTTTATCAGTGCTCATCACATTTTGCTGAATTTAAGATTTGAATTTCTATTTCTAAGATGTCCTGCTTTCATGGTGTATATGTTTTCTTTTGCCTACTGGTTTATCTCTGCCACACTGTGTCATAACAGTCCATGCCTCTAGGGTAGGCATAGCCTAGGATGCATTTTTAATTTTCAGTGGAAAACATGACATGAGGTTTCTTGCAGTCTCCCCATTTAAGATTTATAGTGTGGTTTATGGACTCATCCAGTGTGATATCACTGTCACTATTTGAGGAATACTACTAGCTGATCATGTAGCATAATGATATTTCACTTGCTGTGCTGTAGTAAGACCATCATCACTTAATACAGTTATTGAAAATTGCTCAGCAACACATGTTCTGTGTGGATTGCTTTTATGATTGAGCTGACAGAATGATTTGTCTGGTTACAGCCTGCCAGTTCACTGTCTTGCTACCCAGATGTACAGAATCACATCTTTGATATCTTCTCTTCTACAGATTTGCTTTCTGCTGCCCTGACTTAAAGCAGAGTACCTCTGTGGCCTGTCTCCTTTGGCCCCAAAATGACAGTAATTGCTGCAATCTGTTGTACTCTCTTATTTTCCGTTCTCTGTGAAACAAGTGCATTAGTGTTACCCAACTCCACTGACCTATTCCTGTCAGACGATAATTTCACTAACATCGAGACAGCTTTGGCAGCTCATCTGGACTCTGCAAAAATTCCCAAAGCCAGGCGGAAGCGCTACATTTCACAGAATGACATGATTGACATTCTTGATTATCATAACCAAGTCAGAGGCAAAGTCTTCCCACCTGCTTCCAACATGGAATATATGGTAAGTGAACTGTGATTATTTCAGAGCAAAACAAACTATAAATCAGTGATCTGATTTTCTTAAACAAATTGTGATGGTTTAGTTAACTAAATAAATGGCTTTTTTTTTGTCTATTATTCCTCACTAAAATGTTCTGTCCTTACATTTTTCAAACTGAATTAACTTCTGCAAGTGAAAGCTAAATATTGAACTCTTATCCCTCTTACTTGCCTTGTTCAATTGTCATTTCCATGTGTAGTCCCAATGAAGGAAATGAAGTGGTGAGTTAACCACTTGTTGGCCTGAGGAATCGTATGTGAGCACATGTGAACCAAAGTGTTTAAAGTGCTAATCAATAGCCCCATTGTTTTTGTGGAGTACACTGAAAGTCATTGCCCTGATGTTGGCAAAATGTACCCAATGACCATTTCTAATTTCTTTCACACATATGATATATGGAAGCAATATGGTAAGACTGTGTTTGCAAAATAATTCATCTGATGCACTGTTTGTCTCCTATTCATGTGTGTTACTTACTGGAGATTGTTTGTGTACCCCTAATACTTTTATCTTTCCATGAAATACAATGTTGCTTTTGAATGTTTCTCTGGTATGTAGGATTATAGTGTGCTCAAAAAAAAGTATGACAGGCACATTTTCCCCTTGTTGGAAAATACCTATAGGAAATATCTGTTCTGCAGGTATGATAGAAGTTAAACATTACTGTGATCTCATACTGAGTACTACTGGCTAAAGCAGTGTTTGCTACTTTGTGTTCCAACTTTGCATGCATGCATAATGTGGGCCTCTAATATTAAACATAGGTTGTCCAACAATTTTTTTTACATGTTGTAATTAACAACATTTTGTTTTGAAAGTACAGATAGCAGGTACAACAGAAACTGTGTCAGCACCATAATAAATGCTTAAAGTCACAGAGTTTCTCATATGACAGCAGATGGTTAATAGGTTTGAGAAACAGGACACCATCAGCTTGACATCAAAAGGGGATATCAGTAATAACAGCTCCTCCTATGTAGCAGCTAATGATTAAAAATTTGGACATGTTTCTATCACAGATGTTACCTAAATCTGGATTTGATCATATAATCTGTTCAGCACATCCCAGGAGAACCTCAGAATGCTGAGTGCACTCAGAATATGGATGAAGACCATAGGCTGAGTTTGAAGTCTGGTTAAGTGGAAAGGTCAGAGACAGAAAAACCAGAGAGGTCAGAAGTCGAGCTCAGTCATCATTTTCATTGCTGTGCTCTCCACTGATGTTTCCTTTGATTCTGCATAAATAAACTTTGTTGTAATGTCTGAGGGAATGGCAGCCTACCATGCCCTTCCTTGGCTTGTGTGTTTTAGAAATGTGCTCCTGCAGTTTGCTTAAGTGAAGCCAGCACTCTGTCATATTCCCAAGGGTTTTGGAAGTGCAGTGTTCCTAGCCTGTTCAGTAGAAAACCCTTGAAAATAGAAAGCAAGCTTCCTGGATTAAATCTATTTTAATGAACTCATCTACATAAAGTGCCAAGATTTTATCTATATTGGTGGGTCTTGTGCTGCAGCTTTGCTGCAATGTAGATACAAAATTAAGATGGAAGTCATGCTCTATACAGCTGGCATGCTGTTTTTTCCTTGCCTTTCTTACTACTGCTTTTACCAGTAACAACCAGCCATAGGGTATACCTGTGTTCCTGGCAGCATTGGCCCCATCACTAGTGTCAAGTGCAAGGACCAAAGGCTTTCTTTTACATTTGGTTTTCCAGTTTGAAAGTACATTGTGATTTCATGCTGCAGAATTCAGCTCAGCAACTCAAGCTATGTAGGTAATGATCCAAAATGCAACTCGAGCTTGAATCTCCAACAGCAGCCACCCCTCTGCCACCAATTCTCTTTCAAAATTCTGTAAGTCTGTGTGTGTCACATCTAACTACAGAGCAAAAAATGCTCAGTGAGCAACATCACACATGTGCTCTGCCCATCTGCATTGTGGTCATGGCACCATGTACTGAACTTCTTATCTCTGTGACTACAGAAGGGTTTTGGTAGGGAGGCCTTGAAGATGACAGGGTGCTGGAAGCTGTACCAAGACTGGAAACACCATCAGCAGTAACTGAGTTTGCTTTGTCCATTCTTTGGTCTCTGAATAGTTTCAGTGTGTGGCGCAGCATCTGTTGTATCTTACAGGGACATGGGGGTTGCTCCCGCTGTATAAAAAAGATGTTATATTTCTCAATACTTATTTTCATAAATAAGACAACAAACACATTGTCATTACCAGCAGACAACATGCATTTGTACTTGAAAGAACCTAACAGAATGTGTGTTCCTTTCCTGAATACTATGGAAAAGTGCTGGGGTAGTGAAGAAAATGGCCTATCCCATTTTCCCTAACAATGACTAAAACGGATGTCACATGTTAGAGAGCTGGAATTGCTTACAGATGCAGTAGATTGTGGAAATCTTTTGTAAGTGTGTTGAAGTAGAGAAAAACTAAGCAGTTTTGAAGCACAAGAGAAAGATATTTTTTCATCTTTTCTCTGTTCACAGTTATAGTAAATTGTGTTTTGTTGTTTTTTCCTAATTCTGTTAGGAGCTGTTCTTCTCATTAATTACTGTATCACATTCTCACTCTGTACAGTTCCATTTGCTTTTATTTCCACTTCCCTGGTAAGAACTCAGGGTTTGTCTGCATGGTTTGGTTCTTGTGATTCCAGTTCTCCACACCCAACCTTTCTGGGGTTTTTTCTACTTGACACATTCTGTTTCTCTCCCTGATACAGTCTTCTTCTCACATGTTCAATGCAGTTATAGATACTTCACACTCCTTGGGCGTTACACTCTCTGTCCTTACTGTCTAGAAGGTTTATGTGCTGTAGGACTTTGGATGAGAGGTCTTGGAGAACAGCTTTGAATGCACATGGGTTAGGCAGGGGAAGTTCATCTAAGAAGGGTTGGCTAGTGTCTTAATTCTCTTTGGGACAGGTGTGTCTGGGTGGTGCTCCAGCCTGTTGTTGTATGCAGCCCCCCATGAAAGCAGACAGCTGGGGAGTCAGACATGGTGGGAGGCATTCTATCAGTGCCCAGCGAAAGAAACTGGAGTGTCTTATGCCAGTTACACTTTAGTGAATCTTTCTGTTGGGACATTGGCACCCAATGTGTTAGACTTTAAAGTAGACCTCTTTTTGGTTCTGGTTGTGGAGTTGCTGATCCTTTCAGTTGGAAGTTTTTCTGCAAATCTAGCCAGTGTATATGTGAAGCAAAATGAAAGAGATGTGTATAATGCAGAATTTATGAGTCCTTATTTTAATTTGGACCTTTTTCTCACCCTAAGACAGTCTTTGCTTGTGGTCTAAAAGCAGAGGGCATACCAGCAGAAAGAAAGATGACACCATACTTTTGGCCTGACAAAGGGTGAAAATTGTCTACTTGTCTTTGTATTGTTTTTTTTTGTGGAGAAAGCAGAAAGATTCCATAAAATTCACGATTCAGAAAAAGTGAGGCATAGAGTTGCCAACAGCTCTCTAGTGTGAAAAGGACGTACATCAGCAGATCTGTAGGAAGCATGTGAACAAAGAAATCCTTTTTTCTGAATGCTAATTCTTTACTATAGAGACCTGTGTTGCCTTACTGGAACATCTCAGGTACTTGGTAGGCCAGTAAATATTTGCAATATATTGCCAGCTGAAATTTGAATCTCATAAAATGTCTTTTAATGTGCATTGGTACTATACTTAGACTTCCAAAAGATTCCAAAACACTCATTCATGAAATATCTGTTCCTACCAATGCCTTAGGTTTTAACTTTTATATTTTTCAAATCCTGTACTGCTAGTGTAACTCTGAAGTTTCCTGTAGCTTGTTAAGTGCTGTTCTCTATGCTAAGATAGACATAACAAAGCCTCTCCAGCTTGCTCTCCAAGGAAACCCAGACCAAAAACTGTAAACCATCATCTTGGAGAGAGGGGAGCAAGCTTAGGGAAATTCCATCATTGGCTGGGTTCTGGTTGGTGAATTATGTTGATATAAAAGTGTGAAGAACTCATGACCTGTTGTCCATTTTGGGATCCACTGAGGCAGGACCCTCTGGAACCCAGGGTGTACCTCTGAAGGCCTTTCAAATAAATACCACCTTTTTCCTTTATTCCTGTGTAGTCTCTGTTTCTAAGTAACCATTTAAGGCATCACTATGAGAATCAGAATTTATTTTTACCTTCCCTACAGTCATCCCCGCTTGAGGCCAGTTTCTTCAAAGTCTGTATGGCCTTTGTTGCATCCCACATCACTGTGTTTTTGCAAAAGCTGGTTGAGCAGGTGCTGACATACAGACATGCCCTTTACAGCTTTGCATGCAGAAGCAGTAACTGATGTAAGTGAGCCTTGATGAGCACTGAACACCATCCTCTGTGGCATTCCCATGCAAAATGGGAAAATCTGTTCTACTTAAGAGTACTCTAAGGTGATCTGAATAACTTGTTGAAGAGCCATAGCAAAAGACAAGCTGTGAGTAGTTTCACTGCTGGCTCTGCAAGGATGAGTCCTGGAGCCCAGTATGGATCAACATAGTTATTAGTGGACTGGCAGTAGCATGTCTGAAGCATAATAGTGGGGGCAGGATTGCATACTCAAAAATGTGTTTGTGGAATGCTTTAGATAAACTTGAGCCTGCTAATGTACAAAGATGTTCAGACACAGTTTCAGTTCTTTTTTTTTTTTCAGTGATATGTACTGCACTTTTATTTTTGGGAAAATCTGCCTCTTGTTGAACTTTGTCACTTTGAGTCACTTTGTAGGACTCAAAGTAGTAAGAGATTTCCAGACTAGCCTGAAATGAGTTAGTTTAGCTACCCAGGAGTTATTTCATGCTTCTCATGACCTGATGGCAGAGGAACTGGAAGAGAATGGAGAATCTCAACATATTAATTTCTAGTAAATACACAAAAAGACCATGATAGACTGAACAAAGGAAACAAGCTATTGCTGTAGAAGAAAAGTATTTGTGTTCCAAAAGAAGCCCCTGTAGTCCTGTGAAAGAGTCCAGGTGTGTCATGCTGGATATCTGAGCTCTCTGTGTGGCCCAGGAATGACTCTCTTTGCTGAGGTGAGGTATTTGGATACTTTCTGTCCCAGAAAATTTGCAGGTAACTTCCAAAGTCAGGTCAGAGCAAGGTATAACCCAGTTAGTGCTCAAAAATGCAAATAACTGTTTTATTATTTCACTTCTAAATTTGAAAGTATTGATAAAATTCTTTTGCTGTGAAGGTGATCTTAAAAGTGTTCTGTGAATATGCAGTAAGTGTTGGGTAAGACAAAGTCAAGAATAACCCCAACAAACCTACTTCAAATTTTCCAAAGTCCTGCTTAATACCTAAAATCTTTTGTATGGCCATGGAAAGAGCGAGTTAGGTTTTCTCTCCAATTCAATAGTATTTCTGATAAATAAACTTCTCAACCTGTTTACCTATTTTTTTTTCCTGTCTTCAAGGTTTTTTTACAGATCATTCTAAATCTTTAAGGACATTTTGTTCTTGAGTGATTTGCCCTGGCTTATTTACATGGTCCCACTAAAATCATACATGTCTGTGAGCAAGGATTGCAGGGCTAGTTCCTTCAAGATTTATGTCTAATGAGTTGGATAGAGTCTCTTAATTCATGTACTTTATCCCTGGCCTGTTGCAGGACTTCCTTCTGCATTACATACATATGGTTTTCATCTTGTCTGCTCCTGAACACATATAGTGATGCTGTCTCAGTCACATCTCTTGGCAAATAATTTACCTTAGGAATAGAAATGATTTCCAAATGTCTAACCTAAATATTTCCCTCTAAACCTCAGATAATTAATCTTTATATGCATTTTTAACTGCAAATAGATTTTCTATCCTTTTTCATTTCAAAAATTACTCTTTACATATTTACTGGCAGTTTTCTTGGCATTAAGATGCGTGTTATCTTTCCTTAATTTGCATGTGCATGTCATTACAATACTTCTGCATATTGGATCAAATTACGGTTGCACTCCATTTACAATTCCTTTGTTAAACTGGTGAACAAGACCCTTAGATGTCAAAGAAGATTAGGCCCATCATTTTAACTATGCATGTCTAAAGACCCAACTGCCATAATGCAATGAAGAATTTACTGTAGAAATTACTGGCAGCCTACTTTTTCCATTGAGTAGCCCTATTCCCTTAAATCCTGTATACATGGTGAAGTTTGAAATAAAGTAATCAGATGACGAGTCAGGGTACAAAGTTCTTAATATGCTTTTCATCATGCCAGAGCACAAAATAAACATAAGTGTAGTTTTCTGGCAGATGAGAGCTCAAGATGCTTGGAGGTTCCCCAGAGTGGGCCTCCTATCCCAGTGTGCCCTAGCTTTTAGCTTGCTCTATGCTGGGAATTCACAAGTGAGGTAAGAACAGATAAGAAGGGGTATGATGGTGGAACATGTTCACCTCTTCCAGTTCCTGCCTCATACCACTTGTTTTTCTGTTTAGCCAATTATGTCCCTTCTGCCTAGTACCATGACCCAGCACCAGGAGTGTCTGAAGATCATGGGCAAATGAATTCTGGAATATTGATCCTCTCAGAAAATTACAATAATATGGAAGGAACTGATGTGGCTCACACAGTTACAGTTAATGGTTTCAGTCTGCATCCCAGCCTGGAGAGGAAGCAGTTGTTTCACAGCATACTCAGCCTTTTTCTGCAGTGGAGGCACAACATGGCAAGTGACAGGGAAGTGAGAGAGAAAGCAGGAGTAAATGGAGCTTACTTCCTGCTGATCTTGGCATAATAGAGTTACCTAGCTCTCTTTTGCCTCACAGGTGAGTTTGGCTGCTTACATATTTCCTAGTGCACCGCTGTCAATAATGCAGCACTGCACTCCTTGGCTATCACTGAAATGTAGGATGTTGCCCATTTTTCCAGCAGTTTCATTGACAAAAAGCTAGGAAAGCCTCTTCAGTCTCAGTAGCTGGTGTTCATCTATGGTCAAATCCAAGTGGATGCTACAGAAAAGAAGTAAAAAGGACATCTGTTACATTCAAAGTGAATGACAGAAGACCTGTTCCAAGAGTTGAATGGAAAAGACCCTTCCTGGAAAGCACTTCCTGAGAAATCTGAAAAATTTCCCCAGAAATGCTGTTGTTGATAAATTCTGTGGAAAAGAATGACTGTGTTAAACTTGCTTTGGTACTAGAGTTCTGTTCCAATGTTTTATGCATAACAATTTTGAAACATCCATCTTGATGGTGTTTTAGAAAAGAATATTTACATTATTTAAATTTTGTATTAGCAGAAAGCCTTCTAGGAGTTTAAACAAACAAAAAACAACTTAGTAAAGTCTCAGATAGAAAAGCAGCCTGCCCAGAGCGCTCAGAATTAGACATTCCTTTATTATTAAATGTAGCACCTCTTGAACTCCGTGGCTAAAAACAGAGACAGGGCCTTTTTCACAAGAATCTTGATCCAAAGTACACAGTACTTTGCTTCATACATGAATGGAGATTATAGTAATCTTAAACCTCACAACATTTTTATCCTCTTTTTGTACCTGAAAAGGTAGTCTATCACAGGTCTGTGAAAATGCGTATCCTAAAGGCAGGAAAAAAAGGAAGCCTTAGGATAGCCTCTTGCTTCCTTTTTGTACACAGAAATCTGTCTTCAGCTCAGGTGCCTTATGTACGAATGCATCTGCAGGTGCCCTAGGATGGGGTTTGAGGTCTGTTTTAATGAACTGGTTTTGCACATCTATCTGTCAGTGGTATCTGTTAATCTCTATCAAGAGAAAGAATCTTAAATTGAGCTTTCTTCTTCTGAGAATAAAGAACTATTGTTCTTATTCTTTATTCTGCAGAAAGAAGAAGCTTCTGTGTGTTTTCTTGTATGTCATGCTGCCATATATTTCAGCTAGAGCTGCTTAGAAAATAGTAAGTATTTTCTTTGAAAAATTTTAAAGAAATTAAGAACATTTTTTCTTTTAATGAAAAAATTCAGTGGTTACTAACAAAGAAAAGCAAAAGGTAGATTTTTTTCTGTATATAAGAGAAATGAAACACCACAAAACAAATACATTTTCATTCACATTTTATGTTTCTAAGAAAATACAATTTGTTCTGATCCTATTTAAAATGATAGAGGTCAGACATGCTCCTTTTCAGACTTCTGACCAATTGTCAGAGTGACATGGAGCTAGACAGAGCTTGGTCCTTTTTGTTACCACTTCTAAGATAAGCTCTTGCCAATTAAAATAAGTCTTGCAGTAGGTTAGAAAAGCACTGAATATTTTAAGATATATAGCTGTGATACTTAACTTTTCCAAAAGCTAAACAAATAATAGCATATCAAAAAAGCTTATTGTTATTAAATCTGACAGTGTACCAATTTTCTTTATTTCTTCTTGTTTAAAAGCCTGATGCCAAACATGAAAAGAAATGCAGACAACTTTTAAAAGAAATAAAATTTACTGTTAACAGTGGTAAAACTTCAAATTATAGCACTTTGTGTTTGCACCACATAGACACCCAGGAATATAAACTCATATGTAAAACACAGACTTGAGTTTTCATAAGAAAAGTATTTCTGGCAATGAGGTTTCTTGGGAATATATCTGTGATGCCTTGATTAAGCCAGACCTACTAATACTGAGGTCTTCAGAAGTGTGACTCAGATGTTTGGAGGTTTGGATATATGAGAGCAAATTTACTATAAAACATTGCACAGTTTCACTTTGAGTTGCAGTGGACTGATGGACAAGCAGCTTGATGTATTAACCCTCTGTTTATTTGCAGAAGAATGATGTACAGAACTGCTATTCCTGTCAAGATGTTTTTCTCTAGAGGGTAGACTGGCAATTTTCTGTGTAAACTTTCTAATTATTACCTAATGCATGTGAGAAAGTACCTGCATGTGTGGTAGGCACCAATTACAATATGCACAGAAAAATTTCTAACAGGTGGCTGCTGCGATCAAAAAGAAAAATTTGTATTCTTAGAGAGAGAGAGACAGTCTAGAGTCCAAATGATCTCAGAGCCCAAATAAATATATAAAGTTTGCCACATCTCTCTGAAAGTTCCAATGAGCTCATATGTTTTCATCACACAGTATGTACTGAAAAAAGCGAGGGCAAAAAGATGAGGCTCTTTGAGTCATTCTGCTGTAAAAGCATGCAGGCAGAAGGGCTGTTGGGTTGTTTTATTAAGCTTTCTGCCAGATCTGGGGTAGTGGACGTGGTGGGGGGTCCTACAGAACGTTTCTAAACCTGAAAATGCTGCAGGTTTGGCTATATGAAAGAGAAGGGGGGCAAAGGGCTCCTGTGTGCCCTGCACGCTGCTGTGGGCTTTGAGAGAGCCACCGCACGTGCAAGCAGTGTGAGCGGGGCAAGGCCGAGTGACCTGGGGGACAGGACCTGTGTGCTGGAGGGTAGCAGCCTACATCTGCTAATCTGCCCTGGGACTTGCACCAGCAGCTGTGGAATGCAGCTGCACAGATGGACTGGACACATCGGATTTCATCCCTTGGCTTCACAGTGTTTTTCTCAGAGGAAGAAATTTCTTGAGTTGAGGTTTTCTTCTTTCTCCCTTGCTGCCATTCTGGAAGTAAGAGCTTTTGATCTTTGACTAGGCAAACAAAGCAAAGCAGAGGGCTACTGGAGAGTAAAATAACATGTTTGAGGTGGAAAGGCTGATTTTTTAACTGATCATTGCTAAAATAAGGTCATACTGGCCATCTTTTGAGATGCTTAAGAATCACTGTAGATTTGGTTGTGTGAAATAAGAGTCTGAATATCACTGACTCCACAGTAAACATATATAAATGACAAATAAGATGCCAAGACTGGCAAACAAATTGACACTTTTTATTGCTTCAAAACATAGCAGTGTTGCCGTGCAACTCTCTTCAAATTCTGTATTGCAGTATTTAATTTGCCATCTCTTCATGTAACGGCACTTGTGTGACAAAGCTGATTCAGAAGGGAGTGGTTCAAACATGGAACTTCACCCATTTGCTCTGGATCTGTGCTCACACCTCTGCCCGGTGTTTGCCAGCTGTGCAGCTGAGGGTCTGATCACACCACAGCTGCCCTGGCATTATGGGCAGCAGCCCTGACTCAGGGGATCCCTAGGAAGGTAGTGAGTGACCAGGATGTGTGTGTTTTGCTTAAAGTACTTGTTTTACCATTGAGAAATATGCATAATATTATCTTAGCTGATATGCCATGTTATGAAACCCCACAATAAACAAACCAAACACAAACAGTGAGGTACTGAGGGCTGCTGCTTGTATTTAATATCCGGAGCAATGCTCAGCTGAGGTTCTCTTATGCTCTTTTGCAAGTGAGGAGAGCTTCCCTATTCCTGGCAATAAAAATAAGCTGGAAAGGTTAACGATCATGATGGCAAAAGAAGAATGGAAGCACAGGTTTGGATTGCTTGAGTGTTTTGCAGTGATTATTAGCCCAATGCTTAGGCTACCAGGTTAAAAATCATATCTTTATGGACTCCACAGTTAGCCCACATCTTCTATCTCACAGTCTGTCTGCTGGCATTGTTAGGGAAGGAGCATTCCTACTTACTACATTTTTTTCGTATTTTCTTTGTGACAATGAGGGCTGTAAAATTAAGTGCTTCTAAAAACATCCAGTTTACACACAGAATGAGAAAATAATTAATAGAGTGTATGACTATGTATTATGTTCCTTTTGTATTTTGATCACAAATTCTTGCTTTCTGTTGCCATTAATAATCATTTCAGAGTACTTGCAGAGAAGGGGAGAGGTCATTGTCATTTGAGTGATTAGGTTTGCTTCCTAAGACATGTTGAGCAGAGTGTCAAGAAAAAGCTACTCCAATTAAATGATTGATATGAGGACTACAACTCTGCCTGCAATGAGAATGAGCAGAACCATGTTTCTAAATCCAAGTTACAGTTAAAAATTGTTATATATGCAACTCCTGAAATTAAAACATAGGTATCAAAGTAGGAAGGGAACAGCCAATTATTTTTCAACAAAGGTTGTGGACAGATCTTTGTAATATTGTAGTTGTTTCTTTTCTTTTTCATCATCAGAATGTTTATTCAGCTTCACCATTGCTTTAATATCTAAGAGCATATTTGTGACCAGGACCTCCTGTTCCTGCCAAGCACAAAGGACAACTTCATCCTTTCTACATGGAAATTCTCTAAGAACAACTGAGAGACAGCTATAGAAACAGCTTTGAAAATGGAATGTATGAGCAATTACAATATGCACAGATTAAAAGGCTTTCCTTGGTGAAGGAAGCCCACTTTTTGGACTTCAAGAAATTTCATTCAACATGAAAGACATTTTATTTCACACGCTATTGCTTATTACATATTTTGGGGATTAAATATTTTACTATTTGTTTACAGAGGGAAACAAACAAAATCTATGATGAAATTCTGGCTCACTGGCAAAATTTGTGCTGACTTCATTAATGCTAAGATTTTGCTCCTAACCCTCAGCAAGCGTGTGCTCTGTGAGGGCAGAGAACACCCCAGAGCTGCCTCATAAACTGGTCTCTGGTGTTGAAACTCCCCATGTAGAAGCACTGTCCTGTTCCTCGTGTCCAATCCTCTTGACAATTTTCAAATGAGATGGCAAATGTTGTTTTTGCAGGAAGCAGTACAGAGAGCACAGTCAGACAGCTTTCTAGGAAAATAATCTTTGGCTCAAGAAAGAAAAATAAATTGGCCAGAGGATGTCCATTTCAAGTTGTCAGTGGAAGTGTGGTGATACATTTTAACTCTATTGTGGCTGAGTTGAGAAGTGGGAAGGTTTTCTGGCTGGACCAAATCAATGATCTGGAGTTTGGGGGGGATCTTTATACTGCATAGAAGATGACTTCTTCCTCGACTACTTGCAACCAGCAAGCGAAGATTAGCTGTCCCCAGGGAGTGGATGATCACAGTTTGGCACTGGGAGTTTGCATGATCAGCATTTCAGGACGAGTCACTTCCTTAGGTCTTAACCCACTGAGTATGGATGTCTTTCTCTTTTTTCCCTTTTACAATTTTGTGTTTTTGTCCTGCAGCTTTCTTGAATGTTTAATAGGAACACTGGATTGCCCATCATTTCAGAGTTTATAATTTTAATTTTCACTTTTCAAATCTTTGCTAATTAGCTTGAGCTTTTTAATTTCTCCTCATACAGAAACCGTCCCTTTTACTTTCAATTTACTTCAGTTTCTCTTTTTAGGATGTATTTGTGTTTCTTGATTTGCTATTAATCTATGCACAACAATGAATCCACATGGCTTCAAAAATCCAAATGTCTTTCCTCTGTTCTCTTATATGCCCAAAACAGGGGACTGAATTAAGATAAAAATTAGTACAAGTGTGGACTCAGGATCAGAGTTTTTTTGAAAGGGTGAACTAATGGCACAGTCTCTTACAATATTTTGGGTCATTATGAGATAATATTTTTCACCTTCAGCCAATATTAGTTGTTTGCCTTTTTATAGAATCATAGAATGTTTTGTGTTGAAAGGGATCTTGATGATCCAGTTCCAACCCTCCTGCTGAGGGCAGGGACATCTTCCACTAGACCAAGTTGCTCAGAGCTCCATCCAGCCTGGCCTCGAACACTTCCAGGGATGGGGCACCCACAACTCCTCTGTGTCAGTGCCTCAGCACCCTCAAACTAAAGAATTTCTTCCTAATATCTAATCTAAATCTACCCTCCTTCAGCTTTAAGCCATTCCCTCTTGTCCTATCACTTGATGCCAGTGCAAAAAGTCTCTTTCCATCTATCTTATAGGTTCACTTCAGGTCCTGAAAGAGTCTATAAGGTCTCCCATATGCATTCTCTTATTCTGGTGATCATCTAGAGCTAGTCTAGAAAGAGTGAGACCACCTTCTGAGAATATGGGGTAATTAAAATAAGGAAGGTGAAGCAATCAACTTCTCTCATGAAATACAAATTATTTATGTAGGAGTAGGGGACTCATAGAGGCTTTTCACCTACCTGCTAATGGAAAAAGGGAGTAAATTTAAGGAAGCTGCATATGCTCCCCTTCCCCTTCTTCCTTTGTCAGTAGTTATTTTCCTTCTCTTTGTTTCTATTACTTTGTTTGCCAAAAATTTAATCTGTCCAGAGAGGGATCAAGAGTGAATAGATAATGGAAAGCAGAGTGTACTATACATGACAAACTCACAACATTTTAACTGAATTTGAAACAACATGCCACAGCTTTACCAATCCAATGCTGCAGATGATTCCTGATAAGCAGAAATGAAGCTGAGAAGTGAAAGTGAACTAGAAATGCCCTCACCGTCCAAGGCAGGGGCTGTGCCTTGTTTAGAGGGTGTTAATAGTGAAAACTTCATCCATTCTTCACATTTACTTCAAATACCTAGCAGGCTATTTTTCGAGGCGGTTCAGTACACAGAACTGTGCTGGGTGGAAGTCAGGATCTGGGCGCTATTTGTGCGATTACAGCGCACATGTAGATTGCTGTGGGAGCGCAGCCAGGTCACTTGGGAGCAAGCACGCAAACCTCGTGTTCAGCCTCCTGGCAGGAGTGCTTGTGCCAGAAGCGTGATTAATCCCAGCAAAGGAGGGTGTTTATGGGGTGTCACAGTCCTGGCAGAGCAGCCCCTTATGGATGCACACCAGGCAGCTGTGTTTGGACCCACACACTGGATTCATGAGCTCCTCTGCTCCCCTGGGCCTGGGCAGGATCCAAACACCGTCTGTGGCCCCAGCCTCTCAGGCACACTCCCCAGGCACACTTTTATGTTTGTGCTTACTCTTTAAGTCCTCTTTTTGGGACCACTGCTGCACCACAGGGATTATAAAGGGGTTTTATACTCTGGCCGCATGCAGCTAGTAAACTTAATGGCAGAGATACAAAGCAGAAGACATGTCTATGCACAGTTTTCTTTGCCTTGGGCCCTAGAGCACATCCTGGATTTTGGATTTTTTATCTCTAACTTCTCCAAGAAACTCCCACAATTTTTCAGAGCTGAAGTCTAAGTGTTCCCTGGCTTGAAAACTATTCCTTTGTAGCATGCTTCTTCTTAAGATGTCTGTCTTTTGCCCTTGTACTAGCAATTTGCTTTGACTTTTTTCTGGAAGTTTTGCTGAACAGGTGTAAAATAAATCTTCTCTGCTTTAATCACCAACCATTTTACCATCCCTAAGGTGGTTCTGCTTAAATGGAAGAGGATTTGTGTTAAGGAATCTTACTGTCTCTGTTGTGCTTCTTCACCTTTAATCTAGGATGTACGTTACCAACTCCAAATTCTCAAGAGCTTGGTTCAATGGTCTAGCAACTTCAGAAAATTTACTAAATTTTGTCCTTCTCACTAAGAGAAATTTCAAAAAGTACTAGAGTCAGGGCATGAATTACTGTACTAGTCAATTATCAGTCTTTTCACTCTGCAGGTTTGTGAAGTTAAAACTTAATTCAGTGTTAGAAATCATTATTAGCTCCTAGCACAGAAAATATTTGTGATGTGGGCCACTTTATTCTTTGATAAGTTCATTTCTGATTTTGCCTCTTCTTTCATGCCTCAGAGAGCATGCTCTTTATTTCATAGCCAAGATTTATGAGTTTGTGTTTGTGTTTAAAAAGCAGTCATGGTCTATATAGTCAGTTTTACCACAATCTGTTCCTTCCTTTCTTCTTGTAGTTCATTACAACTATTCTGCACCTAAACACTCCACTCAAGGTATTCCAAATACACAGCCTACTTGGGTATCCCTTAAACACTAAGATCTATTAGGACTTGTGTGCACTTGTAACGTAACAGTGAGATATGCTTTATCAGGAGCTCCAGTGGTGCAGTAGGTTCTGTCGCCAATATCTCCATTATTCCTGAAACAAAACTGTTTTGCTGTGGAGAAAACAGCAAAGTTACAAATCAGGCATGTAACTGAGCAGGCAAAGCATATAAAGGAGACAGTGTTTAAGTTCACTTGTCATGTTCCAAACACTAGAGAACTTAAGAAGTCAAATTGTCTGTTCTTACAGAGCTGTTATCTTTTTATATCAGGCAGTAAGCAATGCCAGTTCCTGTGCAGAATAAAGTAGTGAAATCCATACTGCACTTGGAAACTATCCATAGTCTTTGCCTTTGTGGAATCCCTTCTCTTGACCTTGTGACCTCAAATATGAAGAGCTGCCACACACATTGTCTTTGGCTATAGATACTCCTGAGGTCCTATTTCAAATGTGTTGGGGTTTTGTGGGGTCTGTAATACCTCTCCTGAATTGTTCTCCCCTGTATTCCTCTCCTTCACTTTCTATCTGAGTCCCAGCCAACACTTAACTCCTCTCCACACACGGATCTCATCAACACAGAAGGGAAAATGGTGGGAGAATGCCTGTTTGGTGAAGGGCTTTTCCAGAAAAAAGGGAGAAATAGGAATACTTGGCTTCCTTTAATGATGTGGGCTGGAATTCTGTCCAGCAATAGGGCAAATTCTGCTGGATTCTGTACACGTTGCCCTACAGTTCTCTTCTTAGTTCCAGACCTGATGTGTTACTATAGTATATTTGTGGGTTAAGACACCTGCTTCTTTTGTTGTAGCACTATGATCATTATCTTTTTTCTGTTCTACCGCTAAGGATACTTAATTTTGTCAGGTTTGGGATGAAGCTCTTGCCAAATCTGCTGAGGCTTGGGCTGCTACATGCATTTGGGATCATGGACCATCTTACCTGCTGAGATTTTTGGGACAGAACCTGTCTGTAAGAACTGGAAGGTAAGAGGATACCTTACAAAACAATTATTTTGTCAGCCTGTGAACAACCTTTGAGATCCAGATCTTGGACTGATGCAAGTGTCATCCAGTATTCTATGGTCTCTATCTGTCAGTGTTCATTTGGCTTAAGAATATTATTGCTTAATACTGTGCCCCTAGGGATGTGAGAAAAAAATCTAAAATTACACGTTTTTCTTTCTGTATTTTAAACAAACCCAGGTATCGATCTATTCTCCAGCTGGTAAAGCCATGGTATGATGAAGTGAAGGATTATGCTTTCCCTTATCCTCAAGATTGCAACCCTAGGTGCCCGATGCGATGTTATGGACCCATGTGCACCCATTACACACAGGTTGTATAAATTACTTTCCTCCATTCAAAATCTCATGTCCAAAGCTGGACTTTCCTATGATGTATTTATACCCTTCTCTCTGAAATAAATGTATGTGTATATGTATAAATATATGTATATTCCTTTTCAATTTGGACTTCACCAATAATGAATATTTATTCAGATGGTTTGGGCCACTTCCAATCGTATAGGCTGCGCAATCCACACTTGCCACAATATGAACGTCTGGGGATCTGTTTGGCGGCGAGCTGTTTACTTGGTATGCAACTATGCCCCAAAGTGAGTTGCTCTCTTTTATTTTTGGGTTTTTTTATACTTTGTGCATGCTTTGGTCCTCTGATAGGGCTGCTTACTCCTTTTTCTGCAGCATGACCTATGTTGGTACTTTTTCTGCGGGCTGCTCCTTTATTCAACCTTTCCATCTAAACATACAGAAATGTATGACTTCAGTATACAAGGAAGAAAAAGAATCAATTTGATGTGTGTGGAACAAAAAAAAAACTTGTTTTCTGTTATTGCTGTTATTATTATATTTTTTTTCTTCCTTCTTTGTGCTCACTTCACTTTACTTTGGATTCCTTATTTCTTTGCTCTTTTACACATAGGCACAGTGAACTAGACTTCCTCAGGTAAGCAATCCCACTGTAGATCAGGCTCTTAATTTACTGAGGTGGGCCAGGGCAAACCTTATGAAGTTCAGTAAGGCCAAACACACCTGGGTTGGGTTAATCCAAGCACAGGTACAGGCTGGTTAGAGAATGTATTGATAACAGCTCCGAGGAGAAGGACTTGTGGGCATTTTTAGACGAAAAGCCAATATGGCTTATCAGGGCATGCTTGCAGCCCAGAAAGCTAACCATATCCTGGGCTGCATCAAAAGACATGTGTCCAGCAGGTGATTTTCCTCTTCTACTTTGCTCTCCACCTGGAGAGCTGCATCCAGCTCTGGGATCCTTAGCACAAGAAAGACATCGATGTGTTAGAGTGGGTCCAGAGGAGAGACACTAAGTTGATCAGGGCC
>VZTN01015066.1:4286-25272 GCA_013400515.1 Erpornis zantholeuca | reverse complement strand
ATTTAAAGAGTTCACACTCAGCTGGCTGGTGTCTTCTGGTGGCAAAATGCCCGAAAAGGGGCCCTCCATACCATCCAGGAAATCTGGACCGCAGCTAAGTTCTTTTTTCAGTATGGGTAATGAGCTGCAGTAATTGTAGCTGTTGTGCATCTCTGCTGGCTTGGCTTCAGGGCTCGTGACTGTGCTCACCTCAGCCAGGTTATCATTTTCGATGTTCAGGCACTAGATGGGAAATGCAAGGGAGAAGTTGAGCAACACATCTCCAATTGATAAAACCCTTTACTACAACCCACAAGCAAATTAAATAGCAATCAGCATTGACATAAGGGGATTTTATAACACTGCTGTAGTCTAGATGACTACAGCACCCTTGTACTGTGGAGAGGCAATCGAAGAAGAAGACAAGATACCGAAGCAAGAGCACAACACTACTTGTTCTGGACAAACTTGTTCTGTTTAGACAATGAGAGCAGAGCTTCTCAAGCTCAGAGAAGATGCTGAAGACATCCATTCCAATGTGTCATGGACACTGCATGGAGCCCTCCTGTTCCGGTAACTGCTAGGCGGGATCCTGCAGCTGCCAGTTCTGAACTTCTCAGGAGCACCACTGCTAGGAATGGCATGGGTACAGAAATGTAGAATTCCTCAATGAGACTTAATGAGCATTTATACCAAACAATTACTTCTAACACTATTCATTTCATGTCACGGTTCCTCGAAACCAAGGTTCTTCTAGGATTTACTGAATGAAGAAGCTGTTCAGCAGACAGCAATGTAATTATTGGTGAAGTAAGAAGAGTACTAGCCTGGAGCCTGGCAAACACTTTAGCTCAGCTGGCTAACACCAGTGTGAGTGAGCATCAGACTGCTCCACTGATGGGCTTCCACTGGCTACAAGAACAACTTTCCAATGGGGTGGCAGTTGCTCAACTGATGCTGAAATAAGCAGGCCTGCTGTCCCACAGGAATTAGGTAATTACTAAAATGATTCTGTTTCTCTTAAGAAGGGTCCACACACTGGACCTAGAGGTTATTCAAGGCTTAAGCTACGATTTTGAGCGTGAGAGCTCCATTTTTCCATTCCTCTAAACATCATTTGTAAAAGGCAGTGCCCTCAATTTAATTATCTTTTTTTTTTCACCAGAAAATGATTCACTTATTATTCAGAATTACTGCAATAAATTATTTTGGTTTGGTTTCTTAATGTATTTTCACCATCACTGCTGCCCTCTTCATAGTCAATTGTTACTTATGTGGGTCCTTTAAGCCCAACACAGTAATCAGGCTAGAAAACTAGAAAAATATAAAAAATATGAAGAGATGAAGGGAAAAGGTAGAGTGGCAGGAAAAACTCTCTTCCTGCAAATTTTCACTTCATTGTTTTGAAATATGATTCAGATTTATGGGCACTCCACCAAACAATCATCTCTTGTATTAATAGCATAAAGTAAAGCAGCATCATGCTAGAAAGCATTATGACATTTTACAGTATTATATCTGAAAATAAATATATTCCATTTTATAGTCAAATATAAAGAAAGCAGAAACATACAGACAGCATAAAAAGCCCTACATATCCTCTGTATTAGCTAAGTGATTTTTTTTGTTCCTTTGAAATATCCAGTTCATGTATATTACACAAGCTGTTCTTACTGAATATATATATAAAAACAGCATTATTATAAATATACCTGACTCTCTTGTGTATTTAAATATGTATTGTATTATCAGCTTAAAAAAAACCCTTTTCCTTAGATAAATATTGAATGCACAAGTAATCATAGTCACACAGACACTTCCAAAAAGCCCCCAACATTTACACAATAACACATGTGAAAACAATTCCTGTTGTAGATCCATGACTCAGAAGTGTCCATTTTTGAGCAGCTGAATTTTAACCATGATCACGCTGGAACAAGTTGCACACAGAGGCAAACAATACTTGCAAAACAACAGAGGAAGTTCTGACTGAGAAGTTTCATTAAGTCTTTTCCATAAACAACTCATTTCCTTCTTTCTAAATGTTTTTCAAGATATTCTTTTTGAAAAAATTAAAGCTTATATTGAGTTATAAGCACCCTACAGGTGTAGAACCCAAGTCATAATCACCATCTGTTCAGATGCTATTGGTACTGCCTTCTCCAGAATACTATAGTCCTCCAAAAATACCATGCTTTGTTTTTTCAGGTGCTTATCATACTAACCTGTAACTCTGAAAGGGACAATAATTCTTCCCAAACTTGGTCTATGTTCTGCATATTCTCTGCATCAGTGGGTGGAACTAGATCAGGGGATTCAGGTGGCTGAGTTTGTTCAGAAGAAATGAAGGCCGGGTTGCTATTGACCTGAGCAGGAACCAGTGACTGAAAAGCAGTTGAAGAAGCCTGAAAAGTTTAAACCAAAAATTAAAAAGCCAAACAAAACAATGATTACTAAAAAACCCACACAAAAAAACAGATGTGGATTTTCCAAAGGAAACATCTAGTTTTCGAAGTTCTACCATTTTCGCAGAACAAACAGATAAGAGTTTCTTAAGAAAAGTGCTTTTTTTGTAAATAATGGAGTAATACAAAAACAGGCTCAAGCCTACTCACTGCTTTATGCCAGCTAGAGCCAGCTTGAGGTGAAAACTCTGATCACATATTAGTCTTATGCTGAAGACAAATCTTAGTCAGAGAAGATGTGAGACTGACCCTGTGGAAGACCACCCACGAAACCACTGTACTGTGCATTTTTACCTCATGCTCATCTATAAATGGGAATGCTTCTGCCAAGAGCTGCATGCAGTCATCAAAGGACAAGGCCTCTGCTTCTGGTTTTGAAGGCTCTGTGGTCTAAATAGGAAAGTTACAAAAAAAGGTTACTGCATCTTTGAATAACTGAGGATCTTCCATTACAGCAACACATGCAAATTCATTGTAGGCAGCCACCAGGATTATGCTTTCTTGTGAATGGAAAAAGCGTTAAACACACTCACAACACTGGAGTTTACCTGTGAGAAAACAACGGGTGGCTCAGTATTTTCTGACTGAAGGCACTGAGCTGGCTGCACAGGAACAAATTCACCTGTCTCTTCGTCTAACTCCAGCTGAGCCAGCAAGGCTTTCTCCTGCTCTTTTTGGAGCTGCTCTTGTCTTTCCTTTTCAAGTTTCTTCTGTTTCTCGAGTTCATACTCCTTCTGTCGCTGACTAAAATCAAAAACTTCACGTCTTGCCCCAAGGTCTATATCTTGCCTCCAAAGGATGTCAATCAAGTTCATGTCCTGCAACAGAAGTACTTGTTTTAAGCAAGTTCCTCCCCAGCAGAACTGGTTTCAAACAACAGCAAAGCTTTTAATCTCTGTGTCAAATGGGTAGACTCATGTAACTGAAGCTTATTCTCTTAATCCTACAAAATTACCAAAATAAAATTTGGCTCTATACAACCTTTCTGAGGTATGTAACCTGGTGCTTTCGTTTCTGTGGCCCACACACAGGCTCATAGAAACTAAGAATTTATAACTGGTAAGGTTATAAAGGAAATAACCAGA
Source organism: Erpornis zantholeuca (assembly GCA_013400515.1). Taxonomy (NCBI): domain Eukaryota; kingdom Metazoa; phylum Chordata; class Aves; order Passeriformes; family Timaliidae; genus Erpornis; species Erpornis zantholeuca. The sequence goes on along the minus strand of VZTN01015066.1, from coordinate 21,743 downwards.
GGATAAATATATTCTTTTTTTTTGACTTATTTCATTGAAAATATGAAGATAGAGAATGAATCTGTTACAAAGAAAGTAATTTTTAAGAGAAAAGAGAGAAATTGGAAAGTTTGGACCCCGTAAATTTTTTTTTCACATATTCTCATTAAAGTGCAAAAGCTGACTAAAAAACACAATAGAGGCTTCCTGAAGTAACTAGGAAGCCATACTACAAAATGCATTTTGGAATATTAATGTTCCATTCTGGTATTAATCCTAAAGATCAGGAGAACAGAGCTTCTGAGATGGCAGAGAATCTGGTTTCAAAGACAGCAAGAGACATAGCATCACTAGCACTAAAGAAAATTATTAAGACTATTACTAAAAAATTGAAATTTAAAGCTTAGTTTGTGTTGATGTTCTAAATGTGATTGGTTTGGAACAGCTGAGTATAAACAGTGGTCGCAAGGTCGCAAATACTGTTAACCAGTTGGCCCCTGTCTCATCACAGAGTCCACTGTTATCAGACAGCTAACGATGACCTAGATTTCTTGGAAATCAGCTACCCTTGTCCCTGTAGTGTTTCAGGTGACAAATGAAATTCTGCTATTTAGGGAAAAGCAATCATTTAATACTATTTGCTTTGTCTACAATTACTTTTAAATTACTGCATTATGTTTTTTTATTGGGGGGGAAGGCAAGGGGTTAGTAGGTTCTTTCATTTTAGTTTTTTGCTGTTCAAATAGTCAACATTTTTAGGGCTGAAGTCTAGAGTATTTTCTTCTATGAAGAAAACCTAACACTCAAAACATATCATTTTGGATGCCTGCTGATACAGAATTTTAACACTTGGCAGCCACCTTTCTCAACCAACCAACCATTTAGCTGGTGCTGGAAATTTTTGATTTTACATTATGTTTCATTATGCTTAAAATTACCCATTGGGGCAGCATGTGAAAATAATGCTCAGCGTTGGGCACCCTCATCAGATTATCACCCTACAAGTAATACACCAAACTCTGCATTTCAATTAAACAGAACCTTCCTGATTCACTGAGCAGCTCTACACCCAAGATACAATTTTTTTGCCATCATATCAAATTAAAACATTTCCTTCTCTATAAAGGTTATTTTCAAATACAGAAGCAAAGTAACCTGAAGGCCAGCTTCATGCTGCCATTCAAAATGATTACATCTGTACAACAGCTATGGCAAAAAGCTTTAGGCCAAGTCCACATTTGAACAATCCAATTCAGTGTCCTCATTTCACATGGGATGAACGACTTCTACTAATAAGTAAAATAATGTATTTTTACTAAAATTGGGTAGTTATGTAAAATATCTTTGTGTAACACAATGCAGGCACTCCCAAATCTAAAACATGTATTAAATATACTTTGCTGGGAGAAACCAAACTCAGCTTTAATGGCCAGCAATGAAGAAGCTGAAATTATTACACTGGCTGCCCAAGACAATGTTTGGTGTTTCCAGATTGGCAGGGTAAAACGAACTAATTAAGTTCTGCAGTAACTGGAGATACTGCAATATGGTATAGCTTCATTAAGGGCCAGTAGTTTACCAGCTGCTCAGTGTCTCCTTCTGCAGCAGATCCAAAAGTGTTTCCTAGTCTCTGAGCATTTGCAATATGTTCTGGATAAAACTGCAGGATCTGGATTTTAGGGCTCACTTCTGAATTATTCATTTACAAAGCACCATTAAAAATGTGACTCAAAAGATTTTTTGTGCCTGTGTGTATAATGCACAGAGCTGTTTTCCTTCATCAGGTGCAACAGATTGCAGCACAAGAGTATCAGAACAGGTGCTCAGTTTTGGGTTAAATAATGAAAAACAAAAGTGAACAAAAAAAAAAAGAGCTACAGAAGGCAAAACACATTTTCCTTAAGAAGACAATCCATGTAGCCTTAGTAGGAAAACATAAGACCCAGCTATTACATCTGTCAGCCATTCTACTGGCCACATTCATTATCAAAGTAAGTAGCTTTGGGTGCTGCCTCCTTTGTGGGATGAGACATCTCCAAAGACACCAGCTGGCCAAAGAAAATGCTGTAGCTGTGCACCACTGCCTCTGTGTGTGTGCCGCAGTCAGTTCAGCAACCAGGATTCTTTTTTGAATGTGCTTGCATACTTATAGGGATTGTCAGCATCTTGAGGTGTTGTTTGATAAATATTACAGCACTGATTGGCTCCTGTCAGCATTTTTCAAGGGACCATATTTAGGTCAGTGCCTTATCTCTGGCATAGAGTTGACCTTTGCCAAACATTATCATGCTCTACCCCGGAGGGCAATGCTTGTCAGGAGCATCTTTTAAATTTTATTTAGTTGTTGCGCTAGTGACACTTAAAACCAAAAGAATAAGTAGTTTTATTTTTGTTACCACCGTGTAACTGGAAAAGAGCCCTCCTATTTTCAGTTTGAAAAGCTGTACATAAATACAGCAGTATTAGTCTTAACTTTGAATAACAATTCAACTAATTACTCTTAGCATAAATGGGCTACATGGAGGAAATGTTCTTCTGGTCAATATTCTGATATGTAGTATCTAACAGCACACTCATTTAAATATTAACCCGCCACCTAACACTTATCTATAATTTCAGCCAATGCTTTTAGTAATACTGCCCTTTTCAAGAAAAAAAAATATTCTGGTCATTAGTCCAAAGCCTCAGGTCAAAGTTAATGGAGTTAACATTGACCAGTGATTCACTAAGGAATGAATCACAACCACGAGCATGAGGTAATGGCCAAGAACTCTTAAAAAAAACCTTGCAGCCTAAAGCAAACATTTTGCAATTTTGTTTCTTCAGCCTCCCCACAGTCTTCCTCTTTAAGTTATTTCCCTGCCTTGTCGGACACCAGCACAGATACACACAGAGGTACCCTCACAGGCAGGCATTCTACTTCAGGTTCATCAATGAAGCAATTTTCCCCTTCTACTGCAAATGTACCCCCAAAGGAACTGTGTACTTGACACGGGGAGTGTTTAAACTAAAGCTATTAAAAGCTGTTCTCCTTTCCTGTGCAAGACTGACCCACTGGTTTTTAGATGCCTCAACATGATGTGCTGGTCTCAGAAAGGCTCATTTGGAGGGACAAGTGAGCACAGACTGGCATCTAAACTGGAACACGTGCACCGAGAGTCCTGTGAAAGATCCATCTGACCCAGAGCTGGCTGCTGCCCTTCAGAGCCAGGCTGACCACTTCCCTGAATATCAGACACATCTACTGCAAAGGCACAGCCTCATGTGACAGCCTCCACAAGCGCCCGCTTGTTCTTTCCTCCGTTGTGCAACTCCTTGGATTGCATCAGAGGAAATGATGGGTTTGGCAGAGCCAAGAGGCCACGCAGGAAGAGCCAGGCCTGTGCCCAGGAGGGATTGCAGCTGCGGTGATTCCCCCTCGCCTGGAGCTCAGCTCTTTCCCTCTGAACACCAACGCCTAAGCCAAGGGCAAATACCTTATGGGATTCAACTTGTGTATTACTGTTAACATTTTTAACTTCAGAGAAAATGGTAAGGGTTTAAGATTTTTCCCAAGTAGACACACAATGATTTGATTTTGGTTATAATATTTTCTTCGCAATTTTGAAGACAAAGAACAACTTCTCTCAACAGACAACATGCTTTGCTTTCCCATGATCCATGTAAGCAGGAGGTGCCTTCTACTGATGGGTTCTGTTCATTTAGTGATATGCTCTTCCAACCACATTGATAGCTTAGTTTGGACATATAAAGGCACTTTTAATAAGATAAACATAAATGTTAAACAATTCACATTAAACCATCATCTGGCTCCCAATGGAAATTTTCATGTTTTAGATTTACATATCAGCATTTGCCATCTGGGCAGTCTGTTATACATTTTATGAGAAAATCTCTGACTACATTGTAAAGTTTGACAATTAACTCTTATTGCTCCTAAGCAAACACGGCAGAAGGGTAAGCAAAGGAAAGAGACCCTGTTTCCATGCTACTTTCATAGCCTGACTTCCACGCTTTAAACAAAATGCTAATCTTTTGCTTCATCCCCGTCTGGTTTATCTGGTTTTGGTGTTGTTTGGAATATAAGCCATTTACAAGTAGCACTGCTAGAATGGAAACATCCAGCACCACAAGTGTCGGCAGAGAAACAATATGGTATCTCAGCACCTTCAACCCATTGTAAGCGACCCCCTGGATAGAGAGCACATTGTGGGGTTTGTGCATTTACTTCTTAAAGTCATGCCTTTTGCACCATAAATTGAGGTAACACAAGCAGAATCTCTCACCAGACAAGGATTTGTTTTCCTTTCCCATGATCTGTTAGCACATAACCCCAAGAAGACAGATGATTTCACATGCCAGCATGAGTCAATAGAAGAGCAACAGAACCAATTACTATAGCATCCAGCAAGGAGCTCAGACCAGCACTGCACGAGGAGCAGGAAAGCATTCCTACAGCTTACTCACAAAAAGAGACAGGGCAAAGTATACCTCAATTCTTACATGTTTTCCAAAAAGTAAAGGGAATGAACAAAAAAGCACCTTACATTTTTGCTGTAATCAAAAAAATGTGTCAGAAGTGAGGAAGGCTCAAGGACCTGAGATACTTCAAGGCAAGAATGAAAAGGAGGCCATCAAGTAGTAAGGCAAGTCCAAGAGGAACTGGAAGCATCTTACCACTTAAGAAAAGCACGGTGGAAGCTGCAGCTGGATGTCCTCACCTCGTTATCCTCTGGAGGAACCAAATTTGTTCAAGTAGTTTTTAAGAATTATTTATAAATAATTTAATGTTTTCAAATGATCTCTGGCATCTCCATAACTACTGTTTTGTTTTCTAAATCTGTTTCAAGGTAAGTTATTTTATTACAGCTTACAATTACAGAACAAAATTCTGGGCACATAAGCCTTATGCTTAAGAGAAGGCACAGAAAGCAGATAAAGTTAGCCCAATACCCTAACTTTTTAAAAACAATTGAGAGGAATGGGGAAAAGGGAATGACAGAAGTTATCTACACTGGTGGGCAGAGAGGTACAACTGCAACTTCAGATGTATGAATTCAGGGTTTGGAAGTGTGACAGAACAGACAGCTGTCAAACAAAGCCACATGACAGCAGACTCTGATTTGTGAATACACGAGGTTAAATCCCCAACTGCCCTGCAGAGCTGTTTGCTGTCCCGTATTTTTCACCAAGACCTTCTAAGAAATCTGGGAGGAAACAAGGTGCTTGGATGGATGCAAGGAGGTGTCTTTTTCCTGCCTTTCATACCTGCATCATGTAATATTGGTGTGACTGCACTGACACTAAACCAGTATGTTTTGACACACCACCAGCCTGCTTCTCTTTCTTTATGCCCATTTGCTCTTCCTGGCCCTCAAGGCTTTGGATGCCTAAGCCACAAAACATTCTTAAAGCCCTGGCAGGCTAACTTACCTAGGAAAGGACTCAAAAGGGTTGAAAAGCCAGAGCTTTAAAGAAGTGATACTGCAAAATAATTTTCACTCCCTGTCTATATAAATAAATCTGTTAAATGCTGTCAAATGCTGACCACGCATCTTGGGACATTTTTCTGCCCCAACAGAGCCAGATGAGATAAGATCAGTTCCTGAAATGTGAAGTGTATGTATGCAAATTTCTGTTTTCTCCTAACACACATCACATATTTCAGACTGTACCTCCCACTGTATTCCAGAATGCTCTCTTAATAAATGCCAAACTGTCAGGATCTACTCTTATAAATTAGATTAGGTGAAAAATTTCTTGGCTGGATTGTCCAGCATTCTTAAGAAAGCTTCACTACAAGCCTTGTCTAAGGGCATTACTTTGACAAAGATGGGCAGAGGTTCTGCCTGGCTGGAAGTACAATTCTGGATACTACTCACCCACTCTCCCAACCCTCACTCCAGAAACAACTCGTCTGAGAGATGGATTATTTATGTATTTACCTGAAATGTCATCTTCCAGGAGTGGTATCAACAAAGGCTAAGCCTGTTAGTTATGTACAGCTCTCAACATGATGGTTTTCTTATACACATCTCATGTCAAGCAAGCTTTGCAAACTGCCAGGGAAAAAATATACCTCGTATACACCTCATAAAAAATACACCCTGTATAGTGAAAAGACAAGTTTCTTTAAGCCTGGAGAGCAAGAATGTAACTGCAATAAAAAATAGCTGTTGAAGGATCTTTAAGGTCATTAACATCCTAACTTTACTTCAATTCCAAAACCTGCAAAATCCTAATGCTAAAAGTAAAGCGAGACCAAAGCAGGTAAAGAAAAACACCTTCATCAGAAACACAGCAAAGAAGAGGAAAAGGAAGGACACAGAACAGTTTACTTCCTCACTCTGGCAAGTCTTATCTTCTTCTAAAAAAAAATCAATCGATCAATCCCCACATCCCTGCCACTCCTTAGAACACTGGACATGTGCAAGCACCTCACAGCACTCCCAGCCTGGGCAACAGCAGCAGGAGCAACACTCTCCTCTCTGGCTCATCAATCACATCATCAATAATCAGCAATACACATCTATGTCCTTTTCCCACCACATTTGGTCTGCTTTGACATGAGCATTTATGGTACAACAGATATGGGGATTCTTGCTCAGTGCTGCAAATCTTTCTGCAAAAGACTGCTTCATGATCTACCTCAGAGACTCCAGAAGAAGCTATGCTTTTCTAAATTGTTTAATCAATACATATTTTAGATGGTAGGTTTAAAATAGTAGGAGTTTAATATAGAGTGTTGGTTTCCAGGGGCTGAATGAAGTCTGGATTGATCCCACCTCAACATACTTAAAAAAAAAAAAATAGAAATCCCAAACCCACTGTCTCAGTTGCATGGCTTACAGAAAGTCTTAAGTCTGACATTGGTATTTATTTTCTTTGTCCAACACCTGTTTTTTCCAAAGTTATCCTCTAGTACTGAGGACCAGATCTATCATGCATTGTATCTGCTCCAAATTCCCTTATTTATGCCTTAGTCAAAAAGAAAAGACAGTGTAAGGTCTAACATGATGAACTGATGACAATGAATTTTTCTTGAAAAAACTGAATTATGCCCATATTTACAAGTGCTACCCTGGCTGCTCAGAACAAGCTAAAAAAAGCCATGGTTGTCATCTCACTTCTTCAAACTTAGTCCTAAAACTCTTGACTCCCAGAGTGCTTTCTGGAACATCCATATTTAAAGCAATGAGCCATACATGTTTTCAGCACATTGCTGCTTTAGTTAAATGGGTTCTGTTTTCCCCTTTTCAGTCTTAATTATATGCTGTTAATCCAATTTTCACTTTTCCACAGTGTATTTGGCTGGTAGTGCTGCAGTCCCACTCAAATTCTGGATCCCTCTTTCAGCATAACATAGTTATTGACTTGCTATTTCTTTATCTTGCATCAGCAGCATTACAAAATTAAGTCAATAAGCACAAAAAGTTAATATGTATTCAAGTTACAATCCATTACACAAGCTGCATAATGAAATTGGGAGGCTGGCAAAAATACGGGATTGTTTTCTAAGAATGGGTTAGTCTGTCTGTTTTTGCATGCTTGATACATCAACAAAATTCTGCTGTGCTGCCCCAACAAGTAAAGCAAGTGATTCTGTTGTGGCTGACTTTGTAGCTGTTGTCTAATCACCATGTACTGCATCACATAACTGCATTTTGAAAGGTATTCAAAAAGCAGCCATCTCAGATAGATCAGCTTTTCCTGACATAAAATATGGCTTTATTTGTGTTTGGGTTTTTTTTTTTTCCTCCCAAGTTAAAACTGCACCATAATAAAACAGGCATTTATTGAATTTTGTCATTTCTATAACAACAAACACCCCCATAAGTAAACAAATAAGATAAGAAAAATACTGCTGATCTTTTAACCACAGGAACACAAAAGCCTTTGTGCCCCACTTTATTTTCTATATCGAACCTAAAGTACTTGAAAAACAGTTACCTGTTAAATTATTATCTTCCAGCTATTCTGCTGTACCCAGCCAAACATGGACTCTGCAGACATTGCCACACAATATTCACTAGTTTATACACAAGAGGATTTGTTTATAATAATGGCTCGGTCATCTGGGAAACACGATCCAGTCAAATTACAGCACATTCTTTTGTCCAATGAAACAAATCAGGAAGCAAAATGAACATAGGAACAGGGGAAAGAACCTAAAAAAACCTGCAAATAACATTTATTAAGTTGTGTAAATCTTGAGTGGGTTATAACCTATTAGCCACTATTTTGGCTTCACACCTTTTGGAAAAGCAGGTTTCCAACCACACATGAAAACTGTGTGTTTGTTTGAGGGGCCATACACTCTCCAGGATTATTCAGAATCTTTCTTATACTACACATTTTCATCACACTGGCACCTTAACATAAAGACCCTATTTCTAGCTGTCCTTTTGCTGATGGCTGGGCAAGTTACAGGGACAGCACCAGCTGGGTCACTACAGCTGCACCACAGCCAGGATGTGGACACTACATGCTCTAGTACTACTGGAGGCACCTCTTGCCAACTTCCACCTCACGATCTCACAGGCAACTTAGGTTGTTGTTGTGGTTTGTGGACCAAACTACAGTAGCAAGCAACTAGAGCGTCTGGGTGATTTAGAAAGCAATGAGGTTCACCCAATGTCCTGCCAGCACATACCCTTTTTAGAAAGAGCCCCTTTCAGAAACACAGACATCTACTGTGGCTGCATCAAGGAAATTCCATACAAACACCTCATCAGCCAGGAGTACTATCTTAAGACTAAAAGCTTAAGAATAGGGTTATATTGCAGGGAATAGTATTTGCTCCAGATGTGCCCACATGTGGCAGAGTATGCAGGTACACAGTTCCCACTGCAGTCTGTGGGGCACAGGTGTGAAATACCCTGTGAGTCAGTCCTGCAATTAACTAGCCCTTTTCACATACATAATCCATATAGTCAGTGCTGGGAATTCAGAGTCAGTGCACAGTTCTGACTAAATAAGCAGGGTCAGGGGTTTTTTGAGTGTTGAACCTCCAATATGCTTATTATTTAGTTTCTGCAAGGGGAAAAGAAACCAAACCCAGAAAAGAGGCCAAAAATAGATTGCTATTCAACTGCTCACCACTGGGCAGTACAGAATCATAACAGATTTGAGAAAGGGATACCCAGTGGGCCACATTTTAGCTGTGCTGGCAGTATCTTTACAAAAGAGTAATTCATGGTTAAATGACACTACGAACTTAATTTGACACTGAGAACAGGTTCATTAGTGATATACTTTAGTCAATAGTAATACCATTCAACTGTGTACTGTTGACCAAAAACACTCTCCCTAAACTTCCACGAAGCATCATAGAAATCATTATTTGATTTGCATGAAATAGTTTGTATAGCTTTTCCCCTGTCTATAGCCAGACCAAGATACATAAGTTATCTTTCCATAGAATGAAGCAAGGGTAGATTTTACTCATTTTCTTAAGCACTTGTAATTCACACATTTATCTGCAAAAAGCAAGCCTCTAGAAGTCATCAGCCCCCATAAAGGCTTCAGGAACCTCTCTCACATGAAGGTCCTGCAAAGTTAAACAACGAAACCAGAAAGCTCAGTAAGGGCCAACAAGTCAGGCATCCACATGTCAATTTATCATTTCTGTCCCCAGTGACAGCTTTTGCTTAAAAAAAGGTAAACCCACTGAGGAAGTGAACCATAACTGGGTAGAAAACAAAAGCTTCATCTGTGTGGTGCATTCCAGCTCTCACTTTTCAATTTATAAATTCTGAAAGCAGAAGTATCTAACTCATCTTCCAAGGCATAAACCAGAGCAGGTAAATGATTTTATACCTCTTGCCAAAGTAATGCTCAATATCTTCAAAAGAGCAATAAAACAGCAAAACTCAACCATCAGTAACTGTGTCCTTCCATCCAAATCAAGAGCCTTCACCACCCATCACTTTCCTTGGGGTTTCTTCCACGTCTGACCCTTGGAGAATACAGTAGACTCTTAGCCCATTTTATCAAAAATTCTCATCCCAAGCTTGATTTTGAATTTAAAATAATTCTATGGCTCTCACCTTAGTGACAGTTTTTCAGAATAATTTGAAGAACTCCATTAGCAGTTTTACTATTTAAGTGGCTTCCATTCTTCACTTTGCCAGCAAAAAGAAACTTTGAGAGATGAAAGATGTCTAGAGATGTACACATTAGCTGTCAGCTGAGCAAGGATTCCTAAGAGTGGTCAATGCAGACTAGACTCCTGAAGTGGTAGATGATAAAAGATTACAAATCAAGCCAGAAAACATTCCATGGCACTACAACATTTCACTGACTCACAACAATTCATACTAGTTGAAGAATTAACCTGATAACATTCTAGTTCAAATACTAAAACCAAAATAGAAAGTACAATATCAGAAGGCACTGGGCTGTAATTCTCTCTTACAGCCAACACAGCTATAGGGCACATAAATACAATGTGCATTTCCAGAGCCAGAGACTTAAATTTAAATAATGTTGAAGACCAGCTGTCAGAAATCATGTTTTAGATTCAAATATAAGTTCTGGTTTTCATATTAAGCTATTGTTTATTTAACAAATATCAGTGGGACAGTGTTCCAAAAATTCCTCAGCTGACACAGATCTGCGCAATACCCATCTACAGAAGGAACAAAGCCAAGTGTGAATGTAAGTCTGTGTCATAAAACAGAAAACATGTCCATGCATCTCATGTCAAGTAATTCACAGCAGATTGCACCAGGGTCTACATATACCAAGGACAATTCGTGCATTATCTGCACTGGTGCAGACATATCAGTGACTCCTTCTGTGACTGTGACTTGCGAAGTTAAGCATTAGTGTCACAAACCGGGGTGGAATAGTCCCACTGACAGGCCTTGGATGACCTCTGCTGCTACAGTCTCCAGGTTCTGACTCTAGCCATGAAGCGTCCAAAAATCTTACCCATCTGAGCTGAGTTGTACCAACTTTCAGAGCTACCCACCCATCCCTGCCATCCTCTCCTGTCCATTGTTCTGCTACCCAGCTGATTGTGGAACATCTGGTCACATAACTGCATGCAATCCAACAGGAAATACCCTGATTTAGAATAAATTTCAGTCTTCTTAGGCGACAGCACATAACTCAAGCAAACAGTCCTGAAGGCAGAAAGAAGAAATGATGAAGTGCCCACGCCCAGGCGGCCATCTGCAGAGCAGACATTAAACTGGCCATCTTACATGGGAGCCGGCAGCATCCCGAGCGGCTGACCTGCATCAACCACGTGCTGCCTGGGAATTCTGCACGGGGATCTCCCACTAGGGAGCCCAAAGCAGCACAAGAACTGTTCCACTCTAATTACAGCAATAAGTAGGAAGACACTAATTTTACCACAAGGTTTCAAACAAACAAAAACCCCCAGGATCTTTCTATCATAGCTCTTTACAGCTAAACGGTGGTGATGACCTGAGCAGGAAGCAAATCAAAGTCACAGCAACTCTTCACATAACTCAGCTGTTGAAAAGTCACTGCTTTAACATTTTGTAGGTATTAATTTTCAAACACGGCAAATAGACACACCCTTAATCATAAAACAAACGTCCTCTACAGGCACGCTATCAACCAAGCTCCTGAGTCAATTTCTCAAGTATGCAAACTTTGTTTCGCAAGCTGTCTCCAGGAGTGGAATTTCTGTTATACTTACAAGAGACAGCATGTAAAATCAATACAGTAAACAGCAATAAAACTTTGAAACTGCAAGACAGAAGTGGAGGCATGGAGGGAAAAGTTGATATCTTTACATTTCCTAGCAATACAGAAGCTACTTCCTTAAAAGGTTTTAAAGAGATGGTTTCAAACTGATCTTACATAACTTGTTGCTGCAACTTCAATCTTAAATGAACTTTCTTTTCCTTTCTCTTCTCTTTTTTAACTATATTGCTAATAATAATACTGCAGAAGTTAGGCTAAAAGTCTATCTGCAAGACATGTGCAAGGCTGAGTGATTCCAACTCCCTCAGTACTGCAATAGCATCAACAACTAAGACACACCTATTGGAATGGTTTAGTTTACATTTAAAGATAGAAAACATTAATAGTCATTTACAGAACCTTCCAAATACCTTTGCTAAACAAACAGTCTTTTATATTCTTTCCTCCCAGTATAAAAACTGCAGCTAATCAGGCCAAAATCAGAAATCTGAACTGACATAATAAAAAACTTCAACTGCATCTGTAGTACATAAATTGCAGCCACATATGTATTATTTCTAAACTATACCCATTCTACTAGAGCTTTACCAATTAGTACTTGTGCTAGGGTTTAATAATATACTACTGAGCAGCAGTTATACTCTGCTGGTAAGACAATGGTAACTTAACTTTGATGGTAATATGGTAAATGGTAATTTATTCTGTTATTATTGCCTAATAGCTTTCTAAGATCTCCAGAACAACATATCAAAACATCTAATTATTTTAAAGTGAGTTTTAAAGCGAATATTAACGTATAAACTAAGACACAAATACAAAGCTAATGTATCGACATGTTACATCGAAAAATGAATGTGTCACTTAAAGAAAACAGAAAATATTTCGCCAAGATTTCAAAATGGCAAACGACAGAAAACGGAAGATCCTTCATAAGATAAAGGCAAATGCTCCTCTCCTAAGCAGTCAAATAATTAAACACTTTTATCCTTACTAGATGTTACAGATTGCTTGGTTACCCAAATTAATATTTAATTTAAATGTATGGTGCTGAATTAATACTTAATTTGAATGTATGGTTCTCAGAGACTTTGCTTCCATTTGAAATGGACACTGTTGGCATATGCATGTCAAAGTAAGACTAAAGTAATATTAAAACAAGATAATCTGATGGGGAATATATTTTTTTATTTCCTTAAAGAATGGTAAAAAAAAAAGAAATATGTATCTAGAAATCACAAAGAGAAAAATAGTTGTCCCTCTGCTTGCTTCAAAGACCAGTAATACTGCTCTTTCACTTTAGAAAAACTTAAGCCCTACAAGATGATTAAAGTCTTGCTACTGCCAATTAATACGTGACTGTCACTAGCTTTGCTTTTCCCCTAAAGAAAGCAGTTAGAGGGTAGGAAAGCTAAAAGTACACATTGCCTATCTTTAATTGAAATGCATTTGCTGGTATCTGTTTCAGATAAGTCTCCCATGGTTTTCAGCAGTTTTGTCCACCACAGATAGCACTGCCGCCTTCGGTTCTTACCACTGGTTTAATTGTTTACCTTAATGAAACAAATAGGCCATAAAAGAATTGCAGTTGAGCAACCCTGAGCGGCATTGTGGTTCACTGTATATCAGTCATCCTCGGATAACACAAATTCAAAGTCATGACTCCCAGCTCCTCCTCCACGACTTTTCATTGGACTATATTCAAAGACTTGCAGAGGTAGCAGATGAAGTGTTTTCAAAACCAATTAAACCAGTTTATTGCTGAAAAAGGACTAAGCCGACCAATGTGTCGTATTCTTTCCCCTTCACCTAAAGCAGCATTCTGTGGCACAAAGTCCAACTCTGGCATAATATACTGGATCAGAAAACTGAACTGACTTCAAACACTTTCAAGTTTCTAGGAATGTGCTATATTAAAATAAGTTACTTAGGGCTGGAATGAGACAGAGGCCAAAGCAAACTTTAACCAGGTGATTAACCTGGAGACTTTGCAGGACTTCTTGCTGGCTGCAACTCAATCAGCAGGGGATTAATATTTAATTCATGCCAATGGGTTACTGCCTGAACTTGTACTGCACTGGCCTCAGCCAAGACAATCATTGTAAATACATCACACTTGCACAAATTGGCCTAATTTTAGTGAAGGGTTTAGTAATTTTAAAGCTTATCTTTATAATTGCCAGGAGAAAAAAAAGAAAGAAGCAGTGTTCTAGATACAAAAATCAAACTAATTTCTCTGCAACCAATCACACACCCAGCGTTACAGGTAGGGATCATTTACTGGAATCTTCATCTGGACTTCCTATATTTTCTCTTTCTCCCCCAAGTTCACTCTTTTCTGAGCGTGCAATTGACTATTTTCATTCTCCTTATAAAGTCTACTTTCAAAATCTTTCTAAAGTCTACATTCCAAAAACTTTCAATGACAAACTCCAAAAGCTTTCACTGTTCTGTGTTTTCTTAGTTCTACGGAAGGAACAAGTACAACAAAATTTTACAAGTATGTATGAAAAACTCAAGTAAGGAATAGTATGAATAGATTTTACTTAGAACAAATACTTCACTTAGCTCCTTCCATTTTCGTGTTCCTCAACATCACCTCACAAAGCCCTGCAATTCCACAAAGGTATCTGACATTTTTTTAACAAAATAAGTATGTTCAAGATGCTATTGCCACATTAATTTTAGTCAGGATCACGGAAGTAGCAGTATCTATCAAACAGGTATTTTTCTGCTTTCCAAAGTTAAAAGGTAAAGAAAGCAAAAGAAATCAAAGGGTATTCAGGTGCAATAATAGATACAATAATAATTTTCAACCACTTCCTTGTCTTTTAAGAACTGCATTCTTATTCAGGATGAGTATTATACCATCTCTATTATTTCTATTAAAAAAGTAAAAGAAAAAAGAGACAGAAAGTAAGAGACAAAATTTGTTCTTGCCCATGAACATTAGTGGGAAGTGTACGCAAACCTTCCTAACCACCCACACAGTCCTATGAAAACATCTCAAGTTCTTTAAAGCACACAAGATCATCCAGCTGCCTTCTACTTACAATGAATGCTCTTTTTTTGTTCCAGTTTGGTCTCTTTCAAACATTTCCCAATGAATTTTCAAAGCCAATATCTTTTCCAACTTTGAGTGCTAAAAATTAATTTCTTCAAGTCAGATAGTCAGGTTTTCTGAGACAATGAACTTGCACTTCCCCCAGTGCAATACAACTGTAAGTTCTGGGCACATTTTAAAGACAAGCTACAGAACAGGATTCATATGATGGATATTTACTGCACTAATAACAATATTCAATTAGCTGCTCTTCTGAATGGATTGACAAGATCAGCTTCTGCTAGGCTACATTCATCTCAGCCAAACATGCTACATTGCATTATATCTAACACTGGCTTAACTGAAAGATATTATTTGGCGAGTTTTGAAGGAAAGAAAGCTCTACCAATACAGCTTGATATCAAAGTGAGCATAGAACTACTGGGAGTGTCAAAATAAATGCATTTTTACTTAAGGAAGTGCCACCATGCTCTTGGCTTGTGCCACCCTCTCATCTACTTCCTCCAAACTTGTCCTCCATTTTAGCAGATAACAATATTTTCAGAAATATGGGCATTTCTGAATTTTATCCACATAGATACATGAACAGATATATCTACAGATATCTTGATCAGATATTCCTATTTGATAAGGTTATTAAATCACATTATCAAGAAACTAAAAAAAAAAAAACCTAAAAAAAAACCAAACCAAAAAGCAAAGGCTTGTTGCCAGCTCTGAGTGGGGTACTTGTTTAACTTTCTCACTGAATCTACCCGCATGTGGAAATGAGAAGCTATTAGAGAATAAAAATAATCCCACTCACTTAACAATTTAATGCAGCAGGTCAAGAAAAAGAAAAGTATGTTTAATTCGTCATTAAAGCCCTCTAGACTGAAGAGGTCACACTAACTGAGCTGGAGACTCCTCAGGACAGCTCTCTGTCTCTTAGGTAAAAAAATCTAACAGATACACTTGCATGCACACTCAATTATTTGGTTTTGCCAATTGTTGTAATTAGTCTTACTTCCACTCTACTGTAACCCACAGCTTCATTATTTGTGTTGGAAAGGGAGTCCTTTTTTTGACCCTCTTGTTGTGAGGGTCAAAATGTAATAACTAAGGGGCTTGTTGAGATTTTTAACAAGGTTACATGCAACCGTTTCAATAACTTCACATTTACCGAAGAGAACAGCTACTAAGCCCTGCTTTCACAAGTGTGATTTCAAACATCCAGACCACTTGCTCCATTGCAATCTTTTTTCTTGGATGATTTGAGGTCCATGTAGGCAACATTCCAGTGCACCTCTGTATCCAGAGGTGCATCCTATTTCCAGGCAGAAAGGTACAACAAGGGAATACTTCTTACAAGAATATTGCAGGCAATAGCTCTGCTAACTCCCACAGAAGTACATAGCTGAAAGTGGAGGTTTTACATTCTGGTTCAGGAGTTCAATCAATCCCTGCACACTCACCTTTACTGGTATGACAATTGCTACCAGGCACATAGATCCTAAGAACACCCTTCCCATCTGCTGCCTTGCCAAATCTGAGGGGCTAAATGCAAATTGTGTTTCCCCTTTTTCATTCTGAGTGAACATCTTATGGTACAGGGTATGTGAATTTTCCATTTAATGAATACATTTAGAACTGTATGTCAAAGATGACGATAAGTTGCTATCTAAAAAGCACAGTGCCTTTTCAGGCTAGATCTGCAAGAGAAGAAACCAGCAGCTGCTGAGCTCCAATAGGAAAAGTGCAACAGGTGACTTAGTAGAGGGGGTTTGACAAAGCAGGCAAACGAGTAACAAAAGCAAGGTTTCTGGAAGAGAAGTCACAGTGGATTCAGGAAGAAGGTACAAAGGCATATATGCAGGAATTGGTCTGTCAAGAGTCCCTCAGAAATGAGATCAAAAGTGCCTGGATAATATAGGCAAAACCAAATTCACAGGGTGTTTATGTAATACAGGCCAAGACGGTGATTTTTGTTGCAGTATTTTCCAACAAACTGAGGAGGCAAGGTGGAGGTCATGGCTGGAAAAACAGATGGGCCAAGCAGACCTATGAGCAGCCCAAGACTCGAAAGGAACTGTACCCAATGAACAGAAAAAGGTACATCCAATACTACTAAAATAATAGTACCTGTAGGAAGTACCCACTTATATATCCAAAAGAATGGACGGTGTTAGACGAAACTCTACTACATAGCATATATCGTACCAACACATGCTAGAAGAGCATCAGAACAGTCGAGTCTTAATTTTGCAGTAACAAAAGAATTAAAGCAGGTCCAGAACAAGTTTTAAGTATTACTTCTTTAGACCTAGCATTTTGTGGATAAGGATACGTTTATACTTAAAAGCCCAAGAAAAGCACAATTATATAAATTTATAATGGAGTTCAATTATGTTCTCAGTTATTCACGCAGCCCTTGTGCGACTAGTTGGCAACACAACAGTACTGAACTTCCCCGGGCTTCGAGAGAAGAGGCTCCACAGCACATGAGTACAAACCACAAACACTTCTGAGCCTCCAGGACATTCGCCCTGGCAGAGGCCACTCCGGCTCCGTGTGCTCTGCGCCCAAAGCCCGGGCGGGGCGTCTCCAGCACCCGGAGGAGCCGGGGCGCACCCCGGCCGGGGCAGCCCGGCTCGGGCTCCTCGGGCTGCGTGTGCGAGGCTGATCCGGACCCGAAGGCGAACCCGGAGCCGCCCCGGGACAGCGCGTAGTTGTGCAACAGCCCCGGAGAGGGCCCG
>VZTN01015060.1:9430-28964 GCA_013400515.1 Erpornis zantholeuca | reverse complement strand
TACGGGCAACACCATTACATAATTCTTTAGCAGCAGAACTGTTCTCTCCAGTTGGTGTAATACTGTCTGAATCAGCAGTGGTAAGGCTATCACCAGAAAATTATATTCAGCTTGTCTTCCACATTGTAAAAGAGCATTGCAAGTACCAAGCAAACACTCATAGAGCTCACTTTTAAAATACAATCCTTTAAAAATAGATCATTAAAACTAATTTACATTCAAAAGCAAACATTTTCAAAGAATACCCTTTGTTAATGTTCACTTAATCTAAACTTCTATTTTCAGGGTATTATGTACTCAGAATTGTGCAGTAACACAAGCCTTCAGAACATGCTTTATTCCATTTAACCTGTAATGTCATTCACCATGTCTTATCTACAAGAAAATTAGCTAATATGTAAATAATGAACAAGATTAGTCAGCAACAAATGCTATCACCCAAGTGATGTATTAACTGATCTTGTCATTAAGTGACTACACTATGCTTATCTAAGGAAGTTAAAACATAGAAGATAGTGCTGAATAAAAGACATTCTGCTATCCTCAAAAGTTTACTTTGTACCAATACTTGGAGTGAACACATCCTATCTTTACTAATTAAAAAATTAGTATTATTTAAACAAGCAAACATGATTTATTCCTGGACACTGCCTTTAAAATAGTGAAATGTAAATAAATGAGATTCAACCATTTTAGCAATGCTCATCATTTTACAGAACTGTGTTCTGGCAAACATTTTCAACCTTTTCAATTAAATATTTTTTCAAGGGGAACTGCAAATAGTTGGTCACAGGCACTTAGATGACTGATAGTCCCTCACCTTGGGCAAACCTGTTGTTCCAGATGTATACAGAATATAAAGAGGATGGTCTGAGGGAACGAAGACACATTTTGAACACTGTGCTTTTGCAAGCTCTTCTTCCCAGTCAAGATCACGACCTTTGGTAAGAGGTATATGGCCCTGCCCATGGAAAAATAGGAAAATTGTCAAAACAAAACCAGATGGAATAAGAGGAATTCAGTCAAAAAACATGTACTATTCAAATTTTTTTATACAGTACTATTGAATTTTCTGTACAGTAATCTCTCTACTGCACTAGTTCTGTTTAGTATTTAAATCTTATGAATATAATATATAAAATATAATTTTAAAACTAAAAACCAAACTACAATAGAGACAGTAAACTTTTACTTGCAAAAAAGTAAAGGCACGTGCACTACACAAACATCTATCTGAAAATTAACATAAAGGCACTACGAGTGTACACCCACCAAATTAGGTCGCTGGTAAATGAGAACTTTATCAGGTTTGCTCTGTACCCTTGCCAGTGCTCCTTCTAGGAGAGATATGTATTCCACTTTCCTTTTCGGTTCTACTCCAAAACTTGCTGTTACAATAAGTTTAGGCTAAAAAAAGAAGATAGTTAATATGTACATTTGCAATATATTTTTGATATGTAACCTAATAACATTTTCCATTAAATTCAATGTATAAAATTTATCTTTACATAATTAGAAACAGGGGTTTAGATCAGTTTTCTACAGTAAATCAAGCTTGTGTGATCTCACTGTACATGCACCTGCTTTTTGTTCAGAAGAACATTAATAACTTCGGACACTTCACTATTTTCAAACAAATTTGAGTAAGAAATCAACAATATTAACTTCTTATTAGTTGTACTAATATTAATGAACACAGAGAGAAAAACCCCTGTCCGTCTTAGCTCCTTCATTAAGGAAGAGTGGCACAGTGATGTCAGCAGTTAGCTGTACTGTTTTGCCTTCTTCCTAATGTTTCCAATTTCATATTTCAATACCAGCTGTAGAACCTTGCTGGCTTTTTCACAGACTGCAATAAAAGTCACAGGAGGGAAAATAGGAGAAGGGGGAAAAGGCAAAAAAGACATGGCAGGAAACTAGAAATACATGAAGGGAATAAGCTAAAGTCACAAGGCACATGAGGGAAATAAGGCTAGAGTCTTTCAAGAGATGGCTGAAGGACTGAGGGTGCAAGACAACTAAAAATTTGTATTTGTATAGTTCTGAGATACAGATTTGTATAGTTCTGGGGCTTTTTAGACTAATTTCTACTTCCAAATGTGAACTACTTCACATCTTTGTCATTAATTTAACCACAGGTTTTGATATAAGACTTCTTAAGTCAAGAGATCTACATACAAGCTATTTCAACTTAGGTCTGAAGACCAGTATTTTAGTTTTTCAGGGGAGAAAAGAAGCACAAAAGAAATTATGCGTTAGAACATATTTTACTTGGAAAAGAATGAGTCTTCAATCGCCTTTGTTTTGAAGTTTTAAAGTTTATTTATCATATGCCTTTCAGTTTGACCAAGCTGGTTTACTAAGTGAAGTATTAGCATAATTCTCATTAGGAAGGCATAAACCATAAAGCCACAGTTAAGGCTGCATTAAATTCAGCAGACGGAAATTGTTTCTTATGCAATAAAAAATGTTTCCTGTCCAAATCTGTCATTTAGGAAAGACCCCTAATTGGTGTGTATTCAAAATAAAGATTTCAGATGAGTTTTAAAATTTCAGCATTCATCAATTTTCTTTTTCAGAATGCAGTGATTTAATAAAAGATGATACAATACAATGCAGTTAAACTGAAAATTCATTGAGAGGCCACCCTGAAGTTAGACTGTAATAAATACAATATATACAGTTCTATTCAAGTATTCTATTCTGTTAAGACTTTTGTCATCACTAGTTTTAAAGTAATTTGTAAATTATGCCACCTGTGCTTATCAACTGCTTTGTATGCAGTAAGGTCATCTAAAAACAACATCTAAATTAGCTAAGGTAATGTCCTACACAAGTGAAGAAGCATCATGGATCACTCTGTGCAAATCAAAGGCCTGCTACTGGTTTTAACTGCTCATTTCTACTGTTTTACCTCTCTGCCTAATGACATTATTTCCCCTGCACCTCTCCTCCCCTACTGCTTCCATACATCCATTTCCCATCTCTTCTGTGGCTCCATGTAATCCTGTGTGTTAAGATTAGATAGAGATATAACTCATTTGAAGAAAAAACAGGGAGAGTTCAAGGGTCCGCTGGAGCAGAAATGACAGAGATAGTGAGCTATTGAAAAAAACAAGATTATCAATTAGAAATGACATAAAGCAAGGCCCAATAGTACAAGATGTTGATTCAAGACTAACATTCTTCTTCTGTTATAAAGACTCCTCCTGCAAATTCTTCTATAGTCTCTAATACTCCTTAGGTGATGCACTTCTGAAGGAGGGGATGCCATCCAAATGGACATGGACAAGCTCAAGGAGTAGGCCCATGACAACCCAGTGAGGTTCAACAGAGCCAAGTGCAAGGTCCTGCACCTGTGCCAAGCCAACCCCTCCTAAAAATCAATGCACTCGGAGGAATTAAGGGATTGAGAGCAGCCCTGCCAAGAAGGACTTGGGGATACTAGTGGATGAAAAGCTAGACAGGAACAATGTCTGGTGCAATAGGACAAAGAGGTAATGGTTTTAAACTAAAAGAGGGTAGATTCGAACTAGATATAAGGAAGAAATTCCTCCCAAGGAGGGTGGTGAAATACTGGCACAGGTTACTCAGAGAGAAGATACATGCTCCACCCCTGGTAACATTCAAGGTCAGGTTTGACAGGGCTCTGAGCAACCTGACCTAACTGAAGATGCCTTGCTCATCACAGGAAAGCTGGACTAGATGACCTTTAAAGGTCCCTTCCAACTGTCCTATGGTTCTATAAACCTACCTATTGTTTTGATATAACAAATTATATATTCCCAGACTCAAAAAACATCATTCCCAGATGACAAAAAATCCTGTTCTCGTGCTCTGTACCATTTAATCACAATTCACTGTAGAATATCTGTAACTGCCAACACCTGACACAAGTAGAAATTGCCAGCTGCAGGACTTTGTAGCATTCCCAGGCCTATTTAAAATTCAAGATAAATTAAGGTATGCTGGCCAAGTGCACCTTTTCACAGTCACTAGAAAGTGCTTGTGATTTCTTTCACTCAGACTTTCCAACAGAATGTGAAGTTTGATTTTTTTTCCACAAGAGCATCTTGCAGCCAGCTTTCCTCTGCACATCTTTAATGCTTTCTAATTAATTTCATCTACATCAGGTCCTGTACTGCAGCATCTAAACAAATTCACATAAAAGCCTAATAAAAAGGTTAGATTATTGTGAAACTGCTTTATTTATTCAGCATTTTTACTATCACAGGTGTTTACAAGTAACCTAAGGAGTGTGCAATTCACTTATCGTCAAAGCTTTACCATGTTGAAAACTGGGGCATGTTTTCAAATTTAGATTGAGGGGTTTATTTATTTATTTATTTATTTTCATTATACATCAGATGGACCAAAAATCATCCATAACATTTAGACCTGCCTTTTAAAGACACCAAAAGGCAATGTAAATTGGGATTTAATCCATGGCCTGCAGCTAATAATTCTATAGCTAACCCTTCAAAAGAGCTGCTATATGACCTTGGGTAGAAAAGTTAAACTTCCTCTCTTTTCATTTTAATGCATGAAGCAAGGATTGTGATTATTGTGCTCTCTCTCATTTTTCCCTGAGGAAAAACCATTGGGATTAATTAGTTAATAACTGGAAAATACTCTAAACATGATAGATGATTTGTATTGTAGCAACCTCTATTTTTAAAGCTTAAATTTTTTTATTCTAGATTATTTTTTCCTAATTACAGCTTGCTAAAAAAATGGGAAGTGGGAAGACAGGGAACACTAGAGAGCTGTTGTTCGCCTTTTTTCATCATTCCAACGAACCATTCTGGCCATTTTATTAACATCTTTGTTCAAGCATCAAGGAGAGGAGGGGGAATATATTCAACTTTCTATTTACAGATATTTATAAAACTGAAGCTTCAGTCACCTGAAAAGCACTTCTGTACACAGAAATCTAAGTGAAAGTTCCACAAATCCTGGAGACTTGGACCCTATACCAAATCTTGTTTTGGTTTATATGTCTAAGCAACATGATTCAGTGGTAAGACAGCTACCACAGAAGGTCTGAATGATTCAGGTGACTGATCAAGGTGACAAAAACTTTACCTTGTTCACTAGTAGAAAACAAGAATAGGCCATTCCCTTGTTAACTGGTTTGGAACTAATGCACACACAAGCTACTAATATGCCTGCATAAGGTACTAAGATTGGTCAAGTACTATTTTCATTTTCAGTAACATAGACTTCATAACACTTTTTAAACAAGCTCAACTTGTGCCAAACACAAGCCTTTAAAGCATTCACCTCTATTAATTATGTAATCTGCATAGTCATTTATTTAACACAATTATTTCCATAGCTGTCATGCTTCGTGTAGAAATTCAATTAAGTAGAATCATAGCTTGTCCTAGTTCCAGCCAGGACAGGGTTAATTTCTGGAATAGCCAGGAGGGGCATGGCCAAGACCCAGAGGTTATTCCGTCCCACCTCAAGCCATACACAGGGTGGGAAGAGGACAGGTCCTCTCCAGAGGGTGTGGTGGGGTAGTGCCGCTTCCGCATGGTGAGCGCTCACGTGTCAATCATTTGCTCTCTTGTACACTCTGAGTATTGTTTTGCTATTACTCTTCATTTATTTCATTGCTATTTCTACCACATTGTTCTTACCTCAACCTGATCTTTACCTTTTAGGTCTCTAATTCTCCTCTCTATCCCACCACAGGGAGGAGGAGGAAGAAGGGAGATCAAGCAAGCAACATGTGGAGTGTTTCAATGAGAACAATAATTTGGGGAATACCATTCCTAAATCACAACATAGCTGAAAAAATGTACTACCTAAGATGTCTAAACATCAGGTAAACCAGCAAAATCATTTAGGGTTGGCAGCATTTTCCTATTACATTTAATGAAAATGCTGAACCAAAAGCCAGGATGAAGGTGATGCTTTGTAGAAAAAGATTGACAAACATGAGAAGAAAGTACACTCTATACAGACAAGTGTGTTAAACTCCTGCTTTTCTAGAAGGGGTCCAAATTCCTCAGTGTCTGCTACACAAGTATCAGCCTCAGCACAGATGTAGTACTTTGCTCATACTGCAACAATAGGTATTATAACCAAACTGAGATTGTGTGCCACACAAAGAGAAACATTATCCTGTCTGGAAGGAAACCCAAACAATAGGTTTTTGACATTGATTGATAGCAGTAACTAATACAATGGTGTTTGTTGTTCCAAACAGGTTATTACCTTTGCATGATCAATGCGAACTGAAAGCTCTTTAGATGCAAATCCACCAAAAATCAGGCTATGGATGGCTCCTATTCTCGCACAAGCCAGCATACAGTACACTGTCTGTGGAATCATGGGCATGTAGATGACCACACGATCTCCTTTCTTCACACCATGTTTGATCATGACATCAGCTAACTTGGAGACCTGTACTGACAAAACATTCACATTTAAAGTTTCTCCAGATCTGCTGTTGCCCCATATAAAAACAACTTTCACACCGTCAACAGATGCAGGACATTAAAAAGACAAGCCAGTATGATAAAGAAAGCTGATGAACATAACAGAGGTTCAATAAATTCAAGCCTTTTTGCATTTTCCTTTTTGCAAAAAAACCCATTAATATATTTTTCTTTTGTGAAATAAAAATGGAAGGAGGCTAACTATTGTAGTCAGTACAGCCAAAAAAAAAAATCAATAGCAATGTCTAGAAAATTTTTAAATTACACTCTAACTACTCATTCTTTTAATCAGGTAACCGTTTATATTTCTCAATTTTAGCTCTTAAGAATTAATGTGAACAGGGCATTTCATAACACAAGTTCTGTCCCAACTAGCTAACTTTGAAACACAAATCAATATGTAGTACTATGTTCTTTACTACAGTGTCATAAACTTGGGCGAATCTGAGATGAGAGACCTTACACCCTGAACCAAGGATAAATACAAATTCAGAGAAATATCTAGATTTAAAGATTCATTTTTGCTCTCATTTTCAGATTTTCATTTTTGCTATGCAGAAACCTGAAGACAGACTATGTATGGCAGCAAAGGACTGGGACTCAAGAAATGCAACAGACTGATCAGCAGCAATGCTTCTGTAACGCTGTAAGAAAATATTTACTACTTTGACAGCATACAATATTCTGTCACAAAAGTAGTATTGAGTATTTCATCAGTATGCCAGGATGGACAATTTATCACATAGTAGGTTGGATTATAGTGAGCATGGGAGCCTGTGGCAAGCACCATGCAGTTGCCCCAACCTGCTTGTTGTGGCATGGAAATGTGGCACCTTCTGAAAGAAATGCTTTCATTTATATTATTGAAAAAATTGAGTTTTCTCTTTTCAAAGAGTAACTACATTCAGTCCTAGAATCCTGATACATGAAGAAGTTGATGAAGAGGACATCAACTGCGTTGTATGGAGTAAGGACATCTAAAAACAACCAACACTAAATTAGCTAAGGTGATGTCTTACCCAAGTGAAGAAGCATCATGGATCACTCTGCAAATCAAAGGCCACTACTAGTTTTAACTGCTCTTTTCTACTGTTTTACCTCTCTGCCTAATGACGTTATTGCCTGCACCTCTGCTGCTATATTGCTTTTATATATCCATTTCCCACCTCACTGTTTCTCTCTTGAGTGGAAATGTATCTTCAGACTTTCAGTAACCTGAGACAGTAACATCCAGAAGCTCCAGAAGCATCTGCTCTGTCTTTACATTAAATTCACAGCTCATCCACAATCAAACAACACGTTTTTACACTTCTCCCTGAGGATTTAAGAAAATGGAAACACAGAAGCCCCAGGCAAGCACTTCTGCATCAGCAGATACTGCACAAGTTCCATTTTTTGTATGCATTGCATAAATCCCTGCTGTTAATTTCAACCACAAGAACATGTTTGTAAGGCAAAGTCATCACCACACCAAGCTGAAAAGTCACACAAACTAAGGTATCTATATGATTTTTATGGAACAGATCTCTTATCTTAAATATTACTGATTTTCAAAAGAAAATATCTTTAATGCTAGACTTATATATAGTCTATATTATTGCCTATCAATATAATATAAAACTGACATACATTATCAAAACTCAAAAACCAAAGCCTGGACATGTACAAAGCTACAATTTACTGCCATACCACCAGCATTTACAGTCATTTCTAGGTAGAATTGGAGAAAGTAATTGTAAATAAAGGTAACAACTCTACTTCCAAAGGTAATTTACTTTTCTATACTTCCTAATGTGATACCATTAAAATCTGTAAACACAGAGTTAACATCACCTTCCCTCACAGACACAAGAAAGCTAACAGTTATCTTCCCTGCTTGTGACTCTCAAGCAGAGGGTTGACAAAAAGGCCAGAGGCAATGAAAAAAACATTTAATGAGTACTTTTATAGTCACTGTAAGTGTGGATAGTAGGCAATAAATAGTTAAACACAATGGAGAAGTAGTATTATTATTCATTATTTCATAAATAATTATTAATAATTATGAAAAAGGCAATGTTTGCTTGCTAAAGGAAAAAGACATTATTTAATGATAATAATTAGTAATTTTGTAATAGAAGACTCCAAGTGCCTGTAAACAAGCTATATAACAGGTTCCTGGGTGTAGGAGGGAGACAGTGAAAACATCTCTATGTACTTAAGAAATTTCTATTGAAATCTATTACAGCTAAATTGTATTTAAAGCAGAGCAGGTGTGCAGCACATTGCAGATAGGAACTAAATGTCACATGTGTAAACCCAGTAATCACTTGTCTACATTTCCCCACCCGAAAAGAGTGTCACTCTTCCATGCCACTGAAGACAACAATCCAATCCAATCCAATCTGTGGATATCTATGCTTGTGCCCTTTCCCTCATCCTTCTCACAGCCAGGGAACATTTGGACTGTATAATAAAACACTGTCTCTATCTGCAACTATTTGGAAGACAGGGGAACATTCTAAAGAAGGTTTACATTGCCCTTCAGATTGATGTGGTAGCCCTGAAATATCCAAGCAACCACTCCTTCTAAAAAAAAAGGGGAAGGGGGGAAAGTGAGTACTGACATTTCATTAAACTGTTAAAAGTCATGAAATCAAGAAATGTTACAATGAGTTGTCATTTATGATTTACATTAAGACAGCGCAGTGTACTTTATCACTCAAAAGCTAACATGCTATTTCTCCACTTCAAGTTTAAGACTGCTCACTCACTTCAATTTATTTGACACTTCAGTAATAAAATCACTTGAGACCAAATGATATAAGAAACTCAAGTAGGCTTTCAGCTTTGAAGACCAGAGCATAAATTACACTTCAGTCAAACGCATGGACCCAGTGAGCATGGTTTACATTTACCCAAAAACCAAATACTACAGCTGCACTAGCAGCTAAGGTTTCTAAGTAATTCAGTTCTGAAGTAAGCTGCAAGCAGTTACTAAAAGCAGTTTCAGTCCATGCCAAAAGAATTCCTCTTAAAAGATACAAAACCAGAAACCCCATTTAAAATGCTCAAATGAGGAATTCCAAACCTTCTTGGGTTGAACAGTGACTGGGACACACAAGCATAGAATCCTTCAATGCAAGCTAAACTCTTCTAGACCTACAAGATCCATGAAAAAAACCACAACAGGCTACATCCCTCCCATTTTCAGCAGATCTCTTTGTTACTTCTGTTATCAGCAGGAGTCCAGTAGCTACCAGATTAACTAAATTAAACTTACTGTACAAGAGTGGACCAGAAATCTTCAACAGACAAGCTATTAATCTCAAATATTGCCTTTCACAATTATTTGCTATTGATTAAGAACAAACGGTAGAGAATTCAGAAATAGTATTTAGATAGGACTCAGCCTCCAGCAAGATTTTAATGAACTTCTGAGTGAGTACTGCTACATACCCCAGAAAACTTAAACCAGTTCTTCTATTTGGTTTGGCAATGCTCTGTAAGAAGAAATGTAGATGAAAGGATGTGTATGTCAACTAGTAAAATTTTCTCGCTTTGCACAAATCTGCCATGTCCTAAGACAATTAATACAGTTATAGAGACCTAAAATTAGGAGACTTAATATAATCTCAAGCTTAAAAAGCAGAGAAAAGGCTACTTTTCAAGTTGTTTTCAGAGGAAATTTCTACCAAGCAAGTTCACTTGAGATAATTTACACTAAAATAAAATGAGTATTATATGTCATGTATATAAACATTGTATTTGTGTAGATATCGTAAGTATTGAAGGCAAATGACACAAAAATTGCATATAAAAAATTGCAATTATACTTATTATATATAAGATATATATTAGATTATATTAGATAAGGAGCTGGATCCTTTCAAAGTCTTCTGACTTCTTAAAACACCGAAGATAGTTGTTCCAGTTCCAGTTGTTTTTTGGACTTGATGAATAAAAAGAAAACTGGTAAGAAGTAAACGTTTACTATATTTTCCTTAAAAGGTAAAATGCATAACAGGTTTATAATTTCTTTGTAGCTGTATGACTTCTCTTCTTTCAACAGTGGAATAAACCCCTCACAAACTGAATTACTGTATTCTGAACCTCATTTCACATTTTAAACCATAGGTTCACATTACTCCAGACACTATATGCATATCTTAAGTACGGTGAGCATTCAAAGTAAACCATCTTGGACACTGAAAGTCTGACTCCAACATTTCTTTGTACCAAGTTCAACTGCTACACGTAACTGGAAGAAAAAAGCCAGCTGAACAAGAGCAGCAGCATGAGGGCAAATCTCCAGCTGACAGACATGAGAGCCAAGAACCTTCAGTGGGGCAGGCTGAAAACACTCATGGTGGCAGCAGCCCATGGTGAGGTGTGGAGTAAAACTGAGTACGCTGATGCAGAACTGGGTATTCAGAACCTCAGCAGGGGTAAGCTACCTCAGCCAACAGGGAATTCAAAATGCACAGACCTTCCAGACAGAAGGGCCACCAGCGCTCCCATGACAGACTGCACCTAGGGGCAGGTGACACAGCTTTCTTTAGAGTTCCCCCAGTTACATCTCATCTAGGCTTACACTCAATTATGTGCAGCAATAGCCAAGACACACATTTCATCTCTATGGAACTGTATTTTTGCTCATTACAGTCAAGAGACTTGACTAATGCTATGCTTAACCTTTTAAAAAAGATCTGTTAGAGGAAAAGAAAATGAAATCAAATACAGACAAGTTAGAAATTTAACCAACCAGGTAAAAAAACCAATTAAACTGTAAAAGAAAAAGCGGGACTAGAGGAAGTTCAAAATCTATTGAATGCAGTATCATTTGGCAGAGGTAATAAAGCTAATAAATCAATACTCAGCACAGTAAAAGGAGTAAACTAGTGAGGTAGGCCATTTCTACCTCTTTGGTATCTACCTACTGTGCAATATTTACTACCCCTTCTCATTAACAAGGTTATTCTAAAACATACCTGTTCCAGAAGTTCCTTATATGTTATTTTCTCTTTGGTATTTGTAACAGGACTGTCATAAATAATGGCAATTTGGTCTCCTCGTCCATTCTCAACATGACGATCTACAGCATTGTAACAGATATTCAGCTCTCCACCTACAAACCTAAAAAAGAAGTTTTAAGTATGTATACCCAGCCTTCCAAACCAAGACAACTTTTCCTTTTTTTTTTTTTTTAGCATTTTGTGTTTTTCTTTTAAGTAATGAGAGCATTCAATTAAAACGTAGCTCTTAAAACTTTATACTCACCTAAGGAAGTAATTTTTTATTCTATCATGAGTGACTCATCATGAGTGACTCAATAAGCTAAACATGATTATTAGTGAAAACAGAGAAGTTAAAGTGCTGTATCTTAATTGACTTAACTAAAAATCTGCTAAATTTGACTGTGGTTTAACTTAATTTGCATTAATCACTCTAATTTTTATATCTATCATATCATAGAAAAAGCATAAATTCACATAAAAAAATTCAACATTACAAAAATATCTTACTATTTTACTTTGTAAGCACACACATATCCTTTTCAAGGAGAACAGAGCCTTTTGAAGTTCAGGACCCAAAATAGCCTTGTTCATCTCTTGGCAATAACAGTTGAGCATACAAGCATCTATAGCTAAATGTAAGTGGCCCAAAGAGTTATAAGATCACATGATTATAACACATTTGGGAACACTGTTTTACATCAGTGACTCGAAAAATTCTGCAAAGTGATTTGAGTCACAACCTCTTCAATAGCCAGACATTTACAGAAAATTCTTATCTTCCAATTAAAGAAAAACATTTCACAAACTTAGGTTATACTTTTATTGTCAGTTTACACAGAAAAAGAAAATTCACGTGCAGCATAATCCTCAAGGTACAAAAATACAGAAGATATCAGATACAAAGGCACTTGTATTTACTAGAAGACGACACAGTACCTAAAAGCTAAAGTTCACACTAAATGATGCCCTCTTCTTTTGTTCTTCTATCTGCACATACCTCTCTGCAGCAAAAATATCAATATACAGAAAATACACAATTGAGAGTCTCCAAAAGGTTCTATGGGGACAAGTGTACAGTGATAACATACTGTTATAATGCAACTAGAAATAATAGATGGCCTAAAGTAACCCAATACTAGGTTAAAAAAATATTTCCTTTTTCACTTTTCCTGTTTAGTGAAGGACTGCTCTAAATCAGGATATTTTATATATTAGTCTTATATCCATGCATACACATGTCATGGGACAGTTTTTATTGTCCAAAAAAGGCAATTGTGAAATGAAAACAATTTAGGATGTGTAGGATGCTGCAATCTTACTGGAACTCCTTTGCAATGTTATTAATACAAAGAAAGTGGGGGACCATGAAAGTTACAAACCATTCTGTACTACAAAACCTGTCCCCTAAAAGGAAAACCACATGAAATAAACGACCTGGAATTGTTTCACATAATATAGAGAAACTCTGTATTACTGTCATAAAAATTGTGTAAGATTCAGATTTTTATATCAAATCATTGTAGGATGATACTAGCAACGGAACACAGTACCTGGACTATGCATATTCACTTAAAAATGAAAAACATGAGCAGGGACGAGAGCTTTGGTTCTTCTAAAGATACATGGCAACATCAACATGAATTTTTAGCAATCACTTACAAACAAGTGTATTAAAGTTTAATCAAAAACCAAGACTATCCAAAAGGTGTGATGAGAGCTTTGCTAACCTGTTCAGAAGGAAAGAGGTTCTGATAGGATCAGAAAAGCAGAGTTGTACCTACCATAACGGAAAGAATTTGGCTTTCCTACTCTCACCCAAGGACATGCTCAAATTTTGGCTGACAAATAAAAGCTGTGTGGCTTTGAAGAGCTGCCCTGTGCTGGTGCAAGTTTCTGTTCCAGCAATTCTCATACAGATGAGCACCTGTGAAAAACTTTGATTTGCATGGTCTCAGCTGAAATGATAAAGCAGCCTGAAACCAGGACCCTTGCTACAAGGACATCAATGAAATGCTTGTATTTCAAACAGTGGTCTAGAATCAGAAAGAAAATATTCTAATTCTAACACTGCAGAAAGATCAGAAGGGGATCGGCAGGATGTTTGCAAGAACTGCAAGCAGGACTGTAAAATGCTAATCTGTTGCTAACCAGATAATTATCTCAACACATATTACCAACTGAATCAAGTCTGAAGAACCTTATTGTATGCTGTGTTCCTAATGCTGACAATTTAATAACATAAAACAAATAGAGCAGAGAAAGCGTCAAACAAACAGAGTACACAGTAACAACTCTAACACATCAAAGAAACTACATTCAGCTCACTAGCAGTCTCTTTGAAATGATTGTCTACTGTCCACTGATGCTACAGTGGAAAAAAATAATAAGGTTCTTCCAGTCAAAAATCACAGAGCTTTTAACTGGCTATAGTATCAAAACAGTTTGCACCACAGCAACATTTTAAACCTATCTTCTCCCGATACTGTAAACACTGTTGACGATACCTACCTATCCTTCTAGTGCCATTTTTTCCATACATCCATGAAAGCAGCAGCCTTTGATAATCCAAATTATGTCAGATTAGTTAGGCCAAATAACGCATCTTCTTAATAATTGGAGTCTGATTACCCACAGCAGGACCCCCTTGAACCTCTCAGCTTACAGCAGTCATTTAGGACATAAGGGCTCTTTGTGACTGGGGTTCAACACCTCTCATCTCGCCCCAGCCCTGAGGTCTTTCAGAGCTTGTTGTTTCACAAACACGAATCTCAAGCACATGCACTTGCCTCTTAAATCATACTTTAAAATTACTACTTTATATTAACATTTAAGGAGTAGAAATAGAAGAGGGCTGATCCTCATGTTTTACCCCTGGCAAGTCAGTTAGGTCTCCCACACCAGACTCCCAATACATACAGCTTAGCATCTACCATATATGTCCTGGAAATATTTTTATTGCATTTGGTATTATTTTGGATGTGACAACAGCCCACTTGATAGTAA
Organism: Erpornis zantholeuca; assembly: GCA_013400515.1. Taxonomy (NCBI): domain Eukaryota; kingdom Metazoa; phylum Chordata; class Aves; order Passeriformes; family Timaliidae; genus Erpornis; species Erpornis zantholeuca. The sequence goes on along the minus strand of VZTN01015060.1, from coordinate 14,515 downwards.
TGACTTATTCCATTAAGTATAGCATTGAAGAAGGCAACAAATAATTATGCCTTAATTCACTTCGCTCAAATATTCAAAACTTATCCCTAAATTTCAAACACTCTCTGCGATCCTAAGAATCAAAGCAGTTGTTCTTTGAATCAAAGACAATTTTTAGTCTACATGTAATGGTGAAGAAAGAATGGAAGGAAGGAAATACTCTGAATAAAGATAGCATATATGTAAATGGAAAAACTGCATTAATATTATTTTGCACCACATTTTTTTTAAAAAAGAGTATTGATAAAATTCTTTCATGCCATGAAGGGTACACTTCTTCAAGCTAGGTTTCCAGGGATCATGTAGATTTTATTTTTTTTAAATTTTTAAGTGAAATGAGAACAGAAGCTGAATAAAATGTTAGACAATATTAGATAATTTGAGATATTATTACGTAAATTGATCCTGTCACAGTTTTATAAGTGTAAGCAATATTTGAATAGCAATCTGGGCAACATTTCCAAAATTCAAAGGGGATTATATATTGCACTTATGTCTTAGCAGCAGAGAAAAAAATGTATGTTGCAAAATTGCCCTCTGCCTGTACATGTTAAGGAAAAACTGTTTCCACACTCCTAAATAAATACTTGTTTTAACCCTTTAAACTGGGATTCCACGAGATTCCAAAACAATCTGTTCCTGTGTTTCACTAACTTCAGCATTAGAAGATTTTTCTCTCTAACATCTAAACGTCTCTAACATCTAAACATATCTAACATCTAAAGACTATGTTTCCCATGATGCAATTTAAGACTTCCAGTTTTGACCTGCTCAAAGCCAACTCAAGGAAGTTTTTCCTTCAACTTCTTTGCCAAACTCTGCGTGTTTTAAAACCCAGGTCTCCCTTTTGGCTTTTACAACAAAATATTTCAAACAACTCCTTCCTCCTTTTCTTGACCAATTATGTTTCTTAGCTCTTACCATTTTTCATGTAGGCAAAACCAGATGTTTTGTGCTGTATCAGCCACTGATGCAGTTTAGAACAGTACCTGGGATTACTGATTAAAAAAAAAACAAGTCAGGGGATGGTGACACTGATCACTTACTTTCTGGAAATCATTTTGCATTCCACTGACATAATACTGAAATTTCCAATGGCAGAGAATGAAGAAAACACACTGGGGTATATTGCATGGTTCTTTCATGCTCTTACAGTATTTAGAGAGGAAGAATTGCCTTGTGCTTACATTTTAAATACAGTAACAGCCTCCTTCAACTTCTTCAATTCAAGTAAATTACATTAGAAAATATATGAAAAGCATCTTTTTCTGTAAGTCTCAGGTTTTGCAATCAAAAGCAAAGATATTGAAAAAAAAAAAAGTGTTATTTTCAATTGCCTGAATAAAATGTCTCCAAACAAGGAAACTAATTCTAACTCAAGAAGCACATACATGAACTTCTTAATGCTATTTTTCAGGTCTCCATAAACAACTTTCAAGGTAAACCTCTGATCCAGAGCTCCATCTTTACCTTTAAGCCAGCAAACCATGTTTTCACTTGGAAGCCTGGCCTCTGTCTCAGTTGAGTTCCACTGTCTGTTTTCTCTTCAGCCTGTCCTAAGAAAGACCATCTTCTATGTTCTCTCTTTCATATTCAGTCAAAATACTTGCCCATCTGTCATCCTGCTGAGCACACTGACTGCTGGTAACCATTTGGGACTTCAGAGGCAGTAAAGTACAACACTATCACATACAGCCTGTAATCCCTTAAAGTGAATTTTAAAAAGAAATAAAGCCAAATGTTGCACATTAAGACATTTGTTTAAACAAATCTGAATGGCTTAAAGTTTTATTATCCATAGAGCAACAGGTATCTGGTATGCAAGCAATTACAGCCTGATATTGAGCTTTCAGACTTGCATCTTCCTATAATGCCACAGAATCACAGACTGGCTTGAGGTTGGAAGGGAACTCCAGAGGGCACCTGCTCAGGCAGATCCGTGGCATCCCACTCTTAAGGGAAGGAAAGAAGCTGGGATTCATAAATGCTCATGGTCAAAAAGAATGACAAAAGTCAGGGGGTCTGCAAAAACTTCTATAGTTTTATTAGTAAATTCCACACACTTTGTACATAAAGTGGTGTAAGTTAATTCCTGACACCCTAGTATAAGCACATGGCAGTGGGTTTTGGATGAAGGTAGGGTGAAAGGTAAAAGAGATGAAATAAAGAGGGCGAGAGAGAAAGAAAACAAGAAAGAAAGAAAATGAGATCACCAGTCCTGGCTCCCGTGTTGATGCAGCTGATGGGCTGTCCAGAGATCTGAGGCACACAATATCCATTTTATAGATATCCTTGTTTTCTATGCAAATTAGTTATCATGCATGGCCCACTCTTCCAGACCTTTCTGAAAATGGGTAAGAAGGCTTTGGCAGTCTTTGGTGGTCCTGATCCCCCCTACAGTCCATGCCTACTTCTCAACCTTCTTCCTGCCCCATACAGTGTTGTGCTTATCTCCAGGAGTTACAACATGGACATTTGTCCCAGAAAAGTGCTGTCCTACCTTTGTATGGCCCCCTTCTCCAGCCACATCCTGTTCTTTCTCACAGTGTTGTTATTACCAACAACCCTTGGTTGGCTCCACAGCTATCTGGCTATGGGTGTTTGAGACATACACATTACCACCCTTATCTTCTAGGCTTCTACAAGGTCAGCCTAGAGTCAGTAGACCAGGACCATGTCCAGATGACATTTTAATATCTCCAAGGATGGAGATCCCACAAGCAGCTCTGTGCCAGTGCTCAGTCATCCTCACATTAAAAAAGTGTTTCCTGATGCCTGTTTGTGCTCACTGCCCCTGGTCTTGCCACTGGACACCACTGAAAAGAGTCTGGCTCTGTCTTCCATACAACCTACCTTTAAGTATTTGCCCACATAAAAAAAAAAGATTATTTCAGTTTCTGCATCCACAGAGGAAGAAAGAAGCAAGTTAAAAAGTGAGTCTAGAAAACCAAGACATCTTCTCCCAAGGCACCAGNAGTTAAAAAGTGAGTCTAGAAAACAGTTTGGAACACAAGTCTGACTTCAGACCACGAAACAGTCATTTTTCCCTCTCCAAAGGCCAAATAACTTCCACCTGAGAATTCACAATGCTTAACAAACACCTAACCGTGATACTTCCAGCAAGCAAGCTTATCCTGCTCAGCAAATCAAACCACACTTGTTTGACAGAATCTGACAGCAAAACTACATTCACTTGTGTGTATAATATTCTCATTCCTTAGTTCTTCAAAAGTAGCCACTGTACTGATTTCATTATGTTTGGGAATGCCACAGTCAATGAGCTTTACTGCTCTTTAATCACAGGATCACAGAACCAATTAGGTTGGAAAAGACCTTAAGATCATCGAGTCTGACCATTAAACCCAGCACTACCAAGTCCACCAAGACATCTTCTCCCTAGGCACCACATCTACACATCTTATAAATACCTCCAGGTTTGGCAATTGCTTGGCAAGGGCAGCCTGTTCTAATGCTTAACAACCTTTTCAGTGAGGAAGTTTTTCCTAATATGCAATATTCCTAATATCTAAAACTCCTCTGGTGCAATTTGAGGCCATTCCCTCTTAAGGTCTTATCACTTGTTACTTGGGAGAAGAGACCAACTCCCACCTGGCTACAACCTCCTTATAGGTACGTTAGAGAGAGCAATAAGGTCTCCCACAAGCTTCCTTTTCTCCAGGCTAAACAATGCCAGCTCCCTCAGCTGCTCCTCATACGACTTGTTCTCTAGACTCCTATCTAAACTCTAATTATGCAGGCAATCCTACCTGGACTTTCTGAATAGTGCCATGACCTTGAGATCAAAGTCTCAAGGAACCTATTGATCCATTTAAGAACTTGTGAATCTTAGACAGCCCATCATGGCTGGGCATTGCTTTAATTTAGCTTAAAACATAAATTTTCACTACTAGAAGTGTCAAGCAGTGATATCAGACACCTATAAGAAACCAAGCTCCACTCCACTGGTTCTGTAGCTTTTAATTTGTACAGATTTGAGAATGACTAATATATTAAATTTTATTTTTAGAATTATTAGCATTTTTAATCAAAAACAAACCAGAAAAATACAAAAAGGGCAAAGAATATTGATGCACCAAAGATGACCCCTATCCTACACTCTTTTATACTCTGCATCAGCTTCTTCTTGAGAAAATATCAAAAAGAGTGATGTAAACTTGCTGAAAAAGAAGCAAAGTGGTAAACACAAAATTTTAACAGTAAACTACCTTTGAGCAAGTATTGAAAATCCTATCCAGTAATTTATAAGAAGGATATCATATTGTTAGGGTAGGTCACCATTCACTGATGAAGATACATATTACAATGCCAATGCCTTTGCCAAACATTTTCTTAACCACGATATCTAAATTATGACCTACTTCGACAGTATCTGAGATTAAATAATCCCGAAAGCCACAGTTTTTATACACCTGCGTTTTCATACACCTGCCTCCCCTAGCACCTGAAGCCGGGTTTCGATGTTCACGGCAACTTGTTGCCAATTCAGACCCAAAAGGGGCTGGACAGGGGAGCATCAGGAGCATTCATCCACATCATCCAGCGATACATGGACTCATACACGCACATGTCACGTTTGCCAGAGCGCACGCTAACACGCCCTCCCCTCAACACGCTCATCCATGCTTCTTAACGTAATGATTAAATTTAACCAAGTGTAATCATTTGACTCCTTTAAGCTCCGCAGCCGCCTCCCCCAGCAGCAATGGCACACCAACAATCCCACAAAGATGATGAAATAGCTCTGTGGTGAGCACATGACCCCCAACCCAGCACACCCGCAGCCCCCCGGGCAGGCAGCCCTCCCGCCCCGCTACAGCAGAGCTGTGCCGCCCGGCCCCGGCCGTGCCCGGCCTCCGCACCGCACCAGGGGCACTCGGGTACTCACCACGAGGCTCTCCCCACGCTGTCCCTCTCCAGGGTCCGGACCCAGGGCTTGTACCACTGGATCTGCTCGGCGACTTCTCCCCAGACCTTCTCGGGCTCCGCCAGGCAAGACCGAAAAACTTCCTCGTACTTGCCCAGCGC